>CM067173.1:32664365-32753351 GCA_034093135.1 Erigeron breviscapus | reverse complement strand
CACACTGTTGTTAGACAGGTAGAGAGTTGATGACAGGATTTCTAGTGATCGGGAAAAGGGTGTAATGATCATTTTGGTTCAAAATGGATATTCTTTTAATACTTTTTGTTATGATATTTAGACAATTTTGATTTACATATATCATATATGGTTATCTTTTAATTCTTTTTGTTGCATTGTTTTTTTTTTAACTTTATTTGTTAGAAATGTTATTCTCTTGGTGACTATTTGGAGTAAACATAAACATGATAGTATGGTTGTGCCGTTGTGGTATTGTCCTTTATATACAAAATGAATAACCATGAAGACGCCGCCCATTAGGCGGCTTGATCCACCTAGTTATCCATTATATTTTGCATATATTAATACTTGAGTATAATATTGCCTCAAAAGTTAAAAAAGAGAAGAATAAAAAGGACCCTCAAAATATAAACTCAAAAGCCTCGTACTCCAAAAAAAATTATACTAATAGATTTTCACACATTTACCAAACGTGTAAAAATAGCAAGATGTTGTCACACTTATATAACTTTATTTCCAATGGTTTGGTGGTCCTGGTCTTTGACCTTGAAAAAATCTATTAGGGTTCGAATCTCACTTCAATTCTTACATTTGTATAAGTGGATTATTAGAGGGGGTTTCCGAGAATCCTGGGTTACATATCAGGCATGCGTGGTTCGAGCTCCGTATACTGCCTAATTAGATGTCACCGTGGTGTATCAAATGTTAATTACTAAGTATAATCGTTGTTTATAATTTTATTTTTTTTTTTTGAACAACGAGTTAGTAGTTAGTAATTAACATTCGATCACCACGGTGACATCTAATTATATACTAGCACGGTACCCGCGCAATGCGGCGGTAGTCGTTGCGGCGACGGTGTGGTGGTGGAGTGATTGTTAGTGGCGGATGCGGTGTCGAGTGATGTAAGTTATTGATATAAAGGGTTAATGGAGATATTTAAAAGATAAATGATTGATAGTGTAATTTAATTATTAATGTTAAGTGGGTAGTGTAGATAAAAACATTTTAAGGAGTGCTATGTGTAAATATTACACAAGTTTCAACATTTACATAAATAAAGAGCTATTCCTTTTATAATGTCTACCAATAAACTAAAACAGGATTGAGATGTTCTTGAAACGACACGTGGCGTAATCCTTGATCGACACGTGTCCTTTTAATTTAATGTTTTATTTAAATTAGCTTTTTTAATTGTATATAGATTCAATTTCCTTATTAAACTTATAATTAAACTCTAACTTTTGACTTATTAATACAAAAGACATTATAACCTTATTTGATTGATCGTTTTCCCATTAATAAATTGTCTCTTCTTCTTTCTCAATTCTCCAACTCCTATTAATTTTAATAAGTTATTAACATGAAGACTTCAAAATTTTGAGTTTACGATCCGAAATCACAAGACTATTTGCCGTCATCTACTATGCTTACAAGTTCCGATTTTGATGTGATTCTAAAAATTTAAGGTAAATCCAAAACTCTAACTAAACATATATTATATTTATCATTACTGTTTATTATAATTTAGCTTCGATCATCGATTTACTTTAACTACAATTTATTTCATACTCATAAATCATGTATGAGGCATATTCGAATTTATTTATGACACAATCTATATAGCTACCGTACATCGTACGGGTATTAGGACTAGTAGTATAGATATATGGATAAAAATTATTATAAAACTTAAACGTACATACTTAAGCATGGCGAAATCTCTCCACGAGTTTTGAAAGTTGGACTTAAGACCTAAGCCAAATTGTCCATACTATTGAATGTTAATTTTTATATTGATTTTTTCACTTTTCAGGTAGTGTGTATATATATATATATATTATATATATATTATATTTGATATATATAATATATTATTATTTTATTAAAGGTGCGGATCGAATATCATAACGGAGGTTACATATGTTGTCTTAACCGGGTCCACGCTAGAGAGTCCCCTCACCCAATACCTAATAGGAGAAAACACCCTAATAGTCCATTCCCACAAATGTAAAAAGTAATATTCGAACCGCTTGAATTTCCCCAATGTATAAGACTTTACCAAGAGCCCCTAACCCATTGGCTAGAAAAAAAGATTACAAAATAAAAGGTATTTTCTACAACTAAACAAGGCCAATGTTTATAGTTTAATTTTTCTAATGTCTACAATAATACTTCAAAACAAATTCACACAATTAAGCCAAGTAAAACTAAGAATTTCATAAACTACAAAATATCATATGCGTCTAATAAAAAAGTTTTAATGCACTATCTATAAAGATGTTAAAACATGTTTGGAACATATATGATATTTTAAGGTATACAGATCACATATGTATGAAATTATCTCAAAAATAGGAATATCAAATAGGGGTTGGTTATTGTAAAACAAGTATTAAAGTAAAACAAATAAGACAAGATCATGACCCTTAGATCATGAAAAAACTTGATGCACGATGATTCACGAAGCACAAATATATATTGATGCACGATGATTTTCATGATGCACGGTGATTGTCAGTGATAAAAAACTATTGTTTTATTTGTTTTACTTTAATAATTGTTTTATTTTACCTAGAATCATATCAAATATCCCATTTTAACAAGATATATATCTCACCTGGGCTGGACCACATGCATCATGCAACCGATAGAAACTAATGCCGACATGGGATTGAAAGATCTACGACTAATCGACTATCATAGTTTAATGTTGATCGATCGATGGCTGGAAATTAACAAGCTAGGTATATATACCCGTTTTTCTTGGCGATCGATCTAGTGTAATGTTGATGCCATGATCCACCGTCTGAAAAATTCACAATCCTTTCAGCTGTTCTTTCGAACAATGCCAATGCGTGCAACTCCTAATTACAACGCGACTTAAATTATATAATATATAATAATAATAATAATAATAATAATAATAATAATAATAATAATAATAATAATAATAATAATAATAATAATAATAATATAATAATAACAACAACAATAATAACAATAATAATAATAATAATAATAATAATAATAATAATAATAATAATAATAATAATAATAATAATAATAATAATAATAATAATAATAATAATAATAATAATAATAATAATAATAATAATAATAATAATAATAATAATAATAATAATAATAATAATAATAATAATAATAATAATAATAATAATAATAATAATAATAATAATAATAATAATAATAATAATAATAATAATAATAATAATAATAATAATAATAATAATAATAATAATAATAATAATAATAATAATAATAATAATAATAATAATAATAATAATAATAATAATAATAATAATAATAATAATAATAATAATAATAATAATAATAATAATAATAATAATAATAATAATAATAATAATAATAATAATAATAATAATAATAATAATAATAATAATAATAATAATAATAATAATAATAATAATAATAATAATAATAATAATAATAATAATAATAATAATAATAATAATAATAATAATAATAATAATAATAATAATAATAATAATAATAATAATAATAATAATAATAATAATAATAATAATAATAATAATAATAATAATAATAATAATAATAATAATAATAATAATAATAATAATAATAATAATAATAATAATAATAATAATAATAATAATAATAATAATAATAATAATAATAATAATAATAATAATAATAATAATAATAATAATAATAATAATAATAATAATAATAATAATAATAATAATAATAATAATAATAATAATAATAATAATAATAATAATAATAATAATAATAATAATAATAATAATAATAATAATAATAATAATAATAATAATAATAATAATAAATAAATTCATAATAAAATATAATAATAATAATAATAATAATAATAATAATAATAATAATAATAATAATAATAATAATAAAAAAATTAAATACAAATAAATAATAATAATAATAATAATAATAATAATAATAATAATAATAATAATAATAATAATAATAATAATACTCATAATATATTTTAAAAAAAAGTTATAAATATATATATGAGAGTTGAGGTTTAAAAATGAAATTTGATTTAAAATATCTAACTTTAATGAATAAAAAGAAACATGTGGTGGGGGCTCATCATCTTATTCGTATGAAAGTCTTCTACCGCAAATTATGTATATACTAGTTCTAATGCCCGTACGATATACGGATGACTACATATATTGTTCGATTTGACAATAGTCATTATGTTTGACTAGTGGTAACAAAATTTATAAAATATAATCAGTAAAATATTTAATCTATCCACTACACAAAATAATTAAAATTATAAATAATTCATCAACTATCATGTTACCAAGTATTATATATATATTTTTTCAAATAAAATTAGCTTTAGTTTTTAGTTGTATTGTATGAGGATGAAAAAGAAAAAAACAAAAATTATTTAGTTTGTAATAGTGTCACTAATTAATTTGAAGAATGAGATAATAATAATAATACATAAATAAATAAAAAAGAAAACTAACTTGGATAGATTTTTAACATATGACAGTCAATATGATGTCTTTTGAAAAACAAAATAGCGAAAAGATGGAGAACAAAAATTTATACCTCATCGTAGGAGTTGAATGGAATAATCCTCAAAAGTTTAATTCGACCGTATGAAAGTTATATTTAGGATTTATTAGAAAAGGTATTTATAGAGTCTAACTAAGAATATGATATCTTAGTTTAATAAGTATCCTACGGCAAGATATAAGGTCTTATTAGAAAAGGTATTATTAATAAAAAGTAATAAATTTATTAAGCTATAGATATCCTAGTTTAGATACGGATAGGAGAAACAAAAATAAAAAATACATTAAAAGGTATTTTTAATGAATTTAACTAAGAATATGATATCTTAGTTTAATAAGTATCCTACGGAAAGTTATAAGGTTTATTAGAAAAGGTATTTATAGAGTCTAACTAAGAATATGATATCTTAGTTTAATAAGTATCCTACGGCAAGATATAAGGTCTTATTAGAAAAGGTATTATTAATAAAAAGTAATAAATTTATTAAGCTATAGATATCCTAGTTTAGATACGGATAGGAGAAACAAAAATAAAAAATACATTAAAAGGTATTTTTAATGAATTTAACTAAATGGACATTTGTCGTTTTAATACAGCGCCACATGTCGATTAAAGAAGACTATAATCCTGTTTTAGTTTATTGGTAGATATCTATAGATTTCAACAGCTTTACATAAAAAAAAAGAAAAGAAAAGAGTCGTTAATTAGCAACGGTCATCAACCACTCACCTCACCACCCGCGTGGACTTACCACCCATTTTCGACCACCCACGCGTGGACACCCATCAGCGGCGGTGTTCCACGCGTGGTGACCACCCACCACTCGCCTTTGCTGTGTACGTTTCCAATGCCCTTAGACATGCTTAAACCTATCACATAAATCATTTTATAAAAACTTTATATAAATCATACAATTGTTATACATAGCTAAATGTCAAATATATATCATTTAACTCTAAGTTCAAATATATTTTCCCAAAACGTATTAAACTAAAGAGCAAATAGGAATATTCATATATTTCCTCTCCAAATTTAGATTGAAATTCCGTTAGAAAATACTTTAGTTACTATTACTATATTATATTATATACTGAACTACTTAAATTATATATCTTTTATCATTTTCTGAAAAGGGAAACTTTTTTCCCTTTTTCTTAAAAAAATATATACTGAACTACTTAAATTATATATCTTTTATCATTTATTAACTAATTAGATTTATACTCGTGTCAAATACAGGGATTGTTAATGACATTTTAAAGATATAATAAAGTGTTAAAATTGTGTGAAAAAAAGTTATAAAGTTATATTTAGGATTTATTAGAAAAGGTATTTATAGAGTCTAACTAAGAATATGATATCTTAGTTTAATAAGTATCCTACGGCAAGATATAAGGTCTTATTAGAAAAGGTATTATTAATAAAAAGTAATAAATTTATTAAGCTATAGATATCCTAGTTTAGATACGGATAGGAGAAACAAAAATAAAAAATATAAATTAGTAAGACTTTTTCTACAAATAATATAATATTAATATAATCAATATATTTTGATAATGATTATTAGAATTTTTATTTATAATTAATAATAATGAGATCACCAATTTTGAATATTGAGGATTGGAGTGGTTTGGTCAGTTGTCTTATTGTATATATAAAGATACAGAGAAAGATAAAAAAAAAAAAAAAAAAAAAAAAAAAAAAAAAAAAAAAAAAAAAAAAAAAAAAAAAAAAAAAAAAAAAAAAAAAAAAAAAAAAAAAAAAAAAAAAAAAAAAAAAAAAAAAAAAAAAAAAAAAAAAAAAAAAAAAAAAAAAAAAAAAAAAAAAAAAAAAAAAAAAAAAAAAAAAAAAAAAAAAAAAAAAAAAAAAAAAAAAAAAAAAAAAAAAAAAAAAAAAAAAAAAAAAAAAAAAAAAAAAAAAAAAAAAAAAAAAAAAAAAAAAAAAAAAAAAAAAAAAAAAAAAAAAAAAAAAAAAAAAAAAAAAAAAAAAAAAAAAAAAAAAAAAAAAAAAAAAAAAAAAAAAAAAAAAAAAAAAAAAAAAAAAAAAAAAAAAAAAAAAAAAAAAAAAAAAAAAAAAAAAAAAAAAAAAAAAAAAAAAAAAAAAAAAAAAAAAAAAAAAAAAAAAAAAAAAAAAAAAAAAAAAAAAAAAAAAAAAAAAAAAAAAAAAAAAAAAAAAAAAAAAAAAAAAAAAAAAAAAAAAAAAAAAAAAAAAAAAAAAAAAAAAAAAAAAAAAAAAAAAAAAAAAAAAAAAAAAAAAAAAAAAAAAAAAAAAAAAAAAAAAAAAAAAAAAAAAAAAAAAAAAAAAAAAAAAAAAAAAAAAAAAAAAAAAAAAAAAAAAAAAAAAAAAAAAAAAAAAAAAAAAAAAAAAAAAAAAAAAAAAAAAAAAAAAAAAAAAAAAAAAAAAAAAAAAAAAAAAAAAAAAAAAAAAAAAAAAAAAAAAAAAAAAAAAAAAAAAAAAAAAAAAAAAAAAAAAAAAAAAAAAAAAAAAAAAAAAAAAAAAAAAAAAAAAAAAAAAAAAAAAAAAAAAAAAAAAAAAAAAAAAAAAAAAAAAAAAAAAAAAAAAAAAAAAAAAAAAAAAAAAAAAAAAAAAAAAAAAAAAAAAAAAAAAAAAAAAAAAAAAAAAAAAAAAAAAAAAAAAAAAAAAAAAAAAAAAAAAAAAAAAAAAAAAAAAAAAAAAAAAAAAAAAAAAAAAAAAAAAAAAAAAAAAAAAAAAAAAAAAAAAAAAAAAAAAAAAAAAAAAAAAAAAAAAAAAAAAAAAAAAAAAAAAAAAAAAAAAAAAAAAAAAAAAAAAAAAAAAAAAAAAAAAAAAAAAAAAAAAAAAAAAAAAAAAAAAAAAAAAAAAAAAAAAAAAAAAAAAAAAAAAAAAAAAAAAAAAAAAAAAAAAAAAAAAAAAAAAAAAAAAAAAAAAAAAAAAAAAAAAAAAAAAAAAAAAAAAAAAAAAAAAAAAAAAAAAAAAAAAAAAAAAAAAAAAAAAAAAAAAAAAAAAAAAAAAAAAAAAAAAAAAAAAAAAAAAAAAAAAAAAAAAAAAAAAAAAAAAAAAAAAAAAAAAAAAAAAAAAAAAAAAAAAAAAAAAAAAAAAAAAAAAAAAAAAAAAAAAAAAAAAAAAAAAAAAAAAAAAAAAAAAAAAAAAAAAAAAAAAAAAAAAAAAAAAAAAAAAAAAAAAAAAAAAAAAAAAAAAAAAAAAAAAAAAAAAAAAAAAAAAAAAAAAAAAAAAAAAAAAAAAAAAAAAAAAAAAAAAAAAAAAAAAAAAAAAAAAAAAAAAAAAAAAAAAAAAAAAAAAAAAAAAAAAAAAAAAAAAAAAAAAAAAAAAAAAAAAAAAAAAAAAAAAAAAAAAAAAAAAAAAAAAAAAAAAAAAAAAAATTAAGAGTAAAAGTAGCTCACAAAAAAAAAGAATAAAAGAATTGAAAAAAAAAAAAAAAAAAAAGAAAAAAAAAAGAAAAGAAAAGAGTCGTTAATTAGCAACGGTCATCAACCACTCACCTCACCACCCGCGTGGACTTACCACCCATTTTCGACCACCCACGCGTGGACACCCATCAGCGGCGGTGTTCCACGCGTGGTGACCACCCACCACTCGCCTTTGCTGTGTACGTTTCCAATGCCCTTAGACATGCTTAAACCTATCACATAAATCATTTTATAAAAATTGAAATTTTTATTAAGATTACCATTTTTATATGGTATTTTTTAGCTTTTACTAAGACTTTTAATTGATTAATTATGGCATAAATATATTTTAATTTGATGAAATTTAGTTATTTGATTGATCAACATTATGTATTCATCAGTAATAGACAATAACATAAGTAAATGCTAATTTGAAAAAAAAATAGAAAAGATACAAAGTTGATGATTTGTTAAGAAAAAAATGCCTTCAGTTTTTATTTTTTTTAATTGGTTAATAATTTTTTATTTTTTTTTTTTTTTTTTTTTTTTTTTTTTTTTTTTTTTTTTTTTTTTTTTTTTTTTTTTTTTTTTTTTTTTTTTTTTTTTTTTTTTTTTTTTTTTTTTTTTTTTTTTTTTTTTTTTTTTTTTTTTTTTTTTTTTTTTTTTTTTTTTTTTTTTTTTTTTTTTTTTTTTTTTTTTTTTTTTTTTTTTTTTTTTTTTTTTTTTTTTTTTTTTTTTTTTTTTTTTTTTTTTTTTTTTTTTTTTTTTTTTTTTTTTTTTTTTTTTTTTTTTTTTTTTTTTTTTTTTTTTTTTTTTTTTTTTTTTTTTTTTTTTTTTTTTTTTTTTTTTTTTTTTTTTTTTTTTTTTTTTTTTTTTTTTTTTTTTTTTTTTTTTTTTTTTTTTTTTTTTTTTTTTTTTTTTTTTTTTTTTTTTTTTTTTTTTTTTTTTTTTTTTTTTTTTTTTTTTTTTTTTTTTTTTTTTTTTTTTTTTTTTTTTTTTTTTTTTTTTTTTTTTTTTTTTTTTTTTTTTTTTTTTTTTTTTTTTTTTTTTTTTTTTTTTTTTTTTTTTTTTTTTTTTTTTTTTTTTTTTTTTTTTTTTTTTTTTTTTTTTTTTTTTTTTTTTTTTTTTTTTTTTTTTTTTTTTTTTTTTTTTTTTTTTTTTTTTTTTTTTTTTTTTTTTTTTTTTTTTTTTTTTTTTTTTTTTTTTTTTTTTTTTTTTTTTTTTTTTTTTTTTTTTTTTTTTTTTTTTTTTTTTTTTTTTTTTTTTTTTTTTTTTTTTTTTTTTTTTTTTTTTTTTTTTTTTTTTTTTTTTTTTTTTTTTTTTTTTTTTTTTTTTTTTTTTTTTTTTTTTTTTTTTTTTTTTTTTTTTTTTTTTTTTTTTTTTTTTTTTTTTTTTTTTTTTTTTTTTTTTTTTTTTTTTTTTTTTTTTTTTTTTTTTTTTTTTTTTTTTTTTTTTTTTTTTTTTTTTTTTTTTTTTTTTTTTTTTTTTTTTTTTTTTTTTTTTTTTTTTTTTTTTTTTTTTTTTTTTTTTTTTTTTTTTTTTTTTTTTTTTTTTTTTTTTTTTTTTTTTTTTTTTTTTTTTTTTTTTTTTTTTTTTTTTTTTTTTTTTTTTTTTTTTTTTTTTTTTTTTTTTTTTTTTTTTTTTTTTTTTTTTTTTTTTTTTTTTTTTTTTTTTTTTTTTTTTTTTTTTTTTTTTTTTTTTTTTTTTTTTTTTTTTTTTTTTTTTTTTTTTTTTTTTTTTTTTTTTTTTTTTTTTTTTTTTTTTTTTTTTTTTTTTTTTTTTTTTTTTTTTTTTTTTTTTTTTTTTTTTTTTTTTTTTTTTTTTTTTTTTTTTTTTTTTTTTTTTTTTTTTTTTTTTTTTTTTTTTTTTTTTTTTTTTTTTTTTTTTTTTTTTTTTTTTTTTTTTTTTTTTTTTTTTTTTTTTTTTTTTTTTTTTTTTTTTTTTTTTTTTTTTTTTTTTTTTTTTTTTTTTTTTTTTTTTTTTTTTTTTTTTTTTTTTTTTTTTTTTTTTTTTTTTTTTTTTTTTTTTTTTTTTTTTTTTTTTTTTTTTTTTTTTTTTTTTTTTTTTTTTTTTTTTTTTTTATACATTATGTACGTTATTTTAATTTATATTTCTGCGTCTTCCTGTATTTTTATGCTTTGGGTATAAGATTTGTAGTCCTTTTCCTCAAATTGTGATGGTTTTGTTATATGATTTTTTAGTTGTCTTTTTTTTTGTCTCATGTTAATCTACATGCGGTTTGATGCATTAGTAATGCACTAACATGATATAGATTTTTTAAAGCATCAAATGAGCTATAACACCACTTGGTAAATTTTTACGGTATGTTATATTATAGAGAAAATTACATTTTTGTTAGCATTTGTAGGATTATAGTTGTTGTAAATGAGTTTTATTAAGATCAGATGTAAATTTTGGGTTTTGGGATGAATGAGGATATGAAGGAAGAAGAAGATGGGAGTTGTAAATTTTGGGTTTTTGGATGAATGATGATGATGAAGGAAGAAGAAGATGAGAGTTGGAAAGGACATGTGTAATATAAAAGTTCATTTTTCCAAATTTTAATTATTTTACGTTTTTGGTCCCTAAAGTTGTATATGTTTTCACTTTTGGTCCCTAAAGTTGTATATTTTTTCATTTTTGGTCTTAAAGGTGAAAATGACAGAAATGCCCTCACGTGTTTGGCACGTGTAAGGGTTAACGGCCAAAATCTAACTCCGTTAGGTCGCGGAGTGTAAAATGAAAAAAACGACCAACTTTAGGGGTTTTTTTGTAATTAATTCACTTTAGGGTCAAAACTGTGAAATTTGCCAAGTTGAGGGACGAAAAATGTAATTTTCTCTAATATTTTTGTATGGCGTCTTATGAAAGACAGGTTACCGACTCTCTTTAACTTAAGTAAACGGGGTTTGGAGATCCCATCCATCTTGTGTACCCTTTGTAAGGCTCATGCAAAATCATCTAATCACATCTTCTCGACATGTAGTGTTTTTACTGTTGGGTTATATAACAAATTATCAAATTAAATCACAAAGCACGCAGCGGAAAATTAATCTATGTAATTAATTAATTAACCAAGTATAGAAAACATGTACCTTTGATTGAAGGAAAAATAAAGTAAGAAACTTTATGAGGATTTGAAGTAAATCCCTCTACGTTTGCACACACGACACACGGATGTACGTATGCTAGTACTTGATCACGAAGCGAACAACTTTTGTTATTATCCCTAATAATCAAACCAACCAAAACCCGAAACCCTTTGTTTTTTGGTGAGTTCGGCCGAAGCCAAGAGAAGAGGGAGGAGGAAAAAAAATTAGAGAGGGTTTTTGTTTTTCCCTTTTTATATCTCTAAACCCTTTTCGTATTCGATATAGATTAGGATTAGTATACTTGAAAAACAAGTTAAGTCAATGGGTTAAAACCCATTAACAAAACCGGCCCCCACTTTAGGTATAATTAGGAAACTTCTAGAATCTCCTAATTACAAATTAAGTCCTCCTTAACTAACGTCGTTAGCTAGTAACCGTTAGTTTTTAACGACCATTCGTTAATTGAAATCGTGATCATATTAATTAAATACATTAAATATATTAATTAATATTAAATACATTTGTGTCGAGACGTGTGACCCCGTAGGCTTAAATCATTTCCGGACATACGTTCATTTTTACGTGATCATATACTAACAGCTCCCACTTGAGCTCGTAACAAATGAAGGTAATAACATTGGTTAGCGTCTAGCAACACACCAATGCTCCCAGAAATATTTAAGTATAGTTTCTTAAAGTATATTTAAATGGTTGAGGCATTTATTATCCCTTTGTTCAGATACCGTGTTAAACATGAATACGGATCAATGTCATTTCATGATTTAACGATTCTGTTTCTCATTTCACAACTAATTAATGATTACCAAATATAATCGAGAACCATCTGGATTTATTTGGTCACGGCCATGCAAACATCTTAATTAGTCCTAATGAGGGGCCCAGTGGTATCATTCTCCAACTATCAGTTGGAGGAACAAATCATGTATTGACTACACGTGTCAGTCATCATACTTCAATACACTTTCTGAAAATAGCCCTTTATGTACTCCCTTATTCAGGAGAGTTAGAACTATATCAAGTAAGTGCAATCCATACATGCTGACCTGCTTGTATCTCAAGTCAAAGGATCAATAAAGTAACCATTTACGAATTTCACTTAATGACGCCGATCCATAAAGTAATAATTCGTTTGTGGGGTAGTCCGATATGCATCAACTATGGATATCATGTGAGTTTGGTGGGACCATCCATTATATATTCCAAGAATATAACCAATCGCTCAGATTTGTCTTAGTTTAATTATATTCCCATATAATTAATCGACAATGGACAATTTAGAATATTTAATAAAATATTCAAGGATTAAACATGCAAATATAGGACACAATTAATATTAAATGAAATCAAACATATCAAGTACTTTATTTCATTACAGAAAATATAAATTGTTTAACATCCCTTATCCAAATACCGAAACAACAGATTTACATGAAATAACTAGCTAATTAAGTCCTATGCCCTCGGCATGCCTTTCAAGCTTGGGCCTAAACAAAGCTTTTGTGAAAGGATCAGCTAAGTTAAAATCTGTGTGAACTTTGAGTAATTTGATCTCCCCTAGTTCGATTTGCTCACGAACATAGTGATATCGTCTAGCATAATGTCTGGCACCTTTCTGAACTCCGGGTTCGTTGGCAATGATTAATGCACCAGTATTATCACAGTACATATCAGTGGGTAAGTCACTTGAGGGGATCACGTCAAGCCCGCTAATTGTAACAACCCTCAATTTCCGACTAGGACAATTTATTTTGACTTATCTAGGCATTATCCCTAGATGTTTATCAAGAGAATTGGCCTTCTAAACATTAAGGCATAGTGATACTTTCTCTCTAGTTCAATGAAATGCCCAAAGATAGCTAGTTATCTTAGAAATGTCAAAACATGAGACAATCTCAAAGTAAAGAAATAAGGACAATCTTATAAGAATATAACCATAATTAATCAAGCCAACTTCAAGAATATGTAAAGTAACAACAACTTTATAATTATTCGATCCAACAAACAAGTACCTATGTATCCAAAATATAATCAATAACTCAATTAATAGAAGGTACATTAAGAAATTTTATAATGTTTAGCACCAATATATATATGTATATACATATACACGAAATACATACATACATACATCTAAATCTTGCAAGTACTAATATTTGCACTTAACACAAACACATATCTATATACATGCATGCACATATAAATTACAAATCCAATACTTGTATAATTAAAATTTACATAATCTAACCATCACTACATAACTTGATCAAAACACACCCACATTTTGAACTTAGACATCATTTTGGACCAAATACACCTACACCACAACTCCACCACTTGAGCTAGCCAATCCATGACCCTCCACCACTTTGCTTGGCCAATGAGCATCCTCCCAACCCACTCTTTCCCCCCCCTCTCACGTCCATACACTCTCCCACACACACACACTCTTTTCATTTTAGTAAAACACAACACACACATATTTTCTCTCAAAAAAATTCTGCACTCTTTTCCTCCTCCCTCTTCTCTTATTTCGGTTCACACATCATCACAAATGAAGGTTAAATCTTAAGTAAATCAACTATAATAATAAAGGGTTGAAGCTAGATCATTCAAGGGTATGTTGAGGCATGTCAAGGAGCTCATTTTGGTGTCATATGGTCGTGGGATTGCTGCCCAAAACAGCCCCCAAAACCGATTTTTATCAAGGTTGTTTCACATACTCTTTAACTAGTTCGTCTCTTCCAATGTTCTTATTGAAGCACATGTTTTTCTTTGATTTTTCTTCTTGGAATACACTTAATGAGGGCATGTTGATAGAATCTTTCCTTTCATGCCTTTGCATGTCAAGGAGCTCATTTTGGTGTCATATGGTCGTGGGATTGCTGCCCAAAACAGCCCCCAAAACCGATTTTTATCAAGGTTGTTTCACATACTCTTTAACTAGTTCGTCTCTTCCAATGTTCTTATTGAAGCACATGTTTTTCTTTGATTTTTCTTCTTGGAATACACTTAATGAGGGCATGTTGATAGAATCTTTCCTTTCATGCCTTTGCATGTCAAGATCTAGAGGAAAGATTCAAGGATTCAACTCAAATAAGACCCAAAAGTGATAGTTCATGAGAAAGCTTCAAATTTGTTGAAAGATCTTTACAAAAATCGGTTTTTGTTGATAAAAATGAAGCTTACTTTCTGTGATTTTTCATAAATAAACTCATTTTGTTGTTGCAAGAAAGATTTAATAAAAGTTTTGTTGTTAAAATGGTTAGATGGTCACATGCATTCACTTTTTGGATGATTTTTGTAAGGACTATCTTTTGTTGATTAAGTTTTGTTTAAATTCAGTTTTTATTTGATGATTGATGCTCTTGAAATTGTTAATAATCTGTATATTTGATGCTAAAATAATACAAAAGTGAATAACAAACATGTGAGAGGTGATTAAGAGTGTAAGATAAGCAAACTAAGTCATTGGTGAGTTGTTTGGACCCAAATGCTTTCTGACAGAATCCATTTTCTGTCTTGGAACGGATAAACTGAGAATGTGAGGGCATATTCAAGAAAAACTTTCAAAATAAAAGTTGTAGATAAAGGAGTTAAGTTTAATCACCAACTGGAATCACTCAAAAATACCGAACCAAACAAAAGATATGATTTTTCTACTAAAACTGGTCAAAACTGCACTTTTGTCTGAATATTTTATCAACTTTAACAATTTTTATCTCCTAAAATATAAAGTCCCAGGAGGCCATACTCGGTGGAAAGTGGGTTCAATGTGTCCTAAACTTAAAATAAAATCATGGAATTTTTATTAAGAGTATAACCCAAAGAACTATTATAAAACATTTTCATACACAAAACAGTGGCTGTTTTGACCACTTTCACTTATAAAAATATTTAGAGGTACTAAACATTCTTTATAAATTAAGCCAAAATTCACAAAAATACTAGACACATACATGTCACTGTACAAAAATCATAAAGGTCCAAATATTTCGGCTTGACCCCAAAATAGTAGCCAACATTTCATAAAAATGTGAAGTAAAAACAGAAAATTTTGAAGTGAACTAATAATATGTGTAATGGGCTAAGGAATGGACTAAAGACCATGATGGGCTAAACCGGCCCAATTAGTGAACCCAAAGGACCATAAATCAGTAGGACACTTGGCCCAATAAACCATATAGCCCAATAACCAATATAACCCATTAAGCACATAACCCAAATAAGGTTAAGTCCAATAACTAAAATAAGCCCAAGTCACTTAAAAGCCCATAACCCTTAGGCCCAATTGGTAATGCCCATAACACCTAAGCGAATTTCGTAAACCCAAGTAACCATACGGCATATCGAGAAATATGTGAGTTAAAAGATAAGAGCAATCAAAGTAACACGAAAGATAATTAAGTGAGATGAACATAAGTAATTACGTTAACCAAACTATAAAGTGATATCACAAATGTTAATTCGTATTAAAATTGGTTATACATCCAATAATGTTTAAGAGAACATAACTTAATATGGCATTCCCATATGATAACCTAAGATACCAAACGAAACCACAAATGAAACCAAGTTACCGAAATTCAAAGAACTTATAACTACGTACATAATGAAAGTAACCTTTTACACCATCAATCTCTACAACCAAAAAGATGAGAATACTAGCAATACACTTGGATCCCATAACTGATAACAACATAATAAAAGTGGCATTTCTTAGTGATGGCTTAAGATAGGAACTTACGTATATTAGTCCTATCGTAGGGATAGTCTTGGCTTTGAGTATGGTTGAGGACCATGATGGAATATATGATCAAGGAAGCTATAGATGGGAAGTACCCATTTTGGATAAGTGAATATAATATGCGGCATATCAAGGTGAGTCATAGCCCCCTTTCAAACTCTTTTATATGTTTTACTTGCGGGGTGAAAAGCATGATTAATTAAAATGACTTTCTCTTATGAAATGATTCTTTGAAATAATGATAACGATATGGGAATTATATTGTATGTTCAACATGTTATATATTATATGATGAGCTTGAGTACTGTCAAACGGTGGTCCCCTGTACACTACTATTAACTCATTTGAGGCCTGTAGTTAGAGGGTTGCGCAACTAGGATTTGTCCCCTCATCCACTATTATAGGTAACGGTGGGATGTTTGGTCTGCCTTTGTGGCCACCTTCATTGCCAGTCTGGCCTCGCGGTGCTCTAACTACTATATATTTACGGGCGTCTCCATGGCACGACCCTTGGTTATCATTATGCACGTGATTGACAGCATGTGCTTATCATTATCTTATCATTTGGGACTATATATGTTGATTATTGGGACATAACCGGTCTTAGTAGTGGCTCAAGAACAATCTCATCGAATTACGTCATGGTAGTCTTACCATTGACCAAGTGGTATTGATATTATTTATGGTTGGATATTATGGATTGAACATACGGTTTGGGTATTGGACCTTATATGGAATCTTGAAAGTTGTTGAAATTGGCGATATTGAAACATTGATGACTGAATGGTTTTGGTATGATGAATGATCAATCGATTGATATATTTTTCTCTCACGATAAATGTGACAAATGAAAACTTTATAATTTACCATGGATTTCTCAACTATTTTGAAATGGATATGTAACGAGGTTTACTTGCAAACCTATGCACTCACCAACTACGTTTTCGTAGTTGACACTTTTTCTTCATGCTTTTCAGGAATTAGCGTAAGCTTTGAGGAATTATATGCATCATGATTGTTTGCATTGCACATTGGAGTCAAAGATCAAACCTTGTGACGGGCAATGGAATCCACCCTGATCATTGTAGTATATCATCTCATGTATTTGTTATTTGTTTCGGGGACTCAATATCCAAGTATAGTAGACGTATTGTACTTGGGAATTGGTTCACATGCTTGTGCATTGTAAAATTATTTTCATCAACTAAAGCTATGGTGAATGCTATCTATTATCCTTTGTTTGAATACTCGACTTTCTGTACATCTCATCATTCCGCCGTGGTTGGGGTGTTACACTAATGAACTTCCTTATCCAGACTGCTTCCATTGCGGCTTCTGAGGCGGCAATGTACTCAGACTCTGTTGCAGACATGGCAACTGTAGTTTGCTTCTTGCTTTTCCAATCCACAGCACCTCCGTTAAGAACGAAGACGAATCCTGACTGAGACTTCGTGTCATCTCTATCAGTTTGAAATCCAGCATCACAGTATCCGGTCACTTTGAGCTCTAAATCTGGATTTCCTCCATAAACCAAACATATATCTTTAGTAGCCCGTAGGTACTTCAGAATGGTTTTAACAGCAGTCAAGTGACTTTCACCTGGATTCTGTTGATATCGGCTAACGATGTTTTGCACGAACGCCACATCGGGTCTAGTGCATCTAACCGCATACATAATAGATCCCACAGCCGAAGCATAAGGGACTCTTCGCATACGCTCCACCTCATTAGGTGTAGTAGCACCCTGTTTGACAGATAAACTAAGTCCTTCTTGCATAGGTGTAAACCCACGCTTAGAATTCTCCATCTTGAATCGCTTCAAGACCTTATCAATATAAGCACTTTGACTTAGTCCAATTAATCGCTTTGATCTATCTCGGTAGATCTTGATTCCAAGAATAAATGCCGCTTCTCCTAAATCTTTCATGGCAAAACACTTTCCAAGATGGGATTTAACATCTTGCAACATTGGAATGTGTTTTCCTATGATCAATATGTCATCAACATACAAGACAAGGAAAGTAACATTACTCCCACTAGCTTTGAGATATACACATGGCTCATCGGGATTTTGAAATAAACCAAACTTTTTGATTTCTCCATCAAACCGCTTTTTCCAACTTCTTGATGCTTGCTTTAGTCCATAAATGGACCTTTGAAGCTTGCATACTTTGTTGGGATGTTTTGGATCAATAAAACCTTCAGGTTGATCCATATAGACTACTTCATCCAAGTAACCATTTAAGAAGGCAGTCTTAACATCCATTTGCCATATCTCAAAGTCATAGTACGCAGCTATGGCTAAGAGAATCCTAATAGCTCTAATGTCCGCAACTGGAGAAAAGGTCTCATCATAGTCAACACCTAAACGTTGAGTATAACCTTTCGCCACGAGACGAGCTTTATAGGTGTGTACATTTCCATCTATGTCCGTCTTCTTCTTGAAGATCCATTTACACCCAACAGTTTGAGCATTTTGTGGAAGATCAACCAAGCTCCAGACTTGATTGTCTTTCATGGATTTTATTTCCACCTTCGTAGCTTCAAGCCATTTTTCAGATTCTGGATCTGATAATGCAGCTTTGAAATTCGGAGGCTCATCGAGATCTCCTAAAACGTTTTCTTCTACCATCAGACATAATCTGTCAGTAGGACGTCTTGTCCTTTCGGACCTACGAAGTGGAATCGCTTCATCATCATCGACTTGAGGTTCATCACTTTGAACATTTTTCCCCCCCAAGTTGTTGATTGCTAGGAGCTTCAGAAGGTGACACATCTTCCTCTTGAGTCTCATCAAGTTCTACAACCCTCCCACTGTTCTCTGGAACTAATTTCTTTTCAAAGAATTCAGCATATCGAGCAATGCGAACAGTGTTTTTGACGGGATCATAGAAGTCGTAACCCATCGTTTCCTTAGGGTATCCGACAAAGATGCACTTAGTAGTTCTGGGTTCAAGTTTGTCAGGCGTATCGCGCTTCACAAGTGCCTCACATCCCCAGACTCTTAAGTAAAACAGATTAGGAACATTTCCATGCCATAATTCATATGGTGTCTTGTCAACCTTCTTGGTTGGAACCATATTGAGAATGCGTACAGCAGTCTCAAGAGCATAATCCCAAAACAAAAATGGGAGAGTCGTAAGGGTCATCATAGATCTCACCATGTCTAGCAAGGTTCGATTTCTCCTTTCTGACACTCCATTATGTTGAGGAGTGTATGGAGGAGTAAGCTGTTGGACAATTCCACATGCTTTCAGATAATCCTTAAACTCTTGGCTTAAGTATTCACCACCTCGATCCGAACGAAGAATCTTGATGGTTTTGCCGAGTTGATTTTCTACTTCATTTTTAAACTCTTTGAATGTTTCAAACACTTCATGTTTATGTTTAAGCAAGTAAACATAACCATAACGACTGAAATCATCCGTAAAAGTTATGAAGTAGCTAGCTCCTTTTCTTGACACATGTCTAAATGGGCCGCAAACATCGGTATGAATGAGTCCAAGAAGATCTCTAGCCCTCTCTGGTTTATTCAGAAAAGGTTTTCTTGTCATTTTGCCGGAAACACATGACTCGCATTTATCAAATGATTCATCATTTAATTGTAAAATCCCTTCACGTTGAAGTCTTTCAATGCGATTTTTGCCAATGTGTCCAAGACGACAGTGCCACAGATAAGTAGAGTCCAAGTTAGTCTTGGCTCTTTTGCTAACATTATACATTGAATTATTTGAATCACAACCACGCATATCAATTTCATAAATACCATCACAAGCAATAGCATCAAAATAATGAACATTATTTTTAGAAACTGAAATACCATAATCATTAAAAATATTAATGAATCCGTTGTCTTTCAACAAAGAAACTGAAACTACACCTCTAGTAATAGAAGGTGCATAATGACAATTGTCCAAAACAATAATTAAACCGGAAGGAAGAACTAAATGATATTCTCCAATAGCTTCAACAGGTGCTGGTAGACCATTGCCCACGAACAGCTGCAAAGCTCCGGGCTTCAGCTTCCTCCTTTTCCTAAGTGCCTGTAATTCATTACAGATATGAGTTCCACAGCCAGTGTCATAAACCCATGATTTACGCTTAGTAAAGGAAAATAATTCAATAGTGAAGATACCTGAAGTACTAGCATTGCTAGCTTGCTTCTTCTTCACATTCAACTCGGCAAGATACTTGGGACAGTTCCTCTTCCAGTGCCCGACTTCATTACAATGATGACATGTCTGGTCTTTAGCCGGATGCTCTTTCTTAGCCGGAGGGGTTTTCTTTGGTTTGGGGGGATTAGCAGCTTGCTTACCCTTGCCTTTACCATCAAACTTGCCTTTAGCTTGGTGCGATTTCTTAGCTTTCTGGATCCGACCCCCCTTTATCATTAGGACATTTGGGTCATTGGCCTTCTTTGGAATCGCTTTCTCATATTCAATGAGCATAGCATGAAGTTCATTAACGTTTTTTTTCATAGAGTGCATGGTATAGTTTTGCACAAAACCCTCATATTCCTTCGTAAGGGATTTGAGAATCATGCCAACTTTTACCTCTTTATGATAAGCGTACTCCATCGAATCCAATTTGTCAAAAATGCTCTTCATCTTGAGCACATGACTGCTAACCGATTTTCCAGATTCAAGTTTCATGTCATGGAGTTCCACGACTAAGTCGAACAGTTCCACTCCAGCTTGTTTTTCATACAAGGATTTAAGTTCTGTGATCATATCATATGGAGTGTAGAGCTCGAATTGTTTTTGAAGCTCGGGAGACATGCTCGCAAGCATCAAACAACAAACTTCATTGAATCTAGTGTACTGAATCCTATATTCAGCTTTTTCAGCTGCTGTGGATTCAGCACTTGGTTCGGTTGGCCATTGCCTTTCAATGACATCCATGCGTTCCTCAACTCTTAGAACAATTCTCAGTTGACGATACCAGTCATTGAAATTTGATCCATTAAGCTTTTCTCTTTCAAACATTTGCCGAAAAGCATTGGTGTTTGTGGAAGGATTCATTGCCATCTACAAAACAGATTAAGTTCAAAAATCAGTATTTTCGATAATAAATCCTTAAGAAATCAATTACCCAATGTTTATCAAATAAACAATTAATTTCATTAAGGCTAGGATCCAATTGACATACAATCATTTCATCAGTGGATCTGCTAGAAATGATTGTACTCAAAAGGTAAGTGACGAGCAGTAATTGCATTACATGTGCAATTCCTAGTAAGAATGGGACCTACAAATTACACTTGATTCATCAAGTGATTTGTAGTCATGTTTTGTCCCATCTTTTGCCACGGGTCAAGGTCTCACCGCTTAACTCGCTTTAAGTCGTCCAACCAAGAACGCGCAAATTTGTCCACCACTGTGTACCAGTGAGTGGGATTTGCCATGCAACTACCATTTCACCACTGTGTACCAGTGAGTAAAACAACAGCCACAAGTGTCCTTTTCAAGTTGGATGGCAAATGACTTAAGTTTATTGGGTCAATCAATTTGATGTGTGATCAAAAAGTTATGTTTGAAGATTCATGCATATCTTCTAAACATAATATGTTTATAAAACTCATTTTTATTGCCTTTAAATACAAAAGAGCTCGGTAGCTCCATTTGAACGCACAAAGAAGCGCAAGGGCAAAGGTATGCGATAAACGCGATTTAAAAACCCGCCCTTTTAGAAGGCTAGCGCACTCCGGCTTATACCTCTCTTAGAGTTTGTTCAAATGGGTGAGCCGGTGTATCTTTTGATTTTAGGGCATCAATTTTATAAACAAAATCTTATTTCGATATAATTTAGTCAAGTTAATCTTTTCCAAAAACTATTTTTGCACACAATTTTCATAAACAAGGCAAAAATAAACTTACTAAATTTACAACTTAACAATTAAGGTAATCAACCTAATTTGGTCACTATGGTATAAGATTGGCTCCTCTTTCATATGGAAAGAGACCACATACATCAAGTTGCCTTGATTGCGTAAGCCAAAATTTCTATAACAAATTATCTACCATAAATTGAAGATGCTGATCTGGAAAATCCAGCAGCTTCACGACCAAATCTGGCCCTGAAGAAGGCCGAACTGGGCTTAGCACGAAACATGAACGTTGTAGCCCTATGAGTCTAGCACCTTATGTAAAAAGTTCGGCTTCCAACTCCTTACGGTTGATGAGTTATGGTCGTTTTAGTGAACTGGTGTCAAACAGGGATTTTCACAAAACATAATCACATTGTCACACAATTAATTATTCAATTATCTAGCATAATTAACCCTAATGATCAAGATTTCATATCAATATATCTAAGTAATAATCATGAATAATTTGCATGAAAAATTCATGATTTTTACTTCTTTTTAACAATTAAATAATTAAAAGGTACATCATAAACGCATGCAATTATCATATAATAATGCTTAAAGATCAAAACTTGGAATTAGGGTAAAAAAAAATATTTTTTTTTTTTATTTATTTCAGATCTGATTTCGAAAATAAAAAAAAAATTATATATTTTTTTTCATTATTTTATTACAATTAAACAAATTAATTAATAAAATAATCAAAAGAATTACATAAAATTCTAAAAAATATAAAACCCTAACCCCCTTCAAATTTTGATCTTTTTGGTAATTAATCATCACATAGTAGGCTTTGATACCACTGTTGGGTTATATAACAAATTATCAAATTAAATCACAAAGCACGCAGCGGAAAATTAATCTATGTAATTAATTAATTAACCAAGTATAGAAAACATGTACCTTTGATTGAAGGAAAAATAAAGTAAGAAACTTTATGAGGATTTGAAGTAAATCCCTCTACGTTTGCACACACGACACACGGATGTACGTATGCTAGTACTTGATCACGAAGCGAACAACTTTTGTTATTATCCCTAATAATCAAACCAACCAAAACCCGAAACCCTTTGTTTTTTGGTGAGTTCGGCCGAAGCCAAGAGAAGAGGGAGGAGGAAAAAAAATTAGAGAGGGTTTTTGTTTTTCCCTTTTTATATCTCTAAACCCTTTTCGTATTCGATATAGATTAGGATTAGTATACTTGAAAAACAAGTTAAGTCAATGGGTTAAAACCCATTAACAAAACCGGCCCCCACTTTAGGTATAATTAGGAAACTTCTAGAATCTCCTAATTACAAATTAAGTCCTCCTTAACTAACGCCGTTAGCTAGTAACCGTTAGTTTTTAACGACCATTCGTTAATTGAAATCGTGATCATATTAATTAAATACATTAAATATATTAATTAATATTAAATACATTTGTGTCGAGACGTGTGACCCCGTAGGCTTAAATCATTTCCGGACATACGTTCATTTTTACGTGATCATATACTAACATTTACTGAGCTTAATTCACATAGGGATGGCAAACAAACCCGGACCCGATGGGGAAAACCGAAACCCGATATTTTTGGGCCGGGTTCGGGTCCGGGTATACGGGTCTAGGGCCGGGTATGGGGATGATATTAATTTTTTTAGCGGGTTCGGGTCCGGGTACGTTTTTAAAATAAAACCCGCATACCCGACCCATATACCCGAAACCCGCCCCAACCCGTATACCCGACCTATATATATTATATCACGTAAAAATTATAATATGCATACATCTAAAGAGCATATTCCTATTAGCTCTACAAAGTCCAAGTTATTCGAATCACTTGTTTGTCCACCACTTTTAGCGTGAATAAGTGGCTATAGTTAATATACTTCAGTGTCTAGATTATATGAAATCTGTTTTCATATATGCAGTATTGCAGTTCATAAATATGGTTAACCAACAATATATTTTTCTACATATCTGTTTCTTTTCTATCAGAATTCACAAGTTCATAACATATATCATACTTTTGGAGTTGTAAAATGTAAGTTAAGTTATGATGTTACGACTAATCCAGATTTCAAAAAACTAATACTTCGAACGGATCCCCGGTTATCCGCGGGAAACCTGTTACCCGACAGTTAGTAAGTAAACGGGGACCCGTCGGGTTCGGGTCCGGGTCTGGGACAGTTATTTTTAATCGGGTCCGGGATTAGCTAAACCCAGCCCATACCCGGCCCGTTGCCATCCCTATTCACACCTCAGAGCCTGGCTTCGTTTGGACATCCCTTGCATCACACCATTGGAAACCCTTGAGTGGATTCATCTTCGAAAGAGGTACAAAGGCATGCTTGAAGCCATCAACTTCATTTCATGGTGGGTCTTATGGAAACAAAAGAATCAAATCGTCTTCAAAGGCAGCTCCGAGTCTAGTAAAGAGGTGTTCCAAACCATAGTTTCGGTTTCTTTTTCATGGATATCTGTCCGGTCTAGGGAGATGTCTACTCCCTGGCATTTATGGGCGATGAGCCTGTCTTTTATACTATAATAATGCCCTTTGTATGTAATGACCTTTGTGATCTTCGACGTCCTGTCGGAAGTTTTTTTTCTCTAATGAAAGTTGGTTGTTCCCAAAAAAAAAAAACAACTTTTTCCATGTTGTATTAGGATCGGGTATATAATTATTTTGGAACTTTTATAAAGATTTTTAATTAATATTAATGACATTATCAATGTTTAGTTTGATAAAATTGAGCTCTTTAATTGGTTAATAAGTTATTAAGTCAGTTGTCTTTTAGTATATATAAAGATAAAGATAAAGATTTAAATATTTCTTTAAAATAAATCTATAATATCCCTAATAAAATTATTTACAATATATATCCCTCAAGTATTAAAATAACTACATTACCCTTATATCAATTATGTTTACATTAATAACAACATCGCAACCGTCACCACCACCACTACCGTCGCCTAGAGGCGGTACCAGAATTTTTTTTCCATAAGGGGCAAATTAAAAAATCCATAAAAAATAAATCTAAAAGGAGACAAAACGTTAAAAACCTATAAGAAAATTTTAAAAATTCATGAAAATTTTAAAAATACATGACAAAATCTAAATTTTGGAGGGGGCCAATGCCCCCTGGCCCCCATGTAGTACAGCCTCTGCCGTCGGCGCCACTATCCTCACCACTCGTCGTCGTTGCCACCACTAATATGGATCGAAAGTTTGATATTTGTATCCAAAAGACAAAGGATGTTCCAAAGGGTGCATATTTGTGATTCGTAATATGTTTGCCATCACACAAAATAATCCTGTGGTTTGATTGTTTTCGCACATTCCACCCTTCCTTCATAAGTTTTAGTTAAAAAAAATTCTAGAAACCATTTTATTTTGTTGCAAGAATTGTCCATTTCCATTTAATGTGACTATTATAAAAAAATAATCATGTATGAGCTATTTGAACTAAAAGACCATGGGAACTTTTAAACTATAACTTTATAACTTGATAACCCAATTTAAATGAAAAACCACCTAATTTTTCAAATGAAAAACCAATTGAGCTCCCATGTATATATTTTATGTATTAAAAAAATAATATGTGAGGTTTTTCACCGAAGTTGGATATGTAACAACCACATAGGGGACCCTTATTATGGGAACCCATTTTTTTGTAAAAACTTTGAGAACTCTTAAATTATGTATTGGATCACATGTTTTTTTTGTTCATTCACATGTGAAACGTTATAAAAATATATGTTGCAGAAAAAAATAATTTTGAAACCTTATATATAGTCGTTTGTTTACATGTGAACGAAAACGTGAACATATTCATCCACAAATTCATAAAAGGCTATTTTGAAGGTTTCTTAAAAAGGTTTCTTCCACAACATACTTTTTTATATCATTTCACATGTGAATGAAAAAAAAACATGTGATCCAATATATAATTTGAGAGTTCTCATGGTTCTTGCAAAAAAAATGGTTCTCAAAATAAGGAAAGTATATATATATATATATATATATATATATATATATATAAATATATATATATATATATGTATATGAGGCTATGCGTATATGTATTTGTATATATATATTTATATGTATTGTTTTTTGTAGGTACTTCAAAGTTTAAAGAAGAAGATAAAGGTTTTTCATATTATCATATAGGGGTTGGATATTGTAAAACAAGTATTAAAGTAAAACAAATAGGACATGATCTTGACCCTTAGATCATGGTTAAATTGATGCACGAAGATTCACGAAACAATTGATGCACGATGATTTTCATGATGCACGGTGATTTTCAGTGAAGAGAAACCTATTGTTTTATTTGTTTTACTTTAATACTTGTTTTATTTTACCTAAAACCTTATATATATATTATAAATTCAATGATTTATTAATTAAAATACAATTTAGCCCTTAGAGTATTAATATTTTTATGAATTACTTTTAAAGTTTTGAAGTTGCTTTAAAGTTTTGAAGATTTTTTAATTTAAGTATATTATATTAAGTTAATTTATTTTGTTATTATAATTAGAGTAGTTTTATTAATTTTTGTGTTAAAATAAAATGGTAATAAAAAATGGAAGAAAAGATGAGAAAAATGCTTTATTAGATCAACTGGTACCGCCACCATGTGACCACATGGGCCCACAGATGAAGGCTGCAAGTCACAGGTTCAAATCTTGCCAAAGGCAAGAGGAGAAACTATATTTAGTGACCCATGTGTGAGAATGGTGAGTCACCGGGCATGAGTTCTATGCGGTGTGCACTCTGGGTACCAAGACGGTACATGGGACCAGAGGGTTCCCACCCATTTACCCTTTTTTTATAAAATTTTTTGGCCCCGCGTTGTGTGACATCAATTTTCGTGTTGAAACGATTGTGTTATTTAGTATACTTGCGTTGAATAACAAACATTCTGTCATGGATTAGTTTGTTTAAAAGTTTATCATATCAAATATATATCTATTTAAAGGCAAAACCACAATAGTTTCCATCTACGTGTTGCGCGATATCAATTAGTTCGATTACTTTTTGTTATTGATGATTTATATTTGCTAAAACTTTGACATATAAAATATATACTTATTCAAAGACAATACCACAAAAAAATAGTTTTAATGTACTACTTTTGAAAACTCAAAAGAAAGAAAATATGTAAGAAACCAAGAAGTAACCCGTAATTTTAAAATTGAAAGGGATCCAATGTGGTAAAATCTGAATATTGTAACAAAAAAGAATAAATGTTTTCAATATATGAAAACCCAAAAGGAAAAACATATGGAAAAAACCAAGAAGTAACTCGTATTTGAAAACCCGAACTGAATGCGATTAGACAAAATTCAAATAATGGTGCGGGTTATAACATGGACGAATAGTAACTTGCCACGCAGGCGAGTTACTATTCACAACCTATTCATTTAGTATAGTATATAATATGTGGTGTGCACTCTGGGTACCAAGACGGTACATGGGACCAGAGGGTTCCCACCCATTTACCCTTTTTTTATAAAATTTTTTGGCCCCGCGTTGTGTGACATCAATTTTCGTGTTGAAACGATTGTGTTATTTAGTATACTTGTAATATGCGGTGTGCACTCTGGGTACCAAGACGGTACATGGGACCAGAGGGTTCCCACCCATTTACCCTTTTTTTATAAAATTTTTTGGCCCCGCGTTGTGTGACATCAATTTTCGTGTTGAAACGATTGTGTTATTTAGTATACTTGCGTTGAATAACAAACATTCTGTCATGGATTAGTTTGTTTAAAAGTTTATCATATCAAATATATATCTATTTAAAGGCAAAACCACAATAGTTTCCATCTACGTGTTGCGCGATATCAATTAGTTCGATTACTTTTTGTTATTGATGATTTATATTTGCTAAAACTTTGACATATAAAATATATACTTATTCAAAGACAATACCACAAAAAAATAGTTTTAATGTACTACTTTTGAAAACTCAAAAGAAAGAAAATATGTAAGAAACCAAGAAGTAACCCGTAATTTTAAAATTGAAAGGGATCCAATGTGGTAAAATCTGAATATTGTAACAAAAAAGAATAAATGTTTTCAATATATGAAAACCCAAAAGGAAAAACATATGGAAAAAACCAAGAAGTAACTCGTATTTGAAAACCCGAACTGAATGCGATTAGACAAAATTCAAATAATGGTGCGGGTTATAACATGGACGAATAGTAACTTGCCACGCAGGCGAGTTACTATTCACAACCTATTCATTTAGTATAGTATATAATATGTGGTGTGCACTCTGGGTACCAAGACGGTACATGGGACCAGAGGGTTCCCACCCATTTACCCTTTTTTTATAAAATTTTTTGGCCCCGCGTTGTGTGACATCAATTTTCGTGTTGAAACGATTGTGTTATTTAGTATACTTGCGTTGAATAACAAACATTCTGTCATGGATTAGTTTGTTTAAAAGTTTATCATATCAAATATATATCTATTTAAAGGCAAAACCACAATAGTTTCCATCTACGTGTTGCGCGATATCAATTAGTTCGATTACTTTTTGTTATTGATGATTTATATTTGCTAAAACTTTGACATATAAAATATATACTTATTCAAAGACAATACCACAAAAAAAATAGTTTTAATGTACTACTTTTGAAAACTCAAAAGAAAAAAAATATGTAAGAAACCAAGAAGTAACCCGTAATTTTAAACTTGAAAGGGATCCAATGTGGTAAAATCTGAATATTGTTACAAAAAAGAATAAATGTTTTCAATATATGAAAACCCAAAAGGAAAAACATATGGAAAAAACCAAGAAGTAACTCGTATTTGAAAACCCGAACTGAATGCGATTAGACAAAATTCAAATAATGGTGCGGGTTATAACATGGACGAATAGTAACTTGCCACGCAGGCGAGTTACTATTCACAACCTATTCATTTAGTATAGTATATAATATAATATAATATAATATAATATTATATATAATATAGTTTTCAATATATTTAAAAAAAATAAATTATATGACAGTAAAAAAAGAGGTGAGGAAAATGTCTCCTTTAGTAAGAGAGGCTTAATGCACATACATGTAAAAATCTGATAGCATTACTCTTACAACTTATTTCGGGGACATCCAATAATATTGGAACATATAATGATCGAACACGTACGAGTGATATTTATTTTCTTTTTGACCCGCAAATGAACGCGAGTGATACTTATTCCGAATCTAAAAGGTCCCACATGGCCTCTTCTGAAAAGTTGAACAGATTGACTTGGCCTTCTTCTTGCTGCAGGATCATATCTGCGGACTTACCATCCATCATAGAACCATCAAATGACCACCCAAAATGGCGATCAATTTCATCCTCTCGACCGCTAAATAACGTCTTCAAATACTCGTTTGTCTCGTCATGTGTCACGGTGGGTGCCACGATTGACCCTGAGGGGATATCGAAAGCATTATTGTTCACAGCTGCGACATTTGACATTCTTATCGAGTTATTTCCATCATGTGCTTCCATTTGTTGGTACAAGTTCACGGTTTTGGAGAAGGTATATGGTTGAGGCTTGATAACAGTGACTGTGGCGGATTTCGACGATTCATTATCATCTTTCTGTTTTTTCTCTTCTTTATGCTTGGAACAAGAACGCATATGTGTGTTCCAGTAGTTCTTCACGTCATTACCCGTTCTTCCTGGTATTCTCCCTGCAATCAGGGACCATCTACGTACACATAAAAAGACAAATCAATCTCGGTATCTCGTGATATTTATTAAACAATTTATATTGGTCGATACATTATCCAATAACTGGTATTTGAAAGTTCATTACAATAAACACTCAAGTAGTTCATCATTACACAACATAAATAGTTCATTGATTACATTTTGAAACCCTGAACCCAAAATTTTATGCAGGACTCCATAATTACATGAGCCAGGGTAGTAAAATCAAGTGTAATTAATATATGCATTTTTTGGTTAATGAAGTGTAACATATATATGCATTTCATTATTCAAGCTATATATGATCAATGAATTTCATTCACCTGTTGCCTAGAAGCTTGTGAAGCCTACGTATAAGATCAATTTCATCTTCACCAAAATCTCCTTTCTTTAGATTTGGTCTTAGATAATTCAACCATCGCAACCTACAACTCTTCCTGCAACGACTTAAACCTATAACACGAAACAAAAACTATACGTGTTAGAATACATAATACGAGTACTACATATTGAAGAATTAATCTCGTGTTATCGTTCTTTTTGGAGAGACCAAACCAAAAATATTGACTGAAATAAAATTTTGTATGTTTTAAAATATAATTACCTGATCTGAGAGGAACAAGGTGCCATTTTCCTTCTCCATACGTCTCAATGCAATTCGTAAGAAGCATATCTTCTTGGATAGTCCATGCACCTTTCTTCAATAATGCTATTCCTTTATCATGATCACTCGGCCTCATTTGATTGTACGAGTAGTTTGTTTGTTTTAGTTGAAATCAGGTTTTTGTGAATCTCTTTCTATATATAGTAACATGCCAACAAGTTTAATTTATGTGCATAACTACAATCGTCGTTCATTTTATTTTATAGACACATGATAACGAACTACATGTATTCTCCCCAGCCCTCCTCCAATCCACGTATGTATAATATTGATTGATAATTAATGCCATAATGTCCTAATCGAAATATCTAACTTTCTTTAAGAAGAACTTCCAGGAAACTAATTAATTAAGTAATTCGTTCGTCCATAATAATCTTAACGAGCGAGTTATACCCGTGCGTAGTCCTTTACGTATTGGATTCCTTTAAGTTTTGGATTCCGAAAACATATTTAAAAATACTTGTTTAAAAGACGTAACTAAATAAAGGTCCTGCTATAGCAACACCCCAATTTAGCATAAACACCCAAACACCACCATACCGTAAGTATAAATACCCCAATATAAAGACTCAAACACCACCATACGGTAAGTATAAATGTATACTTCCGGTATAAACACCAATCATACGGGGAGTATACATTTAAGTTAAGCGTGAGGAAGACTGGAAGAGGGACACAATTAGCGGGTTATCACTATTCACTAGTATAGCCCAAAACTTTATATATTAAGCCCAATATATAAAAAATTGGGGGCCTTAGGCCTGTGCCTAGCCCATATATGCTATTGGGCCGGCCCTGCATAGTAGTTGCTGCAACACCTAGTGCCCTCACATCTCAGTACGGATCATTTCCCAAATATCTAAAAGAGAATTGTTTTTATCCAAATCACACAACTTGCAGACAACCTTAATTCACATGTCGTGAGCAATCTACAATGGAGAAAGAGATGACTGCCGGTTCCTAGGTCACTATCCCAAACAGGGCAACGGATAATATGGAGATCAATATGCTTCATGTATATATCCAAGTTTGTATAGTGGGATAGCCTTTGAGAAGTACACGCCAAGAAAGGATATTGACTCTTGATAAGAATGAGGTTGGTCCAAGGAAAAATAAGGGTTACCAAAGTTGTTGCTGATTATATATATGTTTCCTCATTTGTAACCTCGTCCTTTAAGGCTCAGACCTAATTATATTAATAAAACCTAAGACGCGTATGAGCTATTCGACATTATGGAAAATGTGGCAATCACATTTTTTTTTCAACCGGGGCCCATTTTTTTTAGCTTGAACATGGCCCCCAAATCCTCAGGAACGACCCTGATTTCATCAAAAATCAGTTCAATGTCATGCAAAAAGCCCCTGTTCCTTCTATGAGTATGATATTGTATTGAGTGTAATAAGGAACATATGAATTGATATGAAAGAAAGGGAAGCCAACCTAAACTAAAGACAGAAAAGCATGAAACCACAAGATAACATGCACCATTCTATGCATACTAATACTAATCTACAAATAAATACAAAACTTAAATCAAAGTCACTGTATATATTTGCTCCGACATGAATTTGGCTCCGCAATCTCCATAGTTATTGGAGCTGGATTATGTTCTAATGTGAAGTAGCTCGTGGCGGGGTGGATACACCCACCAGTCTTTGGTGAATATCTTCTCTCCTTCCATTACTTTTTAAGGACAAAATTGTATCATTTTTCTAATAAGAGGTTTAATTACATGCAAATGAATTCCATCATGAGCAGGCTACATGTAAAATGCACCGGGCTTGGCAGGGTGTTGTATATTGTGTTTTTGGGTCAATTGGTGTCTTTTATGCTAGCCCTTTTGAACTTCAATTCATCTCTATCTGCTAACTTAGGTTAATAAAGTCTTAGTTTTATTCCAAAAGATTTATGTTTACATGAATAATCGGTTCTTAAAGTTTATTTACTTACATTTGTTTTGGCAGGTGTTAATGCACCCTTCACTCTTGGATTCTTCTCTTATTTGGCTTTGACATTGGTCTACGGAAGCATCTTGTTGTATCGTCGTCAAAAGCTACAAGTAAACCTGATACTTGAGAAGTTTGTGCATTGTCTGTTCAAAATGAAGTATTTGATGCTTAACTGTTTTAATTGTAAACAGATTTCTTGGTATTGGTATGTCATCTTAGGATTTGTAGATGTGCAAGGCAGTTTCCTTGGTAAGTAAATTACAATTAGACAATTAGTGTAAGAATTTTTTATTTTTTTTTTTTTTTTTTGAGAAGCAGACAATTAGTGCAAGGTTTACATGGTTTTTTTCAACTTCACAAAAGACTAATACAGATCAAATCTCTGATACTCTTGGAACAACTTGGTAATGATACTTTTGGCTAATTACAGTTAATAAAGCGTACCAGTTTTCATCAATCACGAGCTTGACAATACTTGGTTGTATGACGGTTGTTTGGGTCATAATTCTCACTTGGCTATTTCTTGGGACGAAGTATTCCTTGTGGCAGTATCTTGGGTCAGCTGTATGTGTTACAGGACTATGCTTAGTGGTATTTTCTGATTCTGGGGTTGGAGGTGGAGGTAATAATAAGTTCAAACTTGTAAATTAGTTTTTCTTTAATCATCCACATTCTAATGATTTTAGTATTGTTTTTAGGTGGCTCCAATCCCGTTCTTGGAGATATTCTTGTGATTGCAGGGACCATTTTCTTTGCATTAAGCAATGTTGGTGAGGTTGGTCTTTGATTAGAGGATGTGTTTTATGTTTACTTAATTATGAATGTGTTATTTGGGTTATGTTTTTATCTCAAATCAAACATGTCTTAAAGCTTGAAATCACTCAAAATGTTGTTTTTCAGGTTTTACTTTTTAGGTAGTTTTAAGAAATTGGATGAATATTAGATGACTAACAGACACAAGTTATAAATTTGCAAGAAGTAAATCTTAAATAGGATGAATTTATCTTACTTAATAAGTGGTCATTGACAAATTCATAACTACACTAACCAATTATACAATGAATCAAAGGCGTACAAACTTCTAACATTAAGAGCAACTTTCAATGAAGAACAAAAATAAAGAGTGGCATATGAGACGTGTATGTAAATGCTCAATGAATCGACACTCTTTTCTCTTTCTTTATTGTGATTTATAGAGGTACTTGCAACGGTGACATTTTTTTACATGTCATCTCATTGGAGAAGTACAATGGATATTAATATTTTTATCTTATCTATTTTGTTCTTTAGCATTTTTGGTAAAATAAAAATCGTGTAAATCTGTCTTTTAGTGACAGTTAACATGTGACTTATTGTATGGGCGGATTTCTTCTTCTGATCTACTGGTGTACTTAGAGAAAAAACAAGTATTTTTCAAACTGCTTGTTTGTTCTTAACATGACAATAAAGATCATGCATCCTTGAACCCATGTAAGAGAATCAGTCTCTTGGATGTCATCTTCTACTACTTTCGTTGGTCGTTTAGTTCGCAAATGATGTATATTAGCACCAAGTCCTTTCAGCTAATCATTCTTCTATTCATTGGACTAACAGTATTTTTACTACTTGCACTTATTTCTTGAATTACAAACTCTAGAAATCATAAATCATATTTTAACATCTATTCGGGTATGCAGGAATTTTGTGTTAAAAAGGCTGGTCGAGTTGAAGCAATAGCAATGTTCGGCTTATTTGGCACCCTTGTGAGCTTAGTGGAGATGTATCCTTTCTTTTGTGGTTAAAAGTGGGTTTATGTTTATTTTCCATTGCCAATGTTTGGAACCCAACTAAACAAGCCCATTAACATCATGTTGTTTGGTGTCCATAACAATCCCTTTTTAGAGCCATTTTTGACAAGAAGAATCTCGAAGTGGTAACTTGGTCACCGGAAGTTGTAAGTCAATGTCTTTAATCTCGAAGAGTAGTTTGTCATTCTTCTTAAAAACTTATCTCCTTTTACGTTTAATTTTGGAAAATATTAAAATCCATATAGAAACCTTGTTAGCCCGTATTTAAAAAGCCAAATCAATTTACCAACTTTTGTAGAGAAATATTCGAAAATGTCACTGTATCAAATTTGAACTTTTGTATGATAAAAGAACTTAAACTTTTATGATTTTATATATCTCTTAATTTATAGATTAAACCGAAAAACTTTTTCATTGCAAAATAATGTAACAATTTTAAGACAACTTGTTAAAGACTTGTATTGAAAAAAATAATCTTATTCCTAGTATCCTACTATCCTATAATGGTTAGGAAAAATTTCAAGCATTCTCTATTTGATAAGTGACTTGAGTACAAGTTTTATCGTAAGTAATACAGAACTGAGGTATAGTTTATCAACTGTGATAACTTTTGGTATTTCAGATTTTGAACTTCGTTGGTTTTGGAATATCAGGATTTATGTTCGGTTCTATAACGCCTCTTGTTCTACAGGTTTGCTAATTAAACTCCATCTAAACAAATTAAAAAGAAGTTGATTAAGAATATGAAAACCACACTAATTGACTCAAAATCTTATAATATATATGCAGGCTAGTGGAGCCACACTATTAAATCTTTCATTACTCACAGCCGATTTGTGGGCTGTGGTCTTTCGTGTGTTTTTCTACCACCAAAAGGTTATCTTTCTGGCCAGTTCTTTGTGAAAAATGTTTGTGTTGTTGTTTGTTTTGACTAGAATGATTACATAGATAACATGTCAATTATTAAATTCACTACATCCAAAGTTGATTATTTAAAATCCAAAGCTGAACTCTGATTATCGGAACCCAAATCTACATTCAGGGGAGGCCCTGTGACTTGTGAGGAGCAAACTCGATTCCCGTCTTGGGCCCATTTTTTTAGGGGCCCAAAACTTTAAAAAGATTAACATTAGTCTTCATTTCTATAAAGTAAACTATCCTCTCCTCCTTAAGTAATTAAGATTTTGAAATGACCATATTACCCCTCTTCTTTATTCACTAATTTAAACATCTTCACCTATTTACCTATAATACCCTTAATGAAATAAATTACAACATAGATTCTCCAACCCTTAAACAACCATATTAACCCTTCTTACATCAATTAATTTACATTCACCACCACGCCACCATCACCGCCGCACATCGCCGCCACCACTGCCACACATTCGTCGCTACCACCATCATCGCCGCATCGCGCGGGCATCCGTAAACTTGTATGTATTTGAATTCCTTAGGGGCTAGAGGCTTTCTTTTATCTCGGCTTGTCCTGGGAACTAAAATCATTAGGGCCAGCTCTGGCTACATTAATCGGTTACTAAAAATGTACATATTCAAACATCTCCTAACCTGTTTCTGTGTCTCATGGTTTTTTGTATAATTGTTGCAGGTGGACTGGTTATACTATGTCTCGTTTTTAATCGTTGGTATTGGTCTTGTCATATATTCTAAAACGTATGTCCTGTTCTTATAATATCTTTTGTTATTACATATTTCCATTAATCATATCTTTCATTTTGTGATTCATTTACGAATTTCAACTTGTCTTTTATAGGGAGAAGTATTCTCCAGAACGGCAAAAGGTCGAAAATGGTGACCCCGACCCCAACCAAATGTACCAGCCACTTCCAGAGGAAGCCAGCCAAGTTTAGAGTTGAGGCAACCGTGCAAGAAATAAGGAACAATTTGTGTAAGTTTCTGCATATATAGCAATAGACTTATGACGATCAGGATAAAAAACATCACCTGTTACAAGCATTGTGACACATAAATAGATTAATAGTTGGTTTGTTGTACCTAAACCCGGTTTGCACCTCCATACACGTGTGCTCCTGATTACCTTGTATGTTATAACAAAAAACATAGTGTATCCTAAGAGTTTTATTATTTGTGTACCTTTAAATCTCTTAGATAGAACTTCCTAATCCGATTGGAAAGTGTTGATCTCATATTTAGAATCATAAATATGAAAGGCTACTAATTAATGAAATAAGAGCAACTACTAACCACAAAAGAAACTTCACATATTATTCATAGTTCAAACATGAGAGAAGTACAATTCACCAACAAAACACACCAGAAAGTTACTTAGAGGAGTTGGGCATTCAAACTCTAATCGGCTGCGATGATAATGCCATCCATGACTAGTTCAATAACTTTCTTAGATTCACGCAGCAAGTCAATGCTTCTTTGAAGTTTCTCCCTCTTTTTGGCTATGGACACCGGTTCATCCAACATTTTCTCTATACCACCACGGACCAGTACTTCATTCGCTATTTCCAACCCTAACTCTTTATTCACCACTTTTTGCACTTGAAACTGAAGCTGAAGTGCCACTGAATCCACCATCCGTTTCAAAACAATCTTCCAATAAGCCACCATCCTCATTTTTAAATCAAACGCCTGGTCCCTTGTGTTTTCAGGAACGTTAGTCAGATGAGTAAAGTCAATCGTCCCATAACCTTCCAAAATTACATTATAGTCAGGGGTGTAAGCATTATTTCGATATAGGTTGCTCATTGACTTAATAAGATGATCTCGGTTTCCCATTAATTTGTTGTAAGAAGTAGTAAAATCAGGGTCACATGTGTAATCTGTGATCATCTCCATTTCTATCATTTCATCAACTCTCTCCATAAACTTAGCCTTCATTTTTGCCATCACATTCTGAGTTGCTTTCCTCATAGAAGGGAGTAATTGTGGGTAATTCCCACAATGATCATTCAAGACTTTAATACAAACGGTTACAAGATAATCACACACTTTGTTTACAAAGTTTTTAGGCATATCAGATATGCTGTTCACTTTTCTCTGGAGCAAGTGAAGAAACACCGAGTGAGGAAGGAAATTAGGCAGCCGAATGCTATTAGCTTCCTCAAGAACACTCATTTCCTCGTCCAGAAAACGTTCAGAAGAATCAGCGCTCGTTTGAAGTTCTTTTGAGAACTCATCTAGCATTTGGACCAACCGAGCATTGCCATGCAATTGTTTATCGCCCAGATACTGGTCAAACTCGCTTCTTATCAGGATTTTTTTTAGAGTTTCCTGCAAGGAACCAGTGATTTCCATAAAGGTAGCCAATGCATCTGCATCACATGTAAACTTCTTGGGTAACTTGTTAAACTCAAGGACCGAATCATTGAGTTTCTCATTGATTTTCTTGATAATGTCAGGCAAGCATTTCGATATAATTTCAGACTGGATCTGAACAAGCCTTTGAGCCAATAGAGGAATACCCACATAGGACTTGTCCATCTTGGACAACAATGGGTGGGTTTCAAAGAGTGTGGTTTCTTGGATTCGGGCCTCTTCATATGTTTCATCATTGATCCTGTTTCTAACACAAGTGTAGCCAAGACCAATGTTCACATCGTTTGCCATGACTTTCTCAAGTAGACCATCGGGGAACCTGTCGCATTTTGTGACAACTGCCAATGTCCGTTGTCCTGTGCTGTCAACACGCCGCGACATGCAAATTGATTCACAAGTAGTGAAATCAACTGCAGCAGAAAGAACATTTAAAATGATACTTTCTTCCGGTCTTATATACTCCATTATGATACCTTGAAAACATTGAGAAACAAATACATAGTAGATTAGCAGATGTAGTTATCTTCCACTCTAAAATATATGGAGTACTATAACTTCGGATTTTTTTTTGTTGCCAAATGAGGCATATTTGCCTTTCATTTTGCAAAACAAGTTTCCGCCTAAATATTTTTGCAAAACTAGTACACACGGGTTCCTTTAAATCACATCAACCCGGCATTATCAATGCCGGTTCAAGATTCTCACCATTTTCATAATGACACGTGTTCTGCCCTGCAGTGAACCATTATTGCACCTTGCTATGGTAGTGCCAGTTACGACTTTTCGGCCAATATCCGTTTGACACGTAGATGAAACCGACATTAGCAAGGGCGAGCTGAGGTGACTTGGAAAAACTCGACACTGCTAGTGCCGGATATACTGGTTTTGCAAAGTATTTTGGTTGAAAACTTCTTTTGCAAAATGAAAGGCAAATATGCCTCATTTGCCAAAAAATATTCTATAACTTAGTTTTCTTCTATATATGCATATAACAAATTATTCAAAATAAAATTTTTCCAAAAAGAGGATTTCCATAGAGAGAAAAGTAACCCCCAATATCATGTTTCACGAGTTATGGACCCAATACCGTTTTAACAAAGACCAGTGTGGAGCCAAGATTTTTATTCTGCGGTCACCGAAGGGTTTTTATAATACAAACAAGTGTAAAATTAAAATATAAAATTTAATTATACTAGTTTGGAGTTGCCAATTACCTTAAAACTAAATAAATACAAAGAAATAGTACTACAAATATAGAGTTTTATAAACATTGAGGAGTTGTCATGACGACGATTTCCAGAAAAAAGACCTTAGGCCAGCAAGGAGTCGTCTAGAACTCTGTCTCAAGAGTCAAAAGTTTTTCAACATGATCCAGTCTTATTTGTTAGGATTTCTATAGTGATAATTAATTAATTATTTATTATACTTAAATGGATTAATATGCAATACTAAATAGGGAATGAACTGAAGTACCTGAAATTTGTTCGTAAATGTCTTGCGGTTGATCACCGATGGGGACACGAGTGATTCCAGGCAAATCAACCATAGTAAGATCCGGAACACCATTCTTCTTCACCACCAGAGTCACCGCGACACTCGATATCCCTTTACGATCACCAGCAATCTCCAACGTAGCCTTATCAATCGCTTCAGCTATTTTTCCCTCTTCCGTGATCTTAACAGACTCGTTCTTATACTCTAACACGAACTCAGGGACAGGATCCGGATGGTGTTGGAGCCTCATTATAAGAGGCACCCTTGTACATATATCTTGGCCACGTGGCAAACTTATGCCGGCAAGCGATTCTAGCACACTTGACTTACCAGAGGACTGGTCACCGACGACGACGATGGTGGGAAGAGGGATGCCTTCTTGGGTGACGTTGAGGCGACGTAGCTTGTCGACTGCATCAAGAACCGGACGTATTTTTTCATTGTAACATGAAACAATAGCCGGTTTTTGATCGTCGACATAAGAAGGATGGATTACTTCACCGTCCCTCCATTGGTTTTTGGGGTGCCATTACTGTTGATCGTGACCATATGATTTTTGTTGCTCTGAAGATGGTGATTAGTTACTAATACTATGAGAGTTATTTGAATGGAATAATACGAGTGTTTTGGTTGAGATATATACAGAGCCCAAGACTGATAACTAGGCTACATTTTCGTCATATTATATGATATCCGCGTTACTTTTAATTGGATGATTTTTTTATAGAATCTTTAATTTACAAATTCTTTTGGAATTGTATTTGCAAGTTATCAAACAAAAAATCTAAAATAAGAATCCCGTCCATTGGACGGGTAGTCTCAAAATATATAAATCAAAGTTTTTAAAAATAATCAAAGTATGTTAAATAAAAACTAAATAAAATTCAAATAGATAAAGTACAAATTAAAGAACGAAACATATGAAGATTAACTCCATATCAATATCCATTCCAGTTAACCCCTTTTTTTCAACTTCTTTTTTATTGGCAAATTCCTTACTTTTGTTTATTAATTTGTAATAATTAGTTAAATAAAAAATTTGCAGTTTGAATAAAGAATGTCAGATGATGAAAGAGGTGAAGAATAGCAGTTGGATCTTTCGATCTCGAATGTTTTGGTTTTCTTTGGGTTGTTCCAATCCGAAACAGTCCATACATGCACAACACGGAGTCGTAGATGATGGTTAACATGTGTTGGGTTAAGATCTTCAAGATGAACTAACGTGGTCTTATTTTTTGTAGTTGAATAAGAAACCATAATAAACCTATAATGAACAACAAACTAAATTAAAAGAGATGAATAATAATAATAATATTAATAAGAATTCAATGTCAAATAATAATGATTAAACATGAACAAAATATATATAAAAAAAACCCTTTTTGTTTGTTGAGTAAGTCGAACTTTTTTTTTTTTTGAGAATTCGTGAGGTAGTCGAACCTTTTTTTTTTGTTGAGAATTGGTGGTTGTATTCTAGAACTAAATTAAAAGAGATGAATAATAATAATAATAATAATAATAATAATAATAATATAAGAATTCAATGTCGAATAATAATGATTAAATATGAACAAAATATATAAAACCCTTTTTGTTTGTTGAGTAAGTCGAACTTTTTTGTTGTTGAGAATTCGTGAGGTAGTCGAACCTTTTTTTTTGTTGAGAATTCGTGAGGGTTTTTTCCTAGAACTAAATTAAAAGAGATGAATAATAATAATAACATAAGAATTCAATGTCAAATAATAATGATTAAACATGAACAAAATATATAAAACCCTTTTTATTTGTTGAGTAAGTCGAACTTTTTTGTTGTTGAGAATTCGTGAGGTAGTCGAACCTTTTTTTTTGTTGAGAATTCGTGAGGGTTTTTTATTAGGTTGTATATATATAATAATTTTTGGAAGAATTTAAGGATGAAAAGATTTGTTTTTTTATTTTTTAATAGAAATATAGGTCGGCCTAGAAATTTTTTAAAAAATATAGAAAAATAGATGACTAATTAGGATGAAGAATTAGGCTCAAGAAGGGGGATTAGGGGTGCCAAGTGTACCCCCAATCTCCTCTTTTAGTTATATATAGATACTATCCTTATAACTATACAATCATTTTTTTAATGTAGTTATAAAAAAATATAAAATAATAACAACAAACTAAATTAAAAGAGATGAATAATAATAATAATAATAATAATAATAATAATAATAATAATAATATAAGAATTCAATGTCAAATAATAATGATTAAATATGAACAAAATATATAAAACCCTTTTTTTTGTTGAGTAAGTCGAACTTTTTTTTTTTGTGAGAATTCGTGAGGTAGTCGAACCTTTTTTTTTTGTTGAGAATTCGTGAGGGTTTTTTTCTAGAACTAAATTAAAAGAGATGAATAATAATAATAATAATAATAATAATAATAATGAATAATAATAATAATAACATAAGAATTCAATGTCAAATAATAATGATTAAACATGAACAAAATATATATAAAAAAAACCCTTTTTGTTTGTTGAGTAAGTCGAACTTTTTTTTTTTGAGAATTCGTGAGGTAGTCGAACCTTTTTTTTTTGTTGAGAATTCGTGAGGTAGTCGAACTTTTTTTTTTGTTGAGAATTCGTGAGGTAGTCGAACTTTTTTTTTTGTTGAGAATTCGTGAGGTAGTCGAACTTTTTTTTTTGTTGAGAATTCGTGAGGTAGTCGAACTTTTTTTTTTGTTGAGATTTCGTGAGGTAGTCGAACCTTTTTTTTGTTGAGAATTCGTGAGGGTTTTTTCCTATAACAAAATTAAAAGAGATGAATAATAATAATATAAGAATTCAATGTCAAATAATAATGATTAAACATGAGCAAAATATATAAATAAAGTTTTTAGAAAAATCAATATGTTAAATAAAAAAATTTGCAGTTTGAAAAAAGAAAGAAGAAAATTGTCAGATGATGAAAGAGGTGAAGAATAGCAGTTGGATCTTTCGATCTCGAATGTTTTGGTTTTCTTTGGTTGTTCCAAAGTTAGACGCACGTTTAGGAGGAAAGTGGGGCCTGTTTTCTTTGTGGACGTTGCATAATTAAAAAAAAAACATAACGGCTACTAGCTTTTTTTTGTATTTTGTTTTTGTTTTTTATTTTTCATACCCCTATTTATTTCTAACTTAACACAATCATTTCAAATCACAACAACTTCTTTCAACTCATTTTTATCTTCCTCAAACCATTCCATAAACCATTCCATAACCATTCCATTTAAAAATGCCGATACAAAGGTGAACTGAATCAGAAGATCTTTTGTTGTCGAGGTGTTGGATGTTGAGGCTACCTGACCCCGTGACTGGTAGATGTGAAATGACTAACCCAAGCGAAAACGCTTGGAACAACATCTCTGAAATGTTCAATAGGGACACGACTGAAGGTCCACAGAGCAAAGATCAACTAGTAGCTCACTTCACCAGAATTCGAAAGGAATGTAAGCAGTTTCAGGCAATCTGTATGAGGTTGAATGCACAGGGGACGACCGTCTCTGATGAGTTGCTTTATGCAACGACGCATCAGCAGTACCTTGAGAAGTATGGGAGGAGTTTCAGATACGAGCAGTGCTTCAGGGAGCTTATCATAGTTGTTTTTTAATTGTTTTGAATTATGAAGTGTGTTTTAGTATTTTAATTAAGTGTTTTAGTATTCTGAATTATGTAATGTCTTTAAGTATTATAATAAAAGATGTCTACTTGGTAATTTAATAACAACATAAATTTATTCATAATTTAAAAACATTACAAACTTATTAAAAGACAAACATACAACATAATAGTTCCTAGAACACATTCAAGTAAAATTTTTATTCATTCATCTCATAAACTGCTTTGGCCCATATGATCAAATGGTTCAAGGTGTAAACCGCACAATCAAGTTGTTCCAGAGCAACTTGAGTCTTGTCGATCTTCCCCTGCAAATAAGTAAAATATTGACACTCAAGATCAGAACAATACCCGCTTTGTAAAATATCGATTTGTTCTCGACACCATTTCTTTTTTGCATTTAGTTTTTGCATAACTGCCACAAGTTCCTCTTTAAACAATTGGTGGTCGAGGATATCAGCCATGATACTGTCCTGCACTTGATCGACAGTCATTGGTGGTTTTGGGTTAGTGACATTTGATGAAGAAGCCATTTCAGATGTATAAAAGTTTGTGTACTGGCATTAAGTATGTCAATAAAAGATGATGAGTAATCGTAGCATTCTAATGTATTTCGTGTTTTTATCATGTACTGTCTTTTTTAATTATGTGTTGTCTTTTTTTATTGTAATGTGTTTTAATAATAATAAAATGTGTTTGTTTAAATTTGTGAAAAAGAAAAATGAAATAATAAAATAATGGATGAATGATGGAAAATAAGATGGACCACTAGCCTTTACAAATCCTAAAAATTACTCAACCCGGTAACAAACTATACAATCAACTATTTGGATGAAATTTACAGCAGCAGCTACAACAACAATCAACTATAACAAAAAGAAGCTATCCAATTAGGTGACGCAATTTTCTGGAAAAACGGATTCTACTAAGGCCTTTCCTGTTGTCCCTTCTAGCACTCAACTTATGGCAAATACATACATAAAAGGCAAAGGGAGACACTTAAGTATTAGAAAACCAGTGCTTAACCAATTAAAAGTCAAACACAATAAACTAACAAGTGGCCGACGTAAACTAGTACTATAGAGAGTATATACGCGTATCTTCTCAGACAAGACTCTGGTATGCACATTAAACAAAACATAAAAGATAGGATCTTTGACTACAAATTCCCCAATATTCCATCTACTCCGTATTTGTCTCTTCCCTCCCTCACTCAAGAATATATTTGAAACGTAAACGCTAGTACAGTCACATTAAGTTTTCCACACGCAGTATCATTCATTTTTAAAGGTGTTTCGGGCACAAGTTTGTCTATTGGTTGGATTATATGTTCATTAAGGAGGGGTGTTCTTGGGGTGTTCTAGGAGAGAGAAAAGCTGATGAACAGTGGAAGAATAAGGAAAAAAGTGGGTATGTATAAGGAGAGGTCTTAGTATCCTATACTAATAATAATTCTATGTATTACATCATATTTTTTTTTCTTTCTACCATATTAAGTGTGACAACTCGTAATTTATTAGCAACGGGTTAGTCCTAATCTCGATCATTATTATAATTTCGTCTAATTTAAAGATTATGACGTGGAAATTATTAGATAATTGAACATTTGATATAGTTCAATTAGACGTATCCTGATGACGTAGACTATTAGCTATTTAGACGAATGCCGAGTCTTAAAATAACTTTAAATGAGATATTTAAAGGTTATGAATTATGCACAGTAATTAGACTGTTTAAACTTAATACTTTTAAAGTTTAGTTTAATTAAATTTTAATGCCTTGTCTTAACTAAAATGAGACGAGGGAAAATACCTTTACTTTACATTTTAAACTTTTAGTCAAACGGTATTTAATCGTAAGCATTTTACCAAATTAAGGGATAAAAATATCACAATTTAGGGCCACATGGGCCGAAATGTAATTGTGAGGCAGGGGATTAAACACCCAAACCCCCTTCCCTCTTCTCCTTTTGATCGACCAACACCCCACACAAACACAACACACACACAAATCACTCAAACACTCCCCAAATCTCTAAATCTCTCTATTCTTCATCAAAAATCTGTTTTGGCAAAGGAGTAATCAAAGGGAATAATCAATTTCAATAATAATTTGGTATTATCATCATCACCATCATCTTCTTTATCAAATTCTTCAAGAACTTCCAATTTGTAAGTAATTCTTTTCAAATTAAACTTTGATTCTGAATTGATTCAATGAAAGGGTTTGTTTTAGTTTGGTTAATTAGATTGTTGGACTTTGAATATGAAATGAGTTTTAGGTTTGGTTATTAGATGAAATTTGATTTGAAATGGGTCTTTGAAATCAAAATGGTTGAATTTGTGAAATGGTTAGCGAAATGGTATTGTTTCCAAGTTATTGAACCTGTTAGTACTTGTTGAAATGAAAAGATTTGAAATGGAAACGATTTGGTTTGGCGAAAATGGTCAAAAACTGCACTTTCACTCGTGCAGGTCTGCATTCGCGCCGCGACCCTCCAGGTCTCGCGCCGCGAATCAGTTGAAAATGGTCTTCGCGCCGCGAACGTGCCATCTCGCGCCGCGAGTTTTTGTTCTGTTTGACATTTTCAGTTTTCGTTAACTTGAACGATTGAACTTGGTGAATATCGAATGGTACTTTAGACTACCTTATAATGACAATGTCATTGATATTACCAACTAAAGTTAAATAAAATGAAAATTTAAATCACATTCTCGGTTATGGCATTCTAGAGTCTATAGCTAAGTAGTTCTACATAGGATACTTGTCGTTGTGAGCTTGGATCCTCACTATTGGTAATCATATCATAGGTTTTGGATAACGTGGAGAATTGACTATGGATCTTCTCGAGCTACTTTGCACCTTTTAGCGCTAAGGTGAGTTTATGGCGCCTTTTCCTTTTACTTTGGGCCTGAAAAGCATGTGTTATTGTATACACGATTTGTTAAATAAATGATTGTTTTTGTGTATGCCATGTGATATGGATGCTTAAATCATTTGACTTAAATTTGCCATGTTGGGTTGTCGAAAATGTGTATACGTGTCATTTATTAAATGTTGAATGAAATGACGTTGAATTGCCGTGTGATGGCTGATTAATGGTTTCCTTGTGTTTGACAAACTAAAATGTTTCCCCTATTGGTTGTATTGTCGGATCTAGATATCTCGACTGTCTTGGTTGTGGTCCGCACCCCATTGTTGAAGGGAAATCCTGTGCGAGGTTATGGTCCGCACCCCATTGTTGAAGGGAAATCCTGTGCGAGGTTATGGTCCGCACCCCATTGTTGAAGGGAAATCCTGTGCGAGGCATATGCTGTCATCAGATCTAGATATACTGATTGACGTGATATAAGATGAGTTCAGATTTAGATATACTGACTATCTTATTATAAATTGTGATATAAGATGTGTCCAGATTTAGATATACTGACTGTCTTGTTATAAAGTGATATAAGTGTTCAGATTTAGATATACTGACTGTCTGGTCTTTTATAACTATATGTCATTTGTGTGCTCACAATGACGAATAAACATTGGTCAAACATACTGTAAACTCACCAACTATTTCGATAGTTGATCCTCTCAAATTTCATGCTTTTCAGGGAACCATCAGTAAGTATTGGAAGCGTATATGGCATTTTAGAAGCCATCTTTTGAACTTTGGACGTACAATTAGCGTCAGACATCTGAGGACTATCATATTATTAGTTCTAATTGTACTAGACTGTCCAAATGTTGTTAGTGTATTTGTGGGCCCATTTCCAATTGAGGATAGTTTGTATCCGTGTATTGGGTCCACATCTGAACGATTATACTTGTAATAAACTCGTATTTGGATTAATGGATGTAATCTCTATTTACCTTCTGATTAGTACGCAATTATTTGTTAACCCTGTATTTCGCTACAACGGGGTGTGACAAAAATTCTCAGGGTTAAAGTGTATATATGTTTATCTACTAGCTAATCATACCGGGTTTAACCTGGGTCATGTAACAAAATTTTTACTAACAATTGTATATATCAATGTTATTTGTGTTGTTGATTAAATTCAAACCGTTTAATAAAAGAGTTTAGGGTTAAAAGTTAATAAGAAAAATAAGTTGGTATAAAAAGTCAATAAAAAATTTTTTTAATAGAAATATAATATGACATCATGCATTCATAGAAGATAGCTTGAGAAAGAATGTTAGCTTGTAAAATATGGTTTTTAAAAAAAAAATGTTTCTAGCAGCAATGTTGTTTTATTTATATATAATAGATTCACGTAATGCGTGGATAATTTAAATCTCTATACTAAATAAAAGAAGATTGTTATGACATCACTATTCTATATAAATAGCTTATTTGTCACTTTTAAATTTATTCTTAAAAGTTTTTTTTTTATTTTATTTACTTATGATGTCATAAATACTTTCCTTTTTAAAATTTATTGCATTTTTATTTTTGTTATTTTATGATGTTATTTTTTAAAAAAAATATTTTTATTTTCTTTTAAAAACTCCAATAGTTATACATGGTCTTTTAAGTTCAATCATCTAAATAATTTTGTCATAATAGATTTTTAAATTATATGCATATTATGCGGGTTAATAAGCTAATTTTAAGGTATACTATTTCAAGGTTATGAGTACCGTTGGACTGCCGCAACTTCAGTGGCGAAGATACATTTTTATAAAACTTTTATTATATGCCCGGGTTGAACCCGGGTTATATAACTAGTAGTTTGTTATAACAAAATGGTTTAAATGACGAAAATCTAATTAAAACAACATATATGAATTAATAGAGTTTTGAAAAGAGAATAAAAATATTTTTTTTGAAAGAAATATGAAATCACAAATAACAAATAAAAATGAAATAAGTTTTTAGAAAGCAAATGGTTATGACATCATAATTAAATCAATGAAAAAAATAATTTTTATGAATATCTAAAAATTAAGCTATACCGTTCTGCGGTCATTTTCGTTAACAATATTTATTGTTCGTTATGGTTTTTAAACCATATATCAGAATTTATATGGTAATTAATCAAAATAACTCTTTCATTTGTAAAATAAATTATTTATCAAATATCTTTTTGTATTTTATTTAAATTATCTCTTTTAATTGTAAGTTAGATTACTTATCACAAAAGATGTTTACATTTTATTTCATAAAAACTAAAATAATCGAAAAAATATATAATTATCTATTTTAGTTTATCATTATAATTTACTCGTATAATTTTTTTATGTACTCAAATGTTAACCAAAGTCTAATTAGGCGTTACTGTTAACGTGCATAGAATATGTATTTTTTATATCAAATCTTTATTTTTGAATTTTATTATTAAATATGTAACTATTTATGCACGTTATAATACACTTGATTTTGGTAATAAAAACACTATTTATTACAAAGTGGGTAGCACACTACTACTTAAGGTAAATAGAATTAAACCATTCATCTCGCCATTACAATTTACAAAAGCATGTCAAAAAGTCGTCACTTTTAATATTTTAATTCTCTATGGTACAATTTGGTCATGAAAGCACTCTCTTTCTTAAAAGCATGTCAAAAAGTCGTCATATTTAACTCTTATAATTCTTTATGGTACAATTATTTGATAAGAAAAGCACCATCTTTTACGGCATCTTATTCTTAATAACAAAGAGCACCTTAGTCCTTACTACTTCCTTCGTAAGGAATATAAAATCAAACCAACAATATGTTATATGATCCCAAATTCCCAATCTAAGAAGTTAAAATGAGATACCTAATAATTTCAATAATATAAAAAGAATCATAGTTCAAATCTTACCTAAAACAATAAATAAAGTTTTTCATGTTAGGTCAAAAAGTTTTTTCTCACCTGTAATGGGTTTTCTCTCATGGTGTTACAATATAATTGGATGGTACTATACTACAGGTGACGTGTTGATACTTCAGTGGTCTATCAGTAATGTAAGTTAATTACTGCAACAATAATAACAGTTTTCAATCCCAACATTACTGGGGTATATATGAGGTGTGATGTACACAGTTTAATAAGAAAATAATTATTTTATGAACATGAATCATGAGTCATCTTGTCAAAATCCCTCTCCTAAGTAAACAAGATTCCTAAATAGTATTCATCAACAATAACACTAATATCCAATCCCCCAAAAGACTAGATAGAATTCATCACACAATCTTGAATTCTCTTTTAAGCCTCTGCATTTCCTTTATGAACTTTTTTCTTCCAAATTCTGAACTCTTTTTTAATAACTTTTCTTGTTTCCTATACAATTTGCCAGTTTTTGGCAAAATGAGAACGTCATATTAATAAGTATTAATAATTATTAAAATTTCGATCAGTTAATAACATGGTAATTGTCCTTGCCATATAAATGATAATAAAAGTGGGACAAACAAAATAAAATTGAGGGGTTTTCAATATATCCGTATAAGTGACCATGAAACTGTTTAATCTTGTTTGAATAATCAAGTACGCAGCTGACATGCTCTCTACTCTATAAAAAGCTACACATCGATAAAATCAGAAATTTTGTTGGAACATAGTATATGACTATACTAGACTTAATATCCGTCCATTAAATAAAACCTCAATCCTGTTTTAATAAATTGGTAGATGGTAAGGTGAATATTTATCCGTATGCTTTTTGTTTATCAAAATTGTAATGTGATGATTTACGTATTTAGGGGGTTGTAAAGTTTGAGATTAAGCTAGTTCCCGGCCTACTTTTTTGGCCCAATCCAGTTCCCATTTACGAGGATATTTTAATTAAAGACTTGGGCTTTGTCAAACTTCTCCAATTACTTTTGGGTCTAGAGGGCCAGTCTTAGTCCAATTCAAGGTTGAGTCAATCTTGAATCTACGTATCTAGTATCAACCATCTATGATGGATTGGTATTTGAAAGACTTGTTTTAAACTCTTAGGCTTGAAGCTTGGTATGAATAAAATCCCCCGGCAGACAAGAATTTTTCGGAAAATAACTATGTTTCCTCTCGAATTAGAGTAAGGTATATGAAGAAACAATGTCACTGAATGAAAATTTGCCATTAAAAAAAGGATATGAAATTCATAATGTTGTTCTTTAACTCCTAACTAATTTCTGATCTGGCGGGATGTATTCGTTTGCTTGTCTTATGCTTGTTTCAGTTGTTCACGTCCTTTTTTGGGCTGTTATGCAATGTGACACATTGCATGTATTATGTTTTCGTTCTGACTGCTCTTGTCTTTGGTCACCTGAATTTGTTTAAGTTTTCGCCATTTTTCAACTATTGCCTATTGGTATGCCACCTAGTAATCTTCTATTTTCATTTTTGTGTGTTCTTTATAGCCTCTATGCACATAGTTATGTGCATCTTGAGATAGGCAGCAGTATAATTTGTTATCGTTTATCTCTTTTGTTCAGTAAAGGTGTCTATAACGTCATGTTTGATTATAAGACAAGCTTATTTTAGCATCGTTATAAGTCTAACCACGTAGTAATCTTCAAAATGAGAAAACATCGGGCTTATAAGACCCTTATTATAGCTTTAGTTAAATGAAGATATATCATTTTCCTTATATTTTACTTTAACTTGATTATTTACTACTGCAAACCGAGAAAAAGGTAAGAAAAATCATACAAATTTTTATTTGTAGGATTTAACCGGGCTTTAACTTGGATGGGCTCAAACGGACCAAATCAGGCAATAATAGGGCAAAGGCGGGGCCAGAGTATCAACCACTAATTAGCCTGATAGTCTAAATCGGGTTTTTTGGACTGGGCTTGGTTAGGCATAAAAGGGTTTAGTATCCCGGAGTGTAAGTAACTTTGCAACTTTTTCTATTGTATGTAAGTATCAAAATTTTTGTACATTATATGTAAGTATCTCGCTAAATTGAACACTTAATGTAAAATTTTTACGTTGACCAATCAAAAACTTCTACGTGGACAGCTCATATGGTTGCCACGTATACATTTTTACATTAAACGTTCAATTTAGCGAGAAACTTACATATATTGTTCAAAAATTTTTATGCATACACACAATAGAAAAAGTTGCAAAGTTACTTACACTCCAGGATACTTAACCCGGCATAAAATTGGTCCGAGACAGACCATGGTTGCCTTCGTGTAAGCTCACATGAATTTTTATTCATCTACAACAATTGTTGCATCATAAAATTGTACTATACAACTATGATGTAGTAACATTTACCGTGGATTGATAATAACTCATGTGAGTTTATCATAATTTTACGTAAAGGAAACGGAGTCCAACTCACTACCTTTGTAGGTAAAGTACATCTATTAAAACCTGCAACAGATCATCAAAAGTAAACATAACTGGGATAAGGTAAATTACATCTATTAAAACCTGCAGTAGATCATCAAAAGCAAACATAACTAGGATAACAAGGTTCCTAATCATAGTCCTAGTCCTAGTACAATACTAATAAGATTAACATACTACATAATAAAGTCCACATACTACATGCATCTAAAAAGGCTTTCAGTCACAAGAGGAAGCTTTAACTCTAACCAGAGACAATGTTATCCATGACTTGCTCGATGATTTCCTTGGATTCCTTGAGCAAACCGATACTTTTCTGAAGGCTCTCCCTCTTTTTGGCCAAAGACGACGGTTCATCTAGCAGCTTTTCAATACCACCACCCCGCACCATTACTTCATTCACAACCTCTGTCTCTAACCCTTTATTCACTACATCTTGCATCAGAAAGCGTAGATGAAGAGCCAAGCAATCTACTATTCGTTTGAGGACGATCTTCCAATACGCGGTCATTTTCATTTTCATCTCAAAGGCTTGATTCCTAATGTTTGCTGAAACACTATGAAGATGCTTCACATCAATTGTTGAAATTGTTCCATAACCCTCAACATTTGTAGTACCCCAGTAATTGCTCATAGACTTGAGAAAAGCATCACGGTTGCCCATCAGCTTATCATATGAGGCAATAAAATCCGGATCACATGTGTAATCCGTGATCTTCTCCATTTCAATAAGTTCTACAACTCTGTCCATAAACTTGGCCTTCGATGTAGCCATCACATTCAAAGTTGCCTTTTTCACAGAGGAAAGTAGTTGTGGATAGTTTCCAGCATGAGCAACTAAGACATTAATACAGACGGTCTCGATATAATCCCACACTTTGTTTGCAAAACCAACAGGCAAATCCGCGATACCATTCACTTTTCTTTGGAGCAAGAGCAAAAACATAGAGTGGGGAACGAAATTAGGCAACCGGATCCCATTGGCTTCCTGCAAAATCAACATCTCCTCAACCAAAAAATTATCAGAGAAGTTGACACTTTTGTTAAGTTCTTTTGACAAATCATCCAGCATCTCGATTAGCCTAGCATTACAATGCATTTGTTTTTCATCAACATAACCATCAAACTCGCCTCTTATCAAGATCTTCTGAAGGGTCTCCTTGAATGACCCAACCATCTGCATGAAAGCAGCCATTGCTTCAGGAATAGTTGTAAGATTCCGGGGTAATTTGTTGAGCTCAAAAACGGAAGCATTGAGCTTCTCATTTATCTTCTTGACAATATCGGGCAAACATCTTGATATAATCACCGACTGAATTTCCACAAGCCGTTGTGCCAAAGCCGGTATACCCACCATGGACTTCTCAATCTTGCACAACTTAGTATGAGTTTCAAAAAGCTTATTTTCTTGCATCCGGGCTTCATCATATGTTTCATTGTTGATCCGGTTTCTAACACAAATGTATCCAAGGCCAATGTTTACATCATCTTTTGTGACTTTTTCAAGAAGGCCATCCGGCAACTGGTCACATTTTGTAACAACTGCCAATGTTCTTTGCCCAGAGCTGTCCACACGCCGTGACATGCAAATTGATTCGCAGGTTGAGAAATCTTGTGTGGCGGAAAGCACATTCAGTATGATGCTCTCTTCGGGCTTGATGTGCTCCATAATGATCTCTGCAAGAATATTCAAAAACAAACGAAAAGGATTATAATTTGTATGTGGATTACCTTGTCAATAACTGTAGCATATTCAACTGCAATGCTTGACCATTCTTGAATTAATTAAAGGTAATTTTATCTTTTAAATCCACATTACTCATAAATATGTGTTGAAATTTTTTACTCTATGATTTTTGAATATCATGTTGTACGGATATTTTTTATGAAAGTAATTTGAAAATTTTTGCTAACATTATCTTTTCTTATTTCCTTGCATCGAGTACCCTGTAATCCTCCATTCAACTTATATGCAACAAGGATAAAAGTGAATCATCAACTACTTATTTAAGTATTTAACTCTCTTACTCTCACACTTTAGAGCTACAAACTCATATTCTCATTTACTTTATGATACTGTGGATTTAATAGTGGAAAAGTCAAAGCAAAAGCCTAAAATCAACGGAGAATGATTAATCCTCCTAATTCATTAGCCTAAAGATCCTCCTCCTAATTTATTGCATGTTGACATGTGAAAATCCAAGGGGAGAGACCGAGAGATTAAGAAAGGCCCCGTTTCATTTTTACTTAATAAACTTATTTTTAACTTAATAAACAAAAATAACCGTCAATTACCTATATTTTACTTAATACATACATACATTCTTAATGTATTCAGTCACTTAATACACTCAGCACTTAATGACTAAAAAAAGAAACGGGCCAGTGGAATCCACTTTAGTAAGGATTTTTAGACTAATGTTTAAGATGATCAATCATTTTACGTGTACTTTTTATACTCTAAATATACGGAGTATATATATGGAAAAAAAAAAGTACAGACTTCTTTTGTCAGAATACCATATTTTTCAAAAAAGAATTTTTTTTTTAACTTTTCTTAAACCAAATTAAAAGGCCAATCACTTTTGTAATTACTACAATTAAAGTATATAGAATGGAGATAATAATGATAATAATATTAACCATTTCACACTATATATATACACTAGACTTTTATTTTATTTTATTTTTTTTAAAAGTACTAGACTTTTATTTATTTTAAAGAAACCATATACTCGTATTAATTACGGGGCTCAAAGGTACGTACAATTCTAGCTAAATAAATAAAATGACCTAAGCATCTTATTATTTAATTTAATTTAGAGCAAAAATTTTCAAATTACTTTCTTAAAAAATATCCATACAACATGATATTCAAAAATCATAGAGTAAAAAATTACAACACATATATATATCTGGATTTAAAAGATAAAATACATATATACATATTATTAAAAAGACGAGCTAGTATATTAACTTACAAAAAAAAAGAAGAAGAAATGTATGTACCAGAGATTTGATCATAAATATTGTCAGGCTGACCATGAACAGGAACACGAGTGATTCCAGGCAAATCAACCATGGTAAGATCCGGCACACCTTGTTTTTTAACCACCAAAGTCAACGGTACATTTGATATCCCTTTAGAATCCCCAGCTATCTCCACTGTCGCCTTATCAATGGCTTCAGAAATCTTACTTTCCTCCGATATTCTTACCGTCTTTTTATGAAACTCGAGACGATATTCTGGGACACTGTCAGTATGCTGCTGAAGCCTCATTATGAGAGGCACCCTTGTGCAAATACCCTGTCCACGTGGCAAACTGATGCCAGCTAGTGACTCTAGAACGCTTGATTTGCCGGATGACTGGTCACCGACGACGACTATGGTGGGAAGTGGGATGCCTTCTTGGGTGACGTTTAGACGGCGGAGCTTGTCCACTGCGTCAAGAATGGGACGTATTTTTTCATTGTATGTTGTAACCAGTGGCGGAAAATTGGTTGCTTCTTGTTTAGTGGTGTTTACAACGACTCTGCCGCTTTTAACCATGGTTTTTTTTGGAAGTGATACACAAGGAGAGGGTGCAAAATATGAAGGAGAGAATATGTGTTTGAAAAATGGAAATGGTGTGTGTGTGTTTATTACCAAGAGGTATATAGTACAGGGAAATTTTGGTGCGGTTTTCCTTTCTCTTTTTTTTTTTTTTTTTTGGTGGGTAACTTTTACTCGCAGCGGAGGAACTTACATTGTTTTAACCGGGTCCGCGCTAGAGGGTATCCTCACCCTCAGTACCTTGAAGGAGGGAAAACCTCCAACTAAACCGCCCAAAAACACGATATTTAATTGGAATAAAACTATGTCCTCTATGTGAGACCTAAACCTGCTTCACTGAAGGACTTTATTTGTCACTTTTTTTACTCCTTTCTAAAAATTTCCATCCTTTTAAAAATATTTACAGAAAAGTTATATTGAAAATGACTCAACTACTTTAATAAAGGGCTAATTACTTGGAAAGTCCTTCAACTTGTCACTGAAATCTTTTATGGGGCTCAAACAAAAAAAAGTTCTATTCGGGGGGAAAAAATCGGCTAAAATCTCTTTAGTGAGGCCGCTAACCTACTAAAGCTGATGTGGACTCTAATTAGCCGGTTAAAACTTCCAGTTTGGATCCACGTGTATATTATATTATTATACAATTTATATAAAGTGAATTATTATCCCCAAGTCCCAACTACCACCACCGTCCCCCCAAAATCTCCTTGTAACTTGAGATCCAAAAACCAAGAAAACATCGATCTAAATGGTATATTTATACAAGCACGAATTTGTGGTCTTGAGGAATAAAGATCATGTACTTGGGATCTTGAGGAATAAAGATTCAATATATATTTAGATCATGTAAAACCAAAATATGCAGAGATATCTCACGGTGATAAAATTGATAAACCCCTCTAGACAAATCCACCAACATGGCAACATCCACCCTCTTTTCTTCTCACGGTGACCACTGGAAAAACAAGAAACCGGCACCATGTTGAATCTCCGGAAAACATGGTTGTTGCCACCACCACTCTTTGAGAATCTAGCTGCCGTTGAACAAACCCAGCCGCTGCCAGCAATCATCATCACCACCATATGTATAGACCCATTTGGTCTGATTGCTTAAAAAGATACACTCGCTACTTCTTGATATATGTTCCATTTCTTTGATCTATCTCGTTTGTTATGGCTAGTTCGATCAGAGTGTATGTATTGTTTCTGGTGGTTGTTAGTGTGACCGGAATATTGTGAGTTTGGAATAATTTTGATGTATCGACGTTTGATGCGATTTTTTGTTGCCGGAAAGTCAGAGAGGATCGATCTAAACATCGATCTAGAAACTCCATCGAATTTGTGGTCGCCGTCTTGGATCTTGAGCTTCTTATCAGTGTGTTTATACCATCCTAATACTGCTACGCCGCTACTACGATGTTGCTGCTATTAAAACACCTCCATTCAACTGAACCGACCACAAATTCAATTTTTTGTTCGTTTTCTTTTGTTGTAGAAAAGAAATTGTATTATAGATTGATGAAGATGTGAGCTTTTGTTTTACAAATTGTATTATAGATTTTGTTTAGGTTTTTATGATATTGAACTGATGATGATTTTTATGTGACATGGAATATCCATGTCATCAATATATAAGATAAAAAACAAAGAAAATGATTTGGAAAATATTTTTAACAGGCAACTTGTACGGAGCCCCATTAAAGAGATTTTAGCCGTTTTTCTTCCCCCGAATAGAACTTTTTTTTGTTTGAGCCCCAGAAAAGGTTTTAGTGACAAGTTGAGAGACTTTCCAAGTAATTAGCCCTTTAATAAACTCACTCTAATAAAAAGAGTTACTCGCATTAGAATTTACTCGATTTGAAAGTCATTATCTTCTAAGATAGTTCAACCTACATCACTCGATACCGCTGCTATCAACACCCATCGTCGTTACCATCAAAACGTCGCGCTGTTGTTATCGCCAAATATGGTGAAGAAAAAGGAGTGGAGTTGAAAAACATGCATTAAATATAGCTTCTAATTAAGTTGGTTGAAATAACCTCCTGATTCAATGGTCTAGTCTCATTCAACATCCACATCCTAAATATTAGTTAATACTTGTATTGCAAACTTTTATCAAATTTTTAATTTCTACAACTATATTTTTAACAAAGAGATTTACAACATATTCTTATACGAAAATCGTCGTATTACACAGATACCCTCTAATATATAAGTATATATAAAGTTAGGTATTCTATTGAACAAAAATCCGTAATTAACTTATTATCGTTTCAAATATGATATCCTAAAAGTGACATTAGGTTCTATACATTAAGTTTTCAAACATCATCTTCTTTGTGTTAGTAGTTACTAGATGAGTGTCCGCGCGTTGCAGCGACAAAAATATACAACGTTCAAGGTGTTGTGACAATGTTAATTTCAAATCAAATATTTAATCAGAACTTTTATTTGTATGATAGTTTTTGACAATAACAAACAAAAAAAAATTTGACGAACAAAGAGAATTTTAATAAAGTCTGAAACTTTTGTAAGGGTATTTTAGTCATAGTGTATAGAATAGAAATAGAGATGTATAAGATGGAGGGTAAATTAGACATATCAAGTTCTTAAAAGTTTAAGCAGATGGAGTCACTTTCTTTTATAAGGGAGTATAGAAGAGAATTTTAATAAAGTCTGAAACTTTTGTAAGGGTATTTTAGTCACAGTGTATAGAATAGAAATAGAGATGTATAAGATGGAGGGTAAATTAGACATATCAAGTTCTTAAAAGTTTAAGCAGATGGAGTCACTTTCTTTTATAAGGGAGTATAGAAGAGAATTTTAATAAAGTCTAAAACTTTTGTAAAGGTATTTTAGTCACAGTGTATAGAATCGAAATAAAGATGTATTAAGATGGAGGGTAAATTAGACATATCAAGTTCTTAGAAGTTTAAAGAGAGGGGGTCGGTTTTTTTATAAGGGAGTATAGATGTTACTTAGTTTTATCCATTTAACTAGTTAAATATAAGATTTAAACCAAACAGATACACAGATGTATGAGACATTGAGATGTACATATGTACTTGCATAAATTTGGAAGGTCTCATGTTTCTCAAGATAATAAAAATTCATAATAATATGTATATCACTGGAATATAACCTGCGCCTATCAGCTTAATCATACGTAAAATTTAATGTTTTAAATTAACCATTCAAGTAGTTAATCTTTGAGCTTTTATTAAGTTAATTATTTTAAGGAAAATGATTGATCCTCCTAAATTTTTAGCCTAAAGATCCTCCTAACCCCTTATGAATGTGACAAGTGTATTCTATGATAGTCCACGATTTGCACACTTATATTTGATTAATCTAGACAAGAAAGTAAAGAATATAGAGTAAAGAACAAGAACAAGTGAGAAGTTCAAATACAAAGATCTAAGCAAGTCTAATCATATGTATCATTGATTAAACAGTGAATACATGGTCGATATTACAACTTGTCTTACAAGAATATAAATGAACTAACTGTTAGGACCAGTTCACCTGGAACTGGCCAGTCACCAGTTCACACTGACCAGTTCACCAGTTGCACCTGGTGACCAGTAAACTGGTGACCAAGATGATTTGTCGAAGAAATATATTGAAGTCCAGTTGCACCGTACAGTTAACGCAACTGAAGACTTCCTCCAGTTGAGAACTGACCAAGTTGAAGAAGCATTCCAGTTGAAGTCGAAGACAACAAATGGAAGAAAGAGAATGACAATGGCAGCGAAGCCCAGTTGGCATTCTAGTCAGTTACAAACTGGAGACCATCAGTGGAAAGCCCTTACAAAGCTTTACACTGATTACGAGGAATTGACTTGTATACTTTATGTACCTTTACCCGGATAATAAGCCTTATCTTATTATTTAAGTATTAAAAGGTACATAAAGGTGGTTATGTAAAGTCACTTTAACACGCGACTTTACAATGCTTTTTAAGGAATTAAATGATATTCCTTAAATGCTCCCAACCACATTTGTACGGCTAAAGTTAACATCCCAATGTTAACTTTGCCTATAAATACAAGTCATTGCACAACCAAGAATTCAAGTTACTTCACAAACAAACGAATAACTTCATACTTTGCAAACCTGCAATATTCTTGGTGAACTTGTGCAATATTCTCTCAATCGCTAAAAGGAACATTTCACTACTTTAAGTGTTTCGATTGTTGAAGAGAAATTACGAGTATAGATCAATTGTATTTCATAGGTTGTTAGGATATTTACATTCGTGTATTATCTTGGTTCCGCATCAACCTTGTAATTTGTTTAATATCAATAAATAAATTACACTTTGAAAACTACATATTGTCTCATCAAGATTGTTTACAAGTTATTTGTATTATTGCATTGTTCTTTACTTATTGTCTTTTATATAAGTAATCTATCTAGAACTTGGTATATACCTCTGCAACTGGTCGTCTCCAGTTCAGTAAGTATATTGCAAAGTAACTCCACCATCGACATAGAGGTGTCTTCAGTAGTACCATCTAACAAGTTGGGACTTACAAGTGGTATCAGAGCAGAAGGCTAATAAACTTGCCTAGATCTGCAAAGATGAACACTACTGAAGGTGGAGATGGTTCTGGTTCAGGTGAAAACCCATCGAACACTAATGCACAACCTTTTCAAAACGTTAACACCAACCCTCCTCCTCCTTCTGCCCCAAACCACGTCCATGTACATTACTCCAACACTCCTGTTCCAAAATTTGATGGAAACAGTGAGACTTTTGGTACATGGAAAGCTAGAATGCTGTTGCATTTTGGTGGTATTGAGAGGTATATGTTGAAAATCCTTAAGGATGGACCATATATACCTATGTCCATTGGGGTGAGTCCTCTTCTTGATCCTACTGGAAGAAGAGGCTCAAGGGAAAAGCCAGAAGACCATTGGTCTGATGAGGATCGCAGACTGGTGGACTTGGACACCAGACTGAAAAACATGATCCTTGGGGCTGTCCCTGAAGACCTAATTCCAACACTTGTGTTGTTTCCCAGTGCCAAGTCTATGTGGGATGAATTAGTGATTCAATTTGAAGGAGGTGATGACACAATCGTCACCAGAAAAGTGAGCGACCTTGTGCTGCTTTAATGTCTGCTGAGAGTGTCCAGGCACACTCGATGAAGGAGATGTTGAACAGTTTCTTAAACTCTGGGCTGACCACTGAAAACAGTGAAGGTTATGATGAAACTGACGATGATGATCTGGTCGCCATGATTGCTAAAACCTTTAATAGGTTTAAGCATAAATCTAAAAGATTTAATGGCCCCAACAATGCTTCCAGCTCCAGCTCTCTGGATAAGACCAATCTTACATGCTATAAGTGTGGCAAGAAAGGTCATTTTATGAAGGAATGCAGATCTAGTCAGTTGAATAACCAAACTGGCCCCTCTGTCCCCAATTACAATCGGCCTGATGATAGCTACAAAGCTAAATACAAGAAGCTTAAGGCCCAGATTGCCCTCCTGTCCATGCAAAAGGAAAAGGATCAGTGCTTAATGGCACAACTGAGGGAAAATGGGAGTACTCTGATGACTCATCTGATGATGAAGAAGAGGAAAGGGACATGTGTTTCATGGCCTTGGAAGATCAACAACAGCAGCATGTGGTGAAAGATGATGTCATCTCTGGAAGATGGGTGGACATCATACTGAAAAAGGTATGTGATTATGATCACCAGGTTGACCCTGAATTAAAACTGGACCTGGCTGAATCATTAAGTGGTGATTTGGCATTTGTAGAAACTGTTAGAGCTGATAGTGAAAGATATTTAGACACTATCTTAATTGAACTGAACAATGTCAAACCACAACTGAATGATTTGCAAAGTGTCCAGTTGGCTCTCAAGGAGTCAGTTTTAAAGATTGAGGCTTTAGAACTTGATAATCAAAAACTATCTTATGATTTTGAAAAAGCTCAAAAGATTATCAAGTCCTGGGTAAAAGCATCTGGCAAAAACTATGATGCGTTTTCAAGAACTATCGATGCCCAGAAAAATGCATGGAAATCTGAAGATCTGGAGATGGCAGCTCTTATACCAGATCTTCATGCATTGCCTCCAGCTCTCCAGGTTGAAACACCTTATGATCAACCTGAAGCTGTTGAAACTGAAACCAATGAGACCACCCCCATTGAGGTTAAAACTGGAGCCAAACAGGCTAAAGCTCCAGTCAAAAAGGCCACTGTTAACAAGCCTTTACCTCATAAGTCTAAGGAGCCCAATACCCGACAGACTAAATCTCCAGTTGAACCAATGTCCAAGGTTCAACTGCCTGAACAAAACAATATTTTGGTTAATCTGGAAAGGCAACTCCAACTTTTGTCTCGACAGGTTCAGAGTTGCACTGCCCGGATTAACAATCTGGAAGGAGGTTCACCACCTCCAGTTTTAAAACAAAATATTAAATCACTCCCTTCTGTACCTAAACAAAAGAATGTTCCATCAGGAACAAAATCTGGTAAACTTAAGGTGAGTAAATATCAAATACCAATCATTTTTACTTCTGCACCTGGAGCTGGTGATAATGCTCCAGATGTAGCCTCCAGTTCAACACCTCAACAATCAACTGTGGCTTCTGTAGAGAAGTCCAGTGGACCCATCAAGAAAAGATGGGTTCACAAAAATAACTAATGATTTTTGTGTGTGTGTAGGGCGATCGAAAGAAAAATATCTGGTATCTGGACAGCGCTGCTGGCCGGACTATGACCGGATGTAAGCCCCTACTGGAAGAGTTCACTGTCCAAGATGGACCGACAGTGACGTTTGGTAACGATCAATCTGGAAAGACTGAAGGATATGGTGTGCTCAATAATGGACAAGTCGAATTCAAAAGAGTTGCATTTGTGAATGGTTTGAAATATAACTTGATCAGTGTAAGCCAACTTTGCGATGATGGCTTCAGAGTATTGTTCGATATTGCACAAGGCACCATATTTAACAAGGATTGGAAAGTGGTGATGATTGCACCAAGAAAAGGGAATGTGTACATCATGGACATGGAACCAGCTCCAAAAGAGCAATGTTTCTATACCAAAGCTGATGAGGACACCAACTGGCTATGGCATAAAAGGTTATCCCACCTTAATTTCAAGAACATTAACAAGTTGTCTCGCAAACAACTGGTTGATGGGATACCCCAGATTTCCTTTAATAAGGAAAAGCCATGTCCAGGGTGTGAGATGGGTAAGCAGAAGAGAGCCAGTTTCAAAACTAGGCAAAATTTTAGCATCACTGAACCTCTTCACATGCTTCATATGGATCTTTTTGGTCCAGTGAATGTTCAAACTAGAGCTGGAAAGAAATACACTCTAGTTGTGGTTGATGAATTCACCAGATATTGCTGGGTGGTATTCATCAGATCCAAGAGTGATGCACCTGCTGAAATCATCTCGCTTATCAAAAGAATTGAGCTCAAGTACACTCGAAAAGTTTGTTAGTTGCGAAGTGATAATGGTACTGAATTCCAAAATAAGGTACTTGAAACATTTTGCACTGACACTGGCATTTCTCAAAACTTCTCATCAGTTCACTCTCCAGAGCAAAATGGAGTTGTGGAAAGAAAGAATCGTACACTGATAGAAGCGGCCAGAAGCATGCTATCTGAATCTGGTCTTCCCACCAGTTTTTGGGCTGAGGCAGTTGCAACTGCTTGTCACACCCAAAACTGGTCAGTCTACATCAAGAGACATAAGAAGACTGCCTACGAAGTACTCAGGAATCGAAACCAAATATTGGATACTTCCATGTATTTGGTTGTCCAGTTTATATACTGAACGATTCCAGTCAGCTTGGAAAGTTTGATGCTAAAGCTGATGAAGGGGTATTTTTAGGCTATTCAGATATTCGAAAGGCCTTTAGAGTTTATAATTATAGACTCCAAAAGGTGCATGAGACAATTTATGTCACATTCGATGAATCAACTGAAGCAATCAACAAGAGACCAAGCCTTGATATTTCTCCAGTCATTCCAATCAACTTTGGTGAAACTGACCAAGTTCATCGGTCAGTTGTTTCACCAGAAGATGCTTCCAGTTACAACAAACTGGAACCAGTCAAGAAGAAGAAAAGCACCAGTGACACGTCATTTTATCCCTCCATCAATTTTAACTTACCACAAGAATTGGTGATTGGATCAGATGTACGTGCCACTCCAATATCAGCACCAGTTCAATCACCTACTTCTCCAGTTACTCATGAATTACCTTCAACTGAGGAATTTCATGATGCCAATTGAGACCTCATTGACTCTGATGAGGATGTAGAAGTTGTTTGGACTGATCCTTCTCCAGATGCTGTTGCAACTGAAGAAGATCTCCTGGTGACTTGCACTGATATTGTAGTTCACCAGCCTAGTCAATACACTAGATGGACTAAAGCCCACCCAATTGAACAAATTGTGGGTAATCCAACTAGTGGGTTCAGACTAGAAGAGCCACCAGTGAGCAATGCTTAAACGTCACCTTCTTATCTTTAATTGAACCAAAGAAGATTGACGAGGCTATGGCAGACCCAAGCTGGGTGGAAGCTATGCAAGAAGAGCTCCTCCAGTTTGAAAGGAACAATGTTTGGGAGCTTGTTCCTTGTCCACCAGGGTTAAAGAAAGAACCTATTGGTACCAGATGGGTCTACCGAAATAAAATGGATGAAGATGGCCATGTTGTAAGAAACAAGGCCAGACTAGTTGCCCAGGGTTATTGTCAAGCAGAGGGCGTTGACTTTGATGATACTTTTGCTCCAGTTGCAAGACTTGAAGCCATTAGAATATTCTTGGCTTATGCAGCCCATCTGCAGTTCAAGGTCTTCCAGATGGATGTCAAAAGTGCGTTCCTTAATGGAACATTGGAAGAAGAAGTTTATGTTAAGCAGACTCCAGGTTTCATCGATGAGAAGCATCCTCATTGGGTTTATAGACTGAACAAAGCATTGTATGGTCTAAGACAAGCCCCAAGAGCCTGGTATGATACTTTAACTAAACATCTTCTTAAAAATGGCTTTCAAAGAGGTGCAATAGATAATACCTTGTTTATCTTGAAAGAAAGAGGTAATATCTTATTGGTACAAATTTATGTTGATGACATTATTTTTGGTTCAACTGATGATGCAATGTGTAAAAGTTTTCTAAAATCATGTCATCTGAGTATGAGATGAGTTTAATGGGTGAATTAACATTTTTCTTAGGTCTCCAGATTAAGCAAACTGAAAATGGAATTTTCATAAACCAAGGAAAATATGTCAGAGATTTGTTAAGAAAATACAAATATGATTCAATCCCATCGAAAAACACACCTATTGCAGCACCATTGAATTTGGACTCTAACCCAACTGGCAAACCAGTTAACATAACTGACTATAGAGGTATGGTTGGTTCACTGATGTACTTAACTGCCAGTCGACCAGATATAATGTTTGCAACATGTTTATGTGCCAGGTTTCAGGCTAACCCTAAAGAATCACATTTGCACGCTGTAAAGCGTATCTTTAGATACCTGAAGGGTGTCCTAATCTTGGTCTTTGGTACCCCAAAGGCTCAGGATTAGATCTAATGGGTTATTTAGATTCTGATCATGCAGGTTGTAAGATTGATAGAAAATCCACAACTGGTGGTTGTCATTTCCTTGGAGGAAAACTGGTGAGTTGGACCAGCAAGAAGCAGACTTCAGTCTCTATGTCCACTGCTGAGGCAGAGTACATTTCTGCGGCCAGTTGTTGTGCCCAGATTCTCTGGATCAAGAACCAGTTACTAGATTATGGTCAGAAGTATACCAAGACCCTAATCTTTTGTGACAACACCAGTGCAATTGCTATCTCTCACAACCCAGTGATGCACTCCAAAACAAAGCATATTGACATCAGGTATCATTCATTAGAGATCATGTTATGAAAGGTGATATTGAAATTCATTTCATCCCCACTGACAAACAGTTAGCTGATGTTTTTACTAAACCTCTCGATGAGAAAACCTTTAAACATCTCATCAGCAAACTGGGAATGTTAAACCCTTAACTGGAGCTTTCTTTGTTATTGAACGCGTCAGTGACACTGATGAAGTTCTCCAGTTGAGGAGGTCCAGATAATCTTTGCTCGCCAGGCTATCGAACGCCTTTGTGATACTATCTTGGCACTAATTGATTACTGGATCATCATTTTAGGGGGAAAGACTCAAAATAATTTTCTGACCAAAATTCGTTTTTGTTTGAAAATGCAACTGGAGAACTCTTCAGTTGGAAACTGGTACTGGACTGATCCTCCAGTTACCAGGTTCAGTCTTTGTCTAAATTTTATAACATTACAAATACCTGGTCAATATGTGTGACACGTGATGATACTCGAGTGTTTTAAACCACTTGATATCATGATCTGACGTGTTTGAAACCATTTTAAGTACTTGACAACTGTTTGTGTTGGGAAAACAAAAAGTGTGTGGGGTAATGGGTAAAGTAAGCCGTCGTAGCATTTAATGCTGACATGGTAACATTTAATGCTTACATGGAAAATTATATTTTTATTTCAAAATTCAAAATCATTTTGTCAAAATATCTTCAAAATTGATTTGGTTTAATAAAATATAATTTTGGTTTTACATTGGGATCTTGAATCCCCTTATAAATACCCTTATTTACTCCAAAACTCATTTACTTTCTTTTTCATTCTCTTCATTTACTCTCTTCATTTACTTCCAATCATAAACATTGCTTCATTCTTCTCTTTGCTTCACAAATCTAAAACCCTAAATCCTAAATTTTAGTTTCATTCTATGGCTCCTAGATCATCCCGTTCGAGAGATGTAAATCTCTTGACTGTTCCATATAATCCCTCACCAGATGCCACCCAGGCAACTGGTGCTCCGAGTAGTGCTGCCATAAAACTAAATCCAAATAATCCTATGGCTAGCCTACGAGGATCTCAAGGGTCTGATACCCTTATTGGTAGAATTCGAAAGTTTTTAAAGAATTCTCCAATAGGACCCTCGTTCTCTCTAAACCCACGCAAGTTGTTTCACAACTACTTGTGTGAGTTTTGGTACACTGCTGTTCTTTCTTCTGATTGTTCCTTCCATCAGTTTCACTTTAAAGGATGGAACAATCCAGTGTACCTTGTCCTCTGATGTGTTAAGGGATGCCTTACGCCTTAACTACTGGAGAGAGAATGAATCTCCAGTCGTCTTGCCCCCTAACATTAATTTTCGCCAAGTGCTCCTGGAAATGGGACACAAGGAGTGTTTGGAGAATGGGGTGCTCAAGACAAAAGGTGCGATGACCATGAAGGGTCTTACTCCTTCATGGAGGTATTTTTTCATCCACCTGGTGGAAAGTATGGGTGGGAGTTCTGGTGGACTTGACCAGATCAACTCCTCACAAGCAGAGATGGCTTATTGCTTGTGGAACGGTTTGAGGGTGGACTTTGCTGATATTCTATATAGAAGCCTGGTTCAGAAACTGAAGGGCACAAGGGGTGTTTGCATTCCCTTTTCAAGGTTCCTCTCACTCTGTTTTAAGCAAATTCTGGGCAGGGAAGCATATAATGATACAAACTCTCCATTCAATGCCCCAGATATGCTTAGGAATCTAGACTCACTAGTATCTGAAGCTGGTGAGGTTGAAATTCCTGAACGAATGCAGCTGGCATTCGCTTCAACTGATGCACCTCTTGTAGGTGAGTCAGAAAGGCAACTGGGCGGGCCTCAAAATAATGAGGGACCCTCCAGTGTGTCTAATGTTGTGGTTGAGGATAGAGCAATCATAACTGAAGCAACCCCCATCACATCTATCCCTGGTGAAGATACTTCGGTATCTGATCCACCAACAGATGCACCCATCCAGGAAACTGGGGAAGGTCATCTGGAGACTGTCCAGGTAACTGAACAGCCCTCTGTCACATTCATGGATCTGGACATGAGTGTTAATGACGAGGAAATCCTTATAGAATCTTCAGATTCTGAAGGTACTGAAACAGACCAGGAGATTCTTGATGCTTCTGTACAAGCTCAAGACCCTTCATCTCCAGTCTTACCTCCAGACGCATCAATTTCATTTTCACCACCACAAATAAATGTGCCTATAGATATATCTTTACCAATATATTCCGCTCCCTTACCAACTGGGCAATTCTCACTTGCTCGAGAAATGCCCCCACCACCATCGCCGTTGTTCACACCTGAGCATTCTCAGCATGAACAACACATTGAATTTCCAGTCCTTTCTTCTTCCACCACTCCTTCTATATATTCAACTGCTGGCCTGACAACTGGGGAGACTTCCATCAGTTTGCCTCCTCCAGTTGCTCCAGTAGTAACTGCAAGTGGTCCAGTGACCTTCTCCTTTGTCACTGGACAGTCAAGTTGTCTCCATTCAAGCCGATCTCCAAAACCTTCTAACCAGGGTGGAGGAGATTCAGAAGACACTTGACAAGAACACCAAGTCTTTTTCCAGATACCACAAGGACTCTTTGACAAACATCAAGGTGGTCGATCTGGGGATAAACAAGTTTTCTTCTAATGAAGACTTGGTGTTTGGAAAGCTTAATGAGTTGGTCACTGGCTGCAACAATCTGGCTGGTACTCTAAAAGAAGCCTTTGACCTAACTCACTCCAAGGTCACCAGTTCAATCTCCAACCTGCTAGGAAATACTGTCAGAACTTCAGAGGTTGACTTGAGAGAGATTGAAAGGCAGGTTAAAGAACTTATTGAAAGACCTGGCCTAGATGTAACTGGCCTTGGAGAGCAGTTGATGTCTTCAGTTGGTCAGAAGATAGAAGATACTTTGGGTGCTAGAGAAGAACGTTTGATTGAAAGGGTGATGTCTGAGATCACCAAGCTGGCCACTCCTCAGGTTGATCTGGCCCCACTTACCAGTGAGATCAACCAGTTGAGAGGTAGCATTGAGAATTTGAACACCCAAGTATCTCTACATACTGAATCATTAAATAAACTGACCACTGAAGTAGAGAATATGAAGAAGAATGATGAGGAAGTGAAGGAAAGGGTTGTCTCTGGGTTGGATGAAGACTCAAAGATCTTGAATGAATTAAAAACTGGTCAAGACCAAGTTCTTGCAAATGTCTTGACCCAGTCCAAGGAGACGAACCACTTATGGAGGTCCTTCAGGATGATGTGTGGCATCTTCAAAGAGTGTAAGGACATGCAGTCGTGGCAGCCTCTTGACCGGTTGCCATCTCACCCCTCTGAATGGAAGCAATTAGGGCAGGTCTAGATGCTGCCAAGGGGGAAAGAAGTTCAGTCCTTACACGACCAGTTGCACCTGGAAGGACTCCAACTGGAAGGGAATTGGTTGTAGCTACCAGTACTGAAACTGGTGAGCAGAGTGAAAGGGGGAATGTTGGTTTGGATAAAGGTAAAGGATTAGCTGGTGATGCATCTGCCCAGCCGGCCACTGATGAAATGTTAGAAACTGGAAATACTGACATACTTCCTCCAGTTTCAGATAGTGATAGCAGAAGACTGGCCAGACTTGGAAATGACATTAAAGAAAAGAAGAAAATGAAACAAAGAAACCAAGTGGAAGCCAGGGCACATCTTGCTCAAATCAAGTTGCTTGATATGAGTGATGCCAATCTGTTAGGTATCACTAAGGAGGAGTATCTTAGGGTTAAAAATGATCCCAGGATAACTGGTCAGCCCTCTGTCACATTCATGGATCTGGACATGGGTGTTAACGACGAGGAAATCCTTATTGAATCTTCGGATTCAGAAGGTACTGAAACAGACATGGAGATTCTTGATGCTTCTGTACAAGCACAAGACCCTTCATCTCCAGTCTGCCCTCCAGACGCATCAATTTCACTTTCACCACCTGAGCAAAATGTGCCTATAGATATTTCCTTACCAATATATACCGCTCCTTTACCAACTGGGCAATTCTCACTTGCTCGAGAAATGCCCCCACCACCGTCGCCGTTGTTCACACCTGAGCTTTCTCAGCATGAACAACACATTGTTTTTCCAGTCCTTTCTTCTTCTACCACTCCTCATATATATTCAACTGCTGGCCTGACAACTGGGGAGACTTCCATTAGTTTGCCTCCTCCAGTTGCTCCAGTAGTAACTGCTCGTGGTCCAGTGACACCTTCTTCTTTGTCACTGGACAGTCAAGTTGTCTCTATACAATCCGATCTCCAAAACCTTCTAACCAGGGTGGAGGAGATTCAGAAGACACTTGATAAGAACACCAAGTCCTTCTCCAGATACCACAAAGACTCTTTGACAAATATCAAGGTGGTTGATCTGGGGATAAACAAGTTCTCATCAAATGAGGACTTGGTGTTTCATAAATTGAATGAGTTGGTCACTGGCAGTAACAATCTGGCTGGTACATTGAAGGAAGCCTTTGACCTAACTCACTCCAAGGTCACCAGTTCTATCTCAAATCTACTTACCAACACTGTCAGAACCTCTGAAGTAGATCTGAAGGAGATTGAAAGGCAGGTCAAGGAACTAATTGAGAGACCTGGCCTAGATAATTGGCCTTGGAGAGCAGTTGGTATCTTCAGTTGGTCAGAAGATAGAGGATACGTTGGGTGCTAGAGAAGAGCGTTTGGTTGAAAGGGTGATATCTGAGATCACCAAGCTGGCCACTCCTCAGGTTGATCTGGCCCCACTTACCAGTGAGATCAACCAGTTGAGGGGCAGCATTGAAGGTTTGAGCACCCAAGTATCTCTTCATACTGAAACATTGAATAAACTGACCAATGAAGTGGAGAATTTGAAGAAGAGGGATGATGATATGAAGGAAAAGGTGGTTGCTGGTATTGATGAAGAATCAAAGGTTTTGAATGCATTGAAAACTGGTCAAGACAAAGTTGTTGCAAATGTCTTGGCCCAGGCTAAAGAAACCAACCACCTTTGGAGGTCCTTCAGAATGATGTGTGGGATTTTTAAAGAGTGCAAGGATGTACAGTCGTGGCAGCCTCTTGACCGGTTGCCATCACACCCCTCTGAATGGGAAGCAATAAGGGCAGGTCTAGATGCTGCCAAGGGGGAAAGAAGTACAGTCCTTGCACCACCAGTTGTACCAAGAAGGGAATTGAGCTTAGCTACCAGTACTGATGCTGGTGAGCAAACTGGTGAGGCTAGTGTAAGGGGGAATGTGTTGGATAAGGGAAAGGGCAAAGTAACTGATGAAGCCCAGCCGGCCACTGAAATGGAAATGCTTGAAACTGGTAATACTGATGAACTGCCTCCAGTTTCAGATAGTGATAGTAGAAGACTGGCCAGACTTGGTGATGACATTAAAGAACGAAAGAAAATGAAACAAAGGAACCAAGCTGAAGCCAGGGCACATCTCACACAATTGAAATTGCTAGATATGAGTGATGCCAATCTTCTAGGTATCACTAAGGAGGAGTATCTCAGGATTAAGAATGATCCTAGGATAGTTGACCAGTTTAAATGAAATGCTAGATGTTGAACTGGAAAGACACTATCATGAGGATGAGGCTGAATTTGATGCCAGAAGCTTGAACATTTCTTTGGAGAGGGCTAAAGGAGTTAAGGGCCAGTGGGATTCTGAAGAGAATTGCCAATGTAAAGAAGGTTGTAAAGGAAGTGATGAATCCACCAAGAAGAAGGATTCCACAACCTGGAAGACCACTGACCAAAGCTGCTAGGGATGCTGACCTGAGAACATTCGTTGAACCAACTGGCGAGGTCACAAATGAAGACATTAAGTCCGCTGTACTGGCTGCTGGTGCTGGGAGTATTAAAATCACTAATGAAACTGAAGCAAGAAACTACTACTCCCAGATCATGTCAACCAGGAGACATGGTGGAACTATCACTAATGTCAATATTACAATCAAGCCAGGCACCAAGGTCTTTCAAGTTGAAGTAAAGTATGCTGGTGGGCCACTAGTGAGAACTGATGATCCTGGTGTGTTGCAATTTGGGTTCAGCGAATGGGTCGAGATGGTAAATGTGCTTGATGCGAAGGCACAAAAGAATAGGTTTGAGAAGGCATGGGTAAATTTCTTAAAGGGCAAGATTCAACATAAAGAGAATCTGGAGCAAAGGCTGAATATTGACCCTGAAGACACTCAACCTATTTCTCTAGTGACCAAAAGAAGAAGAACTGGCGAAGGGCCATCTGTTTAAGTTCTTTCTTCAGTTATCTACTTGTTATTTGTTGTACATTCTGTTGTAACTTGTGTAAATTTCATTCCTTGTATAAAAGAAGTTACCAGTTTGTAACCACAAGGTAGATAATAGATTAAAATCTAACAAACATAAAAGAAAAACCTAAGGCATTTATTGATCTATAAAAATGCCTTAGATATCTTAGATAGATTTAAAATCGAACAAGTCTCTATAGTTCACACTTGTATAGATACAAGAACTAGAAAAGACTTAGACTATATTTCTAGACAAATAGGGGGAATTTGTTAGGACCAGTTCACTGGAACTGGCCAGTCACCAGTTCACACTGACCAGTTCACCAGTTGCACCTGGTGACCAGTAAACTGGTGACCAAGATGATTTGTCGAGAAATATATTGAAGTCCAGTTGCACCGTACAGTTAACGCAACTGAAGACTTCCTCCAGTTGAGAACTGACCAAGTTGAAGAAGCATTCCAGTTGAAATCGAAGACAACAAATGGAAGAAAGAGAATGACAATGGCAGCGAAGCCCAGTTGGCATTCTAGTCAGTTACAAACTGGAGACCATCAGTGGAAAGCCCTTACAAAGCTTTACACTGATTACGAGGAATTGACTTGTATACTTTATGTACCTTTACCCGGATAATAAGCCTTATCTTATTATTTAAGTATTAAAAGGTACATAAAGGTGGTTATGTAAAGTCACTTTAACACGCGACTTTACAATGCTTTTTAAGGAATTAAATGCTATTCCTTAAATGCTCCCAACCACATTTATACGGCTAAAGTTAACATCCCAATGTTAACTTTGCCTATAAATACAAGTCATTGCACAACCAAGAATTCAAGTTACTTCACAAACAAACGAATAACTTCATACTTTGCAAACCTGCAATATTCTTGGTGAACTTGTGCAATATTCTCTCAATCGCTAAAAGGAACATTTCACTACTTTAAGTGTTTCGATTGTTGAAGAGAAATTCCGAGTATAGATCAATTGTATTTCATAGGTTGTTAGGATATTTACATTCGTGTATTATCTTGGTTCCGCATCAACCTTGTAATTTGTTTAATATCAATAAATAAATTACACTTTGAAAACTACATATTGTCTCGTCAAGATTGTTTACAAGTTATTTGTATTATTGCATTGTTCTTTACTTATTGTCTTTTATATAAGTAATCTATCTAGAACTTGGTATATACCATCTGCAACTGGTCGTCTCCAGTTCAGTAAGTATATTGCAAAGTAACTCCACCATCGACATAGAGGTGTCTTCAGTAGTACCATCTAACAAGTTGGGACTTACACTAACAATTGCTAAGTCTAGACAAACTAAAAACTTAAACAATTACAAGAGAGAATTATAAGTGACACACACTTGTGGTGATAAACACACGTGTTTTTGGTGCGGCTGTGTTGCTTTATATAGGGGAGGAATTAGGGCAACACAACCTTACATTGATAGTGATTGATGGTGGTTGTCGACATCTCATTGGCTCGAAGTACTTGAATCCAGGAGCCTTTGTCTTCTTTACCAAAACGGGTATGAGAGAGAAGACCCTTCTTTTGGTCCCAACTGCATCTTTGCCATACTAGGTAAAATACAGTTGGATGAACCACCATGTGACTTCTTGTCTTCTTTTGATTTGAATTCTTCCCGCCTTGACTCACAATTTGGAAAGTAAACCATCCGCTGACAAGAGTCACTGACTCGCTGAAGACTTGCTGACGACATACGTCAGCGACCAAGTCTGGTCAGCGAATCCCTGACTCGACAATCTCCCCCTATTCGCTGAGAAGACTTGCTGAGTAAACTAGACTTTAAGAAAATAAAGGAAAGATAGAAAGATGTCTTATATTTCATCATTAAACATTTCATGCTGACACATCAAGCATTTATATTACATTATAAGACATCTCAGAGATTCGCAGCTTCGATCTCCCAAGCATCCTCTTGCTTTGCAATCCTTAGTACTGGGTCATTTCGTCTGTGAGGCTTTAACAACTCTTCATCTAACTTGCTGATGAACCATCTGTTGTTGGTTGTCTTGGCACACCTTCTTCTTATACTGATGATGAACCCAGTGGATGCTTTTTCAATCTCTGCCAATCTAAAGAACAGTTGATCGTTCTGAAAATTGGTGAAAAATATGCCTGCTGGATTCTCCAGCACTCTTCCATCTTCAAAAAAGCTTCTAGGAGGAAGTCTGGTGTTCAGCGAGGCATCACCAGATATTGGAGGAAGGTCAGCTGGCGCATGTTGATAATCAGGCTTCCTTTTCCTTTGAATTCTTCTGCCAGCTGATGAGGAGATCGCTGCTGGAGTTCCAAACACTTGCCTCAGCATAGGCAGATTCGCTTTGAACTTCGTTTCATATTCTCTTGCCTTCTCAAAATATTCTTTCAGCATCTTTTGGAGAGGGCCATAGCTTTGAGCGGTCTTGTCTTTGATCAGCATGTAAACCTCAAACCATTCAGAAGCACCTAGATTGGTCACTTTGACCCCTTCAATAGTAATTGGTTTGTTTGCCCCTTCTCTTAAGATTTTCAAGTTTGTCTTCAGCCCCATATCAGCAAGAAAGGCTTGAGCAGCAGTAATCTTTTGTGGCCTTTTTCTCGTCTCCATATGCTTCAGCCACTTAGCTTTTTCTTCTTCGAAGGCCTTTCTCTTCTCACTTAGCTGTTTTTCAACCTCTGCATGCTTCTGCTTATATAAAGCTTCAGCGCCATCAGTTTTCAACAGCATTCGCTGTTCGCCATCCAATTCATCTTTTTCAAGAAGAGGCAGCTGCTTGATGTATTCAAGATTTTTCCTTTCGTTTTCTTGATTTTCTCTTATTCTATCCAGCTCTTTAATGGCCTCTTCTTGAGTCTTTCCCTCAGCAGTCAAGGCCAGTATGTCGATCACTTGATGTTCGTGACCTGCTGATGATGGGACAGATAGTTGAGCAGCAGAAAGAGAAGATGAAGGTCTCTTGTGCTGAATTTGAGCAAGGCGCTGACGCTGAGAGTCCGTCATGGGAGTTATGACAGCTTGATTGAGAAATCGTTTATGGAATACTGGCAGCATTTGCTTTGATCTATCAGTGGCCATTTCGATAGCCATGCCAGCCTCCCATGCTGCCTTAACTGCTTGGGGATCATTTGGATCAATTTCAAACTCCCCCTCAACACCAGCAGGGGGTACATCAGCATTAATATTTTGTTGCTCCCCCTCAACATCAGCAGGGGCTTCTTCAATATTTATTTCTTTTTCAACAGACTCCCCTCAACACCAACAGGGGGAACTTCAGCATTTCCAACTTCCTTTTCAACTTCCTTTTCAACTTCAGTTTCCTTCTTTTCGTCAGCTTGGGGAGCCACAACAATGACATTATCAATTTTCTCCCCCTTGGAAGTTGCATTATCAATAGCAACTTCCACACTTGCTGCCTTGGTGGTTTGTTGGGTCACCAGCTGGAGTAATAAGGTTTTAATATCCCCCACTTCCTTCTCCAGCTTGACCTGCCTTTGACGATCTTCCTCAGTGAAAGATACTTGAGGCATGGGAAGCTCAGCTACTTGCTTTTCTAAAGCATTTATTGCCTTAGTATGATTTTCAACTTGAGTAGCTAGAGGAGAGATGAGATCACTCAACTTCTTCACTTCAGCAGCAGCAGTGTTGCTTGTAGAGGCTGCCTTTTTAGCTGAGTAGCTGGTGGAATTGGCAAGTTTAAGCAGCGAGATAGCTCCAGACTTAAGAATTTGCTGTTCACGACGAATGATTTTCGTTGTCGCATTGATTTTGTCTTGAGCAGCTGCTATGGAGATTGATTTGTCTTTCAGCGTCTCTATAACTTTGCTATTCTCATCCTGTTTGTTGTACCAGCTGGTCAAGGTTTCAATCAGCCTGCCAGATTCCTTTTCTTTCCACTCAACAGCAAGAGTGACAGCTTTGGTGAGATCATTCAACTGATGCTCAACCCTTTCCAATCGGTTTGAAGAGTAGGTAGAATAAGAAATGCCCAATTCTTTAGCAGCAAGGGGCTCAACTTCTTTTGGCAAGTCAGAAGAGCAACCAGGAACAGCTTGAAAAGACGAGGGCATGCCAAGAGAGAGCATGGTGTTCACTGGTTGAACTGGTGGAGTTTTAGGTCTTGCAGTTGGAGCCACTGACACATTTGCAGTTTCAATAGTTGTGGTTTCCGTGACTGGAACTTCTTCAGATACAATTTCACCGGTAGGTTTAACTTCCTCATCACCTTCCTCAACTTCCATATCACTGGCCTCCTTTTCATCAGCATGATTATATGAATCCAGCTGGAATTCATCTGCAACAAAATCTCCCAAGTCCAAATCACTTTCATTCTCTACATCCTCCACTTCAAAACTAACAACAGTCTCTTCATATTCATCAGCTACATTCACAACAGTAACCACCCCTTCATCTTCATTCCTTCTCTCAACATTTTCAACAAACATTTCACCAGTACCAGCACCTTCATTACTTTCAACATCCTTCCCAGCTCCTTCATTAAAATCATCATCCCCAGCAACTTGCGTTTCAAGTTCATTAGCAGTGGCTGCTTCCCTTTCAACAATAGAGAAATTGATAGGGGTAGGAGAAAGGCGTGCCTCTGTTTCAGTATGTTGCTGCTCTATGTTTTCATCAGCTGTAGAGGCTTCTGGCTCAGTAATGATAGAAAGCTGAGAGGATTCCAGCCCCTTAATTGTGAAGCCCTTTGCTGCTTTCTTCTTTCTTTTAGGAGCGTCAGCAGCAGGTGATGATGGAGCTGGAGTCTTGGTAGACTTTGTTCTAGCTTTCTTTGATGGTTTGGCAGCTTGGGGTGCTTCTTGAATGATAAGTGAGCCAGCAGCCATAGCAGAGGGTGCCCTTTTGTAGATGTGAGGATAAGATGAGAAGAGTACCTCTTTCATAGGAGGAGTAAGGGTAGCAAACTTGCTGTCAAAGGATTCAAGGTCACACGCAGGCTGCTTGTACACTGAGTGACCAATTCTTGGTGGTTTGCATACAGTAGCACCAAACTGGTTGTACGTTTCCTTTAGCTCCTGTTTGAAGATCAGAGAGAAGAATCTCGTAAATGGAATGGTGTATGAACGGTTGATGGCTTGAACTTTTGCCTTCATATCTTCAAGTATGACTGAGGCAAAGTCAATAAATCTCCCAGTTGCTAGAGCATGAATGATTTGCATGTTAGCCGCAGTAGCTTGATCGTGAGACCCAGAGTTTCCTCCCAAGCACTGAATGACATGGGTAAATAGTAATCTCCACACACCAGGGAGATGTTTCTTGGTGGGGTTGCTGGGTACGGTTTCAGGTTTTTCCAAGTTTGTTCCATACCCAATGGTTGGCAACCATTCCTTCCATTGCTTAACTGCTGTTGGATCCACAAAAGGCTTTTCTTTTGTTTGATCAGGGAGACCAAGAGCGGTTCGAATAATTTTTGGTGTGATTGAGATGGTGTGCTTCTTCTTCTTTACAGTGCCAGTGATGTAACTAATGCTTACATGATAATCACATGTCCACCAAAACTCCCGAAGGAAATAGACATACATGTCTTCTGGATCAGAGTAGATTCCATTATGTACTGGCATGCTTTTATAAAATCTAGCATCTGCTGATACCCAGTAATGCCAGAAGGAACTTCAAGAGAACCCAAGTAATTATTCGGTTTAATCGAGATTCTTTGTGCTTGAAAATTTACTTTAGAGAAAGGAGGAATGGTTTCTGGATCATAGGTTTTGGAATGCATATAAAGAGAGACTTGTTTAAGGGCCTTTTGTGTTGCAAGATCATCGGCGGACAATTCAACATGAGTGGGTGATTGTTGTTGATTTTCAGAAGAAGGATTTTGAATTTGTAATTGGGATTCTGGTTGTTGTTGTTCAGATGAGGAAGCCATTGATTGTAAGAAAGGATGTGTGAGGAAGAAGATGAACAGTTAAGATGAATAAGTATGGAAAAGATTTGAAAGAGTTTGAGAGAATAAGAGAATATGAATCGAACAATAAAGAAGATATGAAAGTATAAAAGACGGAGATGGAAAAGATTTGGCTATATATATGGTATTGTAGTGGGTCCCATTGACTGCAAAAGTGAACCATCACATATACGTAATATATAAATATACGTATTTAAAAAAAATGATGGTTTTGCAAATTAAATAAACATAAAGATACTAATATTTAAGTAGAAAAATACGTTTGATATACGCATGTGAGTAACGTATAAAAACGATTTGATGTGACAACTTGTACCACGATTTCAAAAGTACTCGAGTGGTTACGGCGGATACAGTGTACAAGTTGCCCATTAGGGAGAAAATCGAGGTAACCGTTTGAAATTCCAATAAAATATTAATAAATATACTTGGTGGATATGCTCACACGATAAAATAGTTGAGATTGAAGTATATCTACTGATAATTTTGAAAATCTGGTTACCTTATTTAGAGAAAGATCTTTAGTCAGTGACTTCTCAACTAATGATGGTCGCTGACAAACTTTATACAATTTTTGGCAAATTGTCAGCCATCAACGGATTTAATAAGTCTTTACCAGAGCCGTTCGCTGCTGGACTAGATGAAGACTTTCAGCTCTTCATTGCTTTTATTTGCTTTTACCCAAAGCAACAGGGACTAACGGATTTGGTATGTCTTTACCAGAGCCGTTTGCTGCTGGACTAGATAGAGACTTTCAGCTCTCTATTGCTTTTATTTGCTTTTTCCCAAAGCAACAGGGATTAACGGATTTAATAAGTCTTTACCAGAGCCGTTTGCTGCTGGACTAGATAGAGACTTTCAGCTCTCTATTGCTTTTATTTGCTTTTTCCCAAAGCAACAGGGATTAACGGATTTGGTAAGTCTTTACCAGAGCCGTTTGCTGCTGGACTAGATGAAGACTTTAAGCTCTTCATTGCTTTTAAGTTCAGCGAGTAAGACACACTTAAACTCGCTGATGAGGTTTTTGAATACAAGAGTCAGTTTTCAACTTATAAAGAGAGATAAGTTGAATTTTAGCAAACATGACATGTCATGTCGCTGATTCACCATTCAACATTCCCAACTTGCTGACCAGATATTTAAGTCTGGTTTCATCTAAAGGTTTAGTGAATATGTCAGCGAGTTGGTCATCAGTGGGAATGAAGTAAATTTCAACATCCCCTTTCATGACATGGTCACGAATAAAGTGGTACCTAATGTCTATGTGTTTGGTCTTGGAATGCTGAACATGATTGTGTGTGATAGCAATTGCACTTGTATTGTCACACATTATGGGAATCTTAGAAAAATCTAAGTCATAGTCAGCGAGTTGGTTTTTCATCCAGAGGACTTGTGCACAACAACTCGCTGCTGATACATATTCTGCTTCAGCAGTGGAGATGGACACTGTATGTTGTTTCTTACTAGACCAACTAGTCAGCTTCCCCCCCAACAGTTGACATCCTCCACTGGTGCTTTTCCTATCTAACATGCATCCAGCATAGTCAGAGTCAGAGTATGCAACTAAGTCAAAACTGGAGTCTTTAGGATACCAAAGACCCAGCGAGAAAGAACCTTTCAGATACTTAAAGATTCTCTTTACAGCGAGAAGATGAGACTCCCTAGGAGAAGCTTGATATCTTGCACATAAGCAAGTAGCAAGCATGATGTCTGGATGACTCGCTGTGAGATACATCAGCGAGCCAATCATTCCTCGATAGTGAGTGGGGTTCACATACTTACCATCAGGATCAGCATGGAGATTATTGGGAGGAGACATAGGAGTGGCTTTAGTAGTGACATTTGACATGTCGAACTTAGCCAGCATGTCTCGAATGTACTTTTCATGATTAATGAAGAGTGCTGTCAATGGACCCTCGCTGAAACTTATTAGAAAGAAGAAATTCAGAAAGAGTGTCATACCAGGCTCTAGGAGCCTGTTTAAGACCATAGAGTGCCTTATAAAGACGATATACATGGTGTGGCTTGGCTGGATCTTCAAAACCAGGTGGCTGCTTAACATAAACTTCCTCATCGAGTTTTCTATTTAAGAAAGCACTCTTTACATCCATTTGATATACTGTGAAGTTTCTGTAAGCAGCATGTGCCAAGAATAAGCGAATAGCTTCCAATCGGGCCACTGGTGCAAATGTTTCATCTTAATCAACACCTTCTTCTTGAAGATATCCTTATGCAACCAGCCTAGCCTTGTTACGTGTAACAACACCATCTTCGTCCATTTTATTCCTATAAACCCATTTGGTTCCAATGGGTTCTTTACCAGGAGGTAGAGGAACAAGAAACCAGACATGCTGTCTTTGAAATTGGGTAAGTTCCTCTTGCATGGCAGCAACCCATGATGGATCAACCATTGCTTCTCCTATGTTTTTGGGAGTGATCATAGACAAGAAGTTGACATAAAGACATGTATTTCTAGTCGCTGATCGAGTAGTAATCCCCTGCTGAGGGTCACCAATGACTTGGTGAGCAGGATGACTAGACGTCCATTTAAGTGCAGGAGCACTTGAAGAACCTAGTAGAGTGTCAGCAGAGAGATTATTATAAGAAGAGAGGTCAATGGTAAGAATGGGTTCAAGAGTATGATCAGCAGATCCATTCGAGTCATTTGAATTATCATTGATGTTGGAGTCATCAGCAGACTCCATTTCCTCAGCATTTGCTGATGCATCATGAAACTCCTCCTCAGCAGAGTCATCAGCATGCACATCATCAGTCAGTGATCTAAGTTTGGCTGATGCAACATGGATTGATCTTAAGATAGGCTCAACTGGCTTAATCGAGTAGATATGAGCAGCAACTTGCTCTAGTTCAGCTTTAGCTGAACTATCCTGTGAGGCTTGCTGATTATTATCACGCAGCGAGCAAGAAGCATCAACAAATGAATCAACTTCCTCAGAAGGAGGATCAGTGAGTTCATTAAAAATGACTTCAGATGAAGTGGTTTGGATGTCCTTAAGAGCAGATGAACTTTCATCAAAGGTAACATGAATGGATTCATCCACCTTCTTAAGGCGTATATTGAATACTCTGAAAGCCTTTCTGATGGAAGAATAGCCAAGGAAGTAGCCATCATCAGCTTTAGGATCAAATTTTCCTAAGTGATCCTTGTTGTTTAAGATGAAGACAGGACATCCAAAGACATGGAAGTATTTTATTTGAGATTTCTTACCTTTCAAAACCTCATATGCTGTCTTGTCATGTCTTTTGACAATGAGACATCTATTTTGAGTATGACAAGCAGTGCTGACAGCTTCCGCCCAGAATTTACTAGGCAGAGAGGATTCACTGAGCATGGTACGTGCTGCCTCTATTAGTGTTCTATTTCTTCTTTCAGCAACACCATTTTGCTCAGGAGTTCTAGTAGAGGGGAAGTTTTGTGAGATCCCTTGATCAGCACAAAAGGATTCAAGAGTGTGGTTTCTGAACTCAGTACCATGATCACTCCTGAGTTCTTTAACCCTTATGCTGTTGAGATTTTCCATTTTCTTGATGAAGTTTATAATTTCTTCAGCAACATCACTCTTGGAATGAAGAAAGATAGTCCAAGTGTATCTTGAATATTCATCCACAATTACTAAAGTGTATCTGCTACCCTTTAGACTTTGGACATTCACTGGACCAAAAAGGTCCATTTGAAGAAGATGAAAGCAACCCTTTATAGAATTGGCTTGCTTTGTTTTGAAGGTAGATCTATGGCTTTTACCTTTTTCACAAGCACCACAGAGAGTTGATTGTTTTGAAATTCACATGCGACATACGCTTGTGCCACAACCAATTTAGTTCAGCTACTGACTTAGCAAAGAAACAAGTCTCACTGTCAGTTTTGACAGGAGTGAAGTCAACAAGATAGACATCTCATTTTCTTGGAGCAACCAAGACAACTTCCTTGTTTACATTTACAACAGTGCCTTGATGCTTATCAAGAATCACTTTGTAGTCAGCATCACAAAGTTGACTTATGCTGATAAGATTATGTTTCAAACCATTTACATAAGCAACCTTGGTGAACTTAATGAGACCATTAGAGAGATGCCCATATCCTTCAGTTTGTCCAGTGGAATTATCACCAAACACTACAGTAGGGCCAGCAACCTCTACATAGTTATCCAGCAGGGTCTTAGAGCCAGTCATGTGTTTTGAACAGCCACTGTCCAAATACCACACTCCTTTTCCTAGCGAGCCCTGCATGGATATAACAGAAGGATTTAGATGGGTTCACTATTGAACTCGCTGACAGCAAGGTCAGCAGGATTAATAGCAGCAGCTTCAGAGGTTTCCTCTTCAGCTTGAGTAGAGGGATGAGGAGGAAGAGAATCTAGAGGAAAGGTGCCATAAGATGATTCATCACCATCAAATGGAGTTATGGTACTATCATTGCGAATGAAGACCATATTGCTGACCACGTCTGTATAGCTGAACTCAACTATGATAGCTGGTTCACCAAACTCATTAGTTATAACCCTTTGTGAGTGAGTAATGGACACATGTTGTGTTGCAATGAAGTCAGCTATGTTTTCCTCAGTGAGAACAGTTGTACCTCCTACACTATTTTCGGGTTCAGCAGAAAGAGAACTCTCGCTGACCATAGAGGAGGAGGAAGCAGCTGTTAAGGAAGAAGGATTTGGTTGAATGACAACTTCAGGAGCATCCCTGGAGTTATCTTCATCATAATCAGAAGCAACATGACCTCTGCTGCCACATAGGTAGCATTTTTTACCAGAGGTACTGCCCTTTTGATTATGAAGAAAGAATTCCTTCAGTTGAGAAGAGAGATCATTAACTCGCTGAGTAAGCTCGTTAATTTGAGGGTCAGAGGAGGAAGATGCCTTTTTCTTTTGCTTTGACTTATGCTTAGGCCTAAGTGTCAGCTGAGGCATCTTGGGAGCAGGACCCAAAATGTACTTTCCATTAGGATCCTGAGATTGAGAAGTAGAGGGATTTTGTGATCCTTTGACTACACTCCAAGCTTGTCTGACAGCAGGATAAGAGGAAGAGGAAGGACCCTGCTGTTGAGACTACTGCATACTTTTGGGAGTGATTGGTCTAGATTGCTGATTAGGAGTAGCTGACCTCATTTGCCTATGAGGTAGATACTCCCTCTTTGGAGTAGTGGACCTTATTTGCTGATGTGGCAAGTGTCCTTTCTGAGGAGTGACAGGTCTTACTTGCTGATGTGGCAAGTATCCTCTTTGAGGAGTTGTAGACCTGTTTTGAGAGTGAGGCATTCTTCCTCTTTGAGGAGTACTATGCCTCATCTTAGGAGGAACAAGCATAGATTGAGGTGCTTGCTGATGGACCTTTCTATCAGCAGGTTTGACCTGAGAAGGTCCTACTTGCTGATATCTAGCATCACCAAACCTGACACGTCTTTTCATGAGACGCTCATGCTGATCGGTTTTACTGTCAGCATGGGTAGGAGCTTGCTGAGAAGATGAAGAAGAGGGTTGAGAAACTACTTGTTGAGGCTGCTGACTGAATGGATTAGCTCGCTGAGGCGTGCTATAGTCATAAGGGACAACAACCTTACTTCTTTTGAAAGGTTTAGTAGCTTTGATAGTAAGCTGCTGAGGAGCGACGGGTTTAAAGCCATCACTACCAATATCTCCTTCAAAAGATTCCCCAGAAGAGTATTGAACTCTTCCTTCATTTGGCATCATGCCAACAATGGGAAGATGAGGATAGGGGTTGCTGGTGCTTGCTGAAGAGCTAGCACCATTAGCCTCAGCAGAGGTAGATGGGTCGCTGGAGGTAGAAGAGGTAGTACCAGCTTCCATTTCAGTATGGTAATCATTAAGACCTCTAATGAAATACCATTTCTTCATCTCTTCAGGAGAGATAACAGCAGAAGGAGGAATGAAGATTTCAGGTTTCACAATGTCAGTAAACAAGTCAGAGAGGGTGGCAGCGGCTTCAAAATCACCGCCTATCACTGCCTGAACTTGGGCAGGGACTTGTTCATTTAAGCATTTGTGGTGAAACCTGGAAGCTTTTGACCATGAGGTCACAATCTTCTTAAGGTTGGCAACTTCAAGCTTGAGTTTTTCATTTTCAAGCTGAACCTTTTGTGCCAGCAACTCATGAGATTGAAGTTCAACATGAACATTTCTTAACTCATTGAGTTTTTCAGATTTTTCACTCAACTCTGAACAGACAGAGTCAAGTTTGGACTGAATCTCAGCTCGTATAGATTCAACGAACTGGATATCACATAGCAAAGATTCGAAGATTTTATTTTTATCTTCATCAGAGGCAGCTGAATAGGCACATACCTTTTTGATGGTGACGTTTACCCACTGACTGGAGGAGACTTGGTCTTTTGTCAGTGCATCACCATCAGCAAGTGCCATAAGGCATATGGCATCCACATACTCTTCACTGTCTGACTCATCTGACTCAGCCCAGTCATGTTCTTCAGCCACCAACCCTTTTGCTGGTGTTTTGGCCTCCTCCATTTCAGCCACCTTTGCTTTAAGCTGATAGTATTTGTTCCTGTACTCATCAGCAGGTTTAGAAGGGATAGGCTTGGGAGCATCAGGAGTTGGAATAACAACTCTGCACTCCTTCTGGTAGTGTCCCTTCCTACCACATCTCCAGCACTCTTCTTGAGATTTATCAACAAGAGGCTTATATGGAGCAACCGACTTACGGTTGTTCCATTTTCTGGAGTACCTTTTTCCAGCGACCAGGGCAAATTCCATGAAGTCGCTGAACATCTCTTGTTTCTCTTCAGCATCGAGATCATTAACAAGAGATTGAATGGGAGATGGAAGATTAGAAGAGCTGGCACCAATATTAAGGTTATTGGGCTCAGCAGAGACGAGGGCAAGGGGGTCAGTGACAGAATAAGCAGAAGAAATAGAAGAAGAAGAAGAACCAGCACTACGTTGTGCTTCAGCAGCAGCTCTTAGGTTTTGAGCAAGAGCTATTTCTTCTAATTGAAGCATACCAAAGAGAGACTCAAGATAAAGACCCTGAAGCTGCTTTGTGGTTCTAAGGATTTGTCTTAATCCTTGCCATTTGATAGGGAGACTATCAATGAACTTGTGGCACACTTCAAAATTATCATGAGTGATACCAACATTCGTCATATCATTCAGCAACCCTTTGAATCGAGTATAGGTGTTGTCAAGACGTTCATTAGGAAGAAAGAAGAATTTTTCATAAGCCCTTTTAAGGTTAAACTTTTTGGTAGCAATTGTATCAATAGAACCTTCATACATGCTACACAATCTATCCCAGACTTGTTTAGAGGTGGGATATTTGATGACGAGTTTCATGATTTCAGTGGGAAGGGTGGTGATAATCATGTTCTTGAGTCTAGCATCAAGATTTACTAGCCTCCTCTCGTCATCAGTCCATTGTACCTCTGGTTTGACAATGTCAATCACAATCTCAGGAGCATCAGCAGTTGCTCCTGGTTTTCTTTGTACCAGAGTAGGTACATATGGACCTATGGTCAAAATGGACATTAGGTATGGTTCTACACCCACAATGTGAAGAAGCATTCTTTCCTTCCAAGATCCAAAGTCCTCAGGCTCGAATCTTGGAGGAATTGACACATAACCAAAGTCACGTGTGTTCACAAGACTGGGTACAACAGTCATATTTAAGATTTTAAAAGAAGATAAAAAGGTTTGTTAAAGAAAAGAAAAGAACAGAATTTAAGAGGAATACAAGTATGCAAACAGATCTTGTTTCAATGAATTAGAAACAGTGGCTCTGATACCACTTGACAGTCCATGATTTGCACACTTATATTTAATTAATCTAGACAAGAAAGTAAGGAATAGAAAGTAAAGAACAAGAACAAGTGAGAAGTTCAAATACAAATATCTAAGCAAGTCTAATCATATGTATCATTGATTAAACAGTGAATACATGGTCGATATTACAACTTGTCTTACAAGAATATAAATGAACTAACAATTGCTAAGTCTAGACAAACTAAAAACTTAAACAATTACAAGAGAGAATAATAAGTGACACACACTTGTGGTGAAAAACACGAGTGTTTTTGGTGCGGCTGTGTTACTTTATATAGGGGAGGAATTAGGGCAACACAGCCTTACATTGATAGTGATTGATGGTGGTTGTCGACATCTCATTGGCTCGAAGTACTTGAATCCAGAAGCCTTTGTCTTCTTTACCAAAACGGGTATGAGAGAGAAGACCCTTCTTTTGGTCCCAACTGCATCTTTGCCATACTAGGTAAAATACAGTTGGATGAACCACCATGTGACTTCTTGTATTCTTTTGATTTGAATTCTTCCCGCCTTGACTCACAATTTGGAAAGTAAACCATCCGCTGACAAGAGTCATTGACTCGCTGATGTCTTGCTGACGACATACGTTAGCAACCAAGTCTGGTCAACGAATTCCTGACTCAACACATACGTTTAGCGTTAGACCCCAAAGAACAAGCAAACATGAACAGAAAATCCCAACACCAACTTGCAACATCAAAACGACTTCAAGCTTCCCAATCTAGGAAGGATCATTTAGCTCTTGATCGACTTAACCCATAGGAAACTAAGGGCTTACTATCACTCGTCACTTTCCTACACCGCTATCCCTCTAAAACAAGACTATTTCGAGCTCGCCACAAACTATGTACAGATAACTACTAGGACCACACTGTAAATAGCTTTTCCCCATTTAGGAAAACTAGACTTGTATTTATGTGTAACATTTGTCATTTTGACCCGTTGACTTTTGTGCTTGTTAGTGATTAAACTATTTGTCAATCAATGATATATATAGTTAACATATGTGTTCCTTAGCGTAAATTATGTTAGGAGATATTTGCGTTGATCGTTTTGATACCCGTAAGGTTATGACTAGCTACTTGATGAGTTGGTAATGTGTATGTATGCAAGTGTGTGTGTCCATCCCCATTCTCTTCCCCTTTTCTTTCACTATCCTATCCTCTCAATCTTTTTTTCTCTTAATTACAAGAACCGAACACACTCTTTTATCCCTTTTCCTTTAACTTTTGAATTCATCATCTTTGTTAGGTAAGATTGCTAGTACTTGTATTTCAATAAGATTCATCATCAAAGGGTCAAGAGTTCATTTCATCTTCAAGTGTTTTTTCTCCATTTTAGCCTAAAACCGGATTTGGTACTTCAAGGAAGTTTCATCTTCAAGTTCGGGTTATGGTTTCAAAAGGGGATCTTGTGATTTTGGTAGTAGCTAGGTTGTTGAAAAGATCGTTTAGTTTTATGCTTGGTTTTACTAGTAATGTGTTGTACAGTGGTAAAAGTTGAATCACAGTTTTGTATCTAAGTTGGTTGATTTGAGTTGAAAATGAGTTTTTGCATCTGAAACCTGATGATCGTTGCACACCCCCTCTGTGTGCTATATATCGTGCCCAGCTTATGAACAATCTTCAAATCTTCATATTTTTCCAGTTTACATTGTAGTATGCCTTTGTTAACTAGATAATTACATCTTGTGGTCAAAATCTTTGATAAGTGTGTACTGGTTGAGTTAGGGTTATGAAATATTTATTTTGGAAGTGGATTAAAAGAGTTATTTTTCTTGTGAGGTTGCACTTAATTTCGGTTGTGGTAAAGTTTGGAAACTTAATTCGGCTCCTAAGTTGGTCAATTTGTGTCAAAAATGAGTTTGGAAATTGGAAATCAGCTAATTTGCGCCTTAACCCTAAAATTTGAGCCTCGAATCGTGCCACTCCTTGAGCAAATCTTCATGTTTTCCCATAGATGAGCCTCATGTTTAGATTTGAGCCGCAAATCTTCTGACCTATATTGAGATGACATTTGCGGCTCAAATATGTAAATTAAGCCGTAAATTCTTACCTTCAGCAAAAATGTTAGCCGCAACTTTTCATGTTGAGTCTCAAATTTTCCCTTTTCCGCATTTATTATCTAAATGCATTATTAAAGCTTTCTTTGTGGTTATGGTATGTCATATCTAGCTAGCCATTATCGTTTGTGGTACCCAAACTATTTTAGACCAAATGTATTGAAAACAAGTTAGTTAACTTATACTTAAAAAATATGATCATTTTTCGTCAAAATTCAAAGTTATCAAATTTAAAAAACTAACAATGGGACCTTCTTAATATGTTAGTATAAGTCTATGGTATGAGTTTCAGGTCCTGGAAAGGTCTAACGAAGCCTCGGCAAAAAAGTTAACAAAAATCATAGAAGTTGACGCTCGTTAGTTCCAAAGCGACCGTCAAGTTACGAATGACTGTTAACTTCAGTTTCGTACATTTTGATAGTAACGACCATCAACATCGACCATCAATTGCAGTTTAGAAAAAACATGAGCTTTTTGACGTAACTCATGCTTTTCTAACTCAATTCCAAACTTTTAAATACAAGTTACTGATTCAAATATGACAAGAATACATGACTAAACATTTTCCAAAATTTTTCATTATTCAAATTTATGTTTTTACATCAAAATGGGACATTTACCCACATTGCCAAACAACCAAAACCCCATTTGACATCAAGTTATATTTGAACTTAAAATTCAAAACTCATAAGTTTAAATCAAATTGAACAACATAGTCGATGAGCCATGAGTTTGATGCGAGCTTCATCTAAGTCATCTAACCAAAATGCCATTTCTCATGAAATGGACAATGCCTTCAAAATGAAATCTTTACATCAACATCAAGCACTTTATCACTTGTTCCCATATCCGGAACAACCTAGAAAAGGATAACCACTAAAAAGCTAAGCTTTTGCTTAGTAAGAACTATATACAATCAATAACAATCACATTACACATTGAATGAGGATCCTCTAAAGTTATTTTCAACTTTATTGGTAAAGTTGGAGATGTCTTGACCATTAGATTAAAATAAAGGGTCAAGTTTTAAAAATCATTATTAATTCTTGACCATTAATTTTAATCCAAAAGTTAAGATTGTCAACTTTACTAGTAAAGTTAGAAATAACTTTAGAGAATTCAATCCTTAAACATTATACTATAACAACACACATATAAGGATCCTTATAACATGAGAAGCCCATGAATCGCCATCCATGACTTGCCACCCATATTCCAAGCAAACGAGTCTTCGTCAACTATAATACGGGCTACTCACTCGGATTACCCATTCACATATACTCCGCAGTCACCATAACATCCTACAACAATAAAAAGAGTCAAAGACTCCGCGGCTCACATCAATTGCATATAGTACTAAACTTGGCTATACTTCCACAAATTCACAATACAATGGGTCTTCAAACGAATAGTTTTCCTATGAATGTTTGATGTATCGGCAAAAATGATTCATGTTGTTCAAACTAATTAGTATACTTTTTAGGGTACTAAGTGAATGCTAGGAACCAAGGATGATTTGGAGGCTAGCTTTGGACCAGGTCAAGGAAGCTGCACTTCTTTTGTTAGCTAAGTTCATAAATATGCACATCTTGTGGCGCTTTCTTGATTTGACTTATTCACATTGGTCTATGACCAATATGCTCCCGTGTAGGGATAAACAATTGTTGTTGAACGATTGTACTAGACGCATGTTAAACTTTGTTGAGTCAAGGATTCGCTGACTAGACTTGGTCGCTGATGAGATTCATCAGCGAGTCCAGTGACTCTCAATCAGCAAGTAATTCTTATCCAAATTGTTTGTCAAGGCGGGAAGAATTTGAACGAGAAGAAGACAAGAGTCACATGGTGGTTGTTCCAACTGTCATGTACCATGTATGGCAAAGATGCTGTTGGATCAAAAGAGAAGGGTTTCTCTCTCATACCCAATTTGGTAAAGAAGACAAAGGGCACCTGTCTCAAGTACTTCAAGCCAATAGTATCTCGACAACCACCATCCATCACTATCAAAGTAAGGCTGTGTTGCCCTAATTCCTCCCCTATATAAAGCAACACAGCCGCACATTAAACACTTTGTGTTTGTCACCACAAGTGTGTGTCACTTACTTTCTTTCTTGTAATTGTTTAAGTTTCTAGTTAGTCTAAACTTAACAATTGTATGTTCATTTATTTTCTTGTAAGTCAAGTTGTAATATCGACCATGTATTCACTGTTTAATCAATGATACATATGATAAGACTTGCATAGATTCTTGTATTTGAACTTTACTCTTGTTCTTGTTCTTTACTTTCTATTATTTACTTTGTTGTCTAGATAATTAATATAAGTTAAGTAAGCTGTGGACTGTCAAGTGGTATCAGAGCCACTATTTATTCATTGAAACAAGATTTGTTTGCTTACTTATTTTTCAATTCTTGCACTCTTTCTTTCTTTTCTTTCCAAACCTTAATCTTTTCTTAAAACAAAAATATGACTGTTGTACCCACTCTTGTAAATACACGTTACTTTGGTTACGTGTCAGTTCCTCCAAGGTTTAAGTCTGATGACTTTGGATCTTGGAAGGAAAGAATGTTACTACACATAGTGGGTGTAGAACCATATCTTATGACCATTCTGACCAAAGGTCCATATGTACCCACTCTGGTACAAAGAACACCAGGAGCAACTGCTGATGCTCCTGAGATTGTGATTGAAATGGTCAAACCAGGGGTACAGTGGACTGATGATGAAAGAAGACTAGTAAATCTTGATGCTAGACTTAAAAACATGATTGTCACCTCTCTTCCTACTGACATCATGAAACTCATCATCAAATACCCTTCTTCAAAACAAGTCTGGGATAGATTGTGCAGCATGTTTGAAGGAACTGCTGACACAATCGCTACTAAAAGAATTGATCTAAAACGTGCTTATGAAAATTTCTTTTCTAGACCCGATGA
>CM067173.1:32573508-32663365 GCA_034093135.1 Erigeron breviscapus | reverse complement strand
ACCAAAGACCCAAACTGGGGACACCCTTAAGGTATTTCAGTATGCGCTTTACAGCAAGCATATGAGATTCTTTTGGATTAGACTGATATCTGGCACATAAACATGTTGAAAACATTATGTCTGGTCTACTGGCAGTTAAATACATCAGTGAACCAATCATGCCTCTATAGACAGTGATGTTCACTGGTTTTCCATCAGGATCTGAGTCCAGTGTCAGTGGTGCAGAAATTGGAGTGGGTTTTGATGGTGAAGAGTTCATATCATATTTCTTTAAAAGATCTCTAACATATTTTTCCTGATTAATAAAAATACCATCTTTGGTTTGTTTAATCTGGAGTCCTAGAAAATATGTTAATTCACCCAATTAAACTCATTTCATATTCAGAGGACATGATTTTAGAAAATTTCCTGCACATGTTTTCATCAGTAGACCCAAAAATAATATCATCAACATAAATTTGTACCAGCAGAATATTACCTTTTTCACGAAGAATAAATAAGGTATTGTCAATTGCACCTCTTTTAAAACCATTTTCAATAAGTGTCTAGTCAGAGTATCATACCAGGCACGTGGGGCTTGTCTGAGACCATAAAGTGCTTTGTCCAGACGATATATCCAGTGAGGATGCTTTTCATCAACGAAACCTGGTGGTTGTCTGACATACACTTCTTCTTCTAATTTTCCATTCAAAAAGGCACTCTTTACATCCATCTGGTAGACCTTGAATTGATGATGAGCAGCGAATGCTAAGAATATTCTGATCGCTTCAAGTCTAGCCACTGGAACAAATGATTCATCAAAATCAACATCTGACTGGCAGTACCCTTGTGCTACCAGTCTGGCCTTATTTCTGATTACGTGGCCATCTTCATCTACCTTGTTCCTGAAGACCCATCTTGTTCCAATTGTTTCTTTCTTGTCAACTGGGAAAGGGACCAGGTACCAAACCGCTTCAAGTCTAGCCACTGCAACAAATGATTCATCAAAATCAACATCTGACTGGCAGTACCCTTGTGCTACCAGTCTGGCCTTATTTCTGATTACGTGGCCATCTTCATCTACCTTGTTTCCTGAAGACCCATCTTGTTCCAATTGTTTCTTTCTTGTCAACTGGGAAAGGGACCAGGTACCAAACCTTGTTCCTTTCAAACTGGTGAAGCTCTTCTTGCATAGCAGTCACCCAACTTGGATCTTCCATAGCCTCGTCAATCTTCTTTGGTTCAATCAGTGATAAGAAACTGACATATAAGCATTGATCACTGGAGGCTCTTCTGGTCTGAACCCCTCTGCTGGAGTTACCTATGATCTGATCGATAGGATGAGCTTTTGTCCATCTGGAGTTTTGACCAGGATTGTTATTGACAACAATATCAGTGCAAGAGTTCAATTGAGTTTCAAGATGAGGATCCTGCCAGACTATTTCAACATCTTCATCTGAATCAGTAAGATCACGATTTGCATCATGCAATTCTTCATTTGAAGGCATTTCTTGAAGTACTGGTTCAGTTTGGAATTCTTCATTTGAAGATATTTCTGATATAATTTCAACTGATACTGATACTGATACTGGGGGAGTAGTACGAACATCTGATCCAATAACAAGTTCAGAGGGTAGTTTGAGACTTATTGAAGGATAGAAAGGTGTACTACTGGGGGTTTTCTGGAGTTGATAGTTTAGAAACCTTTTTCTTTTTCTCAATTGAAGGAATATTTTATCTTTCTTAGAAAAAGGTTTGGGATTTTGTTTAGGGCCAGATGAAGTACCCTCAAAGTTGTTCAGTCTTGCATTACAGCTTTGAACTTGACGAGCCAGTAGTTGAAACTGGCTCTCCAACCTTAACAAAATAGATTATTCAGATGACACCTGAGCCTTTCCAAATGACTGGACCTTAGGCTTAGGGAGGGAACTGTTCTTTTTCTTTTGAACCTGGGGTTCTTTAGAAGCAGTCTGAGGCAAAGGTTTATTTTGATTAACCTTTTTAACTGGAGCAGTCATCTGGGATGCTCCAGTCTTAACCTCTGATAGTTGAGCTGGTATAATACAAGTTTTTGGGGTAGAAGGTTCATCATAAATGGTACTTGGTCTAACCTCCTCTGGTAACCGGTCAATAACTGGTATTAATGCTGTAATATGAGTATTTCCATCCAGATAAGCACGTTTTTGGGATGGAAATTGGTTTATTCCAGCATCATATGGCTTTCTTGTTTCTAGCCATGATTTAATGACCTGTTTTTCTTTTTGCAAAATCATTTCCAGGTCATGTTTTTCTTGAACCAGTTGTTCAGTTACCAAAACTTGTGCTTGAAATGCTAGTTCAATATCTTGAAGTTCTTTTAATTTTGATTTTAAAGTAGCGATTTCAGAGGAATCTGTTTCTAAGCCATTAAGACTGTCAAATCTAACAGTTTCCACAAAAATTAAATCAGAATTTAGAGCTTCAGCAATGTCCAATTTTAATTCAGGATCGGTTTCATTATCGTACTCACTAACCTTTTTTATAACAATGTCCACCCATCGACCACATGTGACATCATTCTTCACCAGATGCTCTTGATCTGCCAGAGCCATAAAGCAACAATCTCTTTCCTCTTCCTCATCAACTGATGAATCATCTGAGGGAACCCATGCTTCTTCAGTGGTTGCTATCATGCATTTATTATTTTCTATTTGTTGAGACATGAGAGCAATTTGAGCCTTAAGATTTTTGTACTTGGACTTATAGCTATCATCAGGCTTGTTATAAGAAGTAGATGGACCAGACTGAGAGACAAACTGACTGGACTTGCACTCCTTCATGAAATGACCTTTTCTGCCACACTTAAAGCATGTCAGATTGGTCTTGTCAGTAGAGGAACTGGGTGCATGTTGTCCAGTGGGCCTATTTGCTCTTGCTTTAAAACGGTTAAATGTTTTAGCAATCATTGCAACTAGGTCATCACTGTCAGTTTCATCACAGTCTGGAGAGATATCATTAGTGACTCCAGAATCCATTAGTTCAGACATCATCTTCTTCATAGAAAATACATTCTTGGAAGATATTAATGCAGCACAAGGTGGTTCAGTATTACTGACCAATGTGGAACTATTGTAAGCATGATTTAAAGCATCTTTTTCAGCCTCAATCTTCTGGGCTTGATTCTCTTCAGTGAATCTGAAGGCTCCATACAATGTTGACAGAGTATGGGAGTGCAAGGTTTTACCTTGTCTCAAGACCAGAATCATGTGAGACCATTTAGTGGGAAGAATATCACAAAATTTCTCCAAAAGTATATCCTTGTCTTTCTCAACCCCCAGTTCTCTTAACTGGTTTATAATGCTCATAAATCTGGTGTAAGTACCAGTTAGAGACTCATTGGGGAGAGCAAAAAATGACTCATACTTTTTGTTTAGGGAGACCTTTCTGGTAACAACAGTGTCATCACCTCCCTCATGCTGGTTCACCAGTTCATCCCACATGGTTTTAGCACTGGGATAGAGAACTAGTGTGGGAATTAGGGTTTCTGGAACAACCCCGAGGATCATGTTTTTAAGGATGGTATCAAGATTTACCAATCTCCTCTCCTCTTCGGACCAGTGTTCCTCCCTCTTTTCCCTTCCACTTCTTGATCCAGTTGGGTCAAGGAGTGCATTGATAGGAAGCCTAGGCACATAGGGTCCTTCATTTAAATTTTTCATCATATTCCTTTCAATACCAGTAACATGTAATATCATCACTGCTCCCATTGAATTTAGGAACAGGATTATTCAAGTAGTGCACATGTACATGTGAAGAAGCAGGAGGAGGGGGAGGAGGAGGATTATTATTGACAACGGGTGGTGGTTCATTAAAATTAGGTTAAGGATTACCTTGTGTATTTTCTGGGTTGGCCATCGTAAAACAGATCTAGGCAAGTATATTAGCCTTCTGCTCTGATACCAATTGTAAAGTCCCCCACACGATGGTTTAACCCACGAGTGTAAAATAACAAGTCAAGTATGAACTAGATTGGACTAGTATTACTTTAAATACAAATGCAAGAGTATAAGTAAAGTAATAAAGACTTAAAGCAATATTTAAACAAGTATGCATAAATCTGCATAACACTCTCAACCCATTATTGCAACACTAAAAGTCATAGGCTAGTACACAAATCGAACCGTGACCTCATAACACCAAACTATCACTTCGACATTCATACATGATTGGTGGAAATAATGGAATGAAACCCGGTAATGATTCTCTTTTGGGCAATTTACTAGAATGAATTTGGAACTTTTCACTTTGTTTCTTTTTGATCAATTTACATGGATAATTGAAATAATTTTTTATTATGACACCATATACTTTGACTTTTTCAACCGGATATTGCAATTTGACTTTGACTTTGTTCTTTCTTTCGATTCATCATCATAAATAACACAACTTTGAATAACTACACGAATTTCATGGTGAGGTGAAGTGGAATATGGAATGGATTGTATGATTGTCTTATCATTTTAAGCACATAATCCGGGTTAGAGGTCTCGGCACGGTAAATGCAGGTCTCGGCACGGTAAATGCAGGTCTCGGCACGGTAAATGAACTAGTTCTAACCTAATGTACAATAATGGGTTCACACACTATAGTCATCACGAGAAATCATGCTACGCTAACAATCTAAACAATCGTCGACGAGGCGTTTTCTCTCATGAAATTGAAGGATATATAGGATATAAGTGTGAAACATGTATTGGACTCACAAGTGGCATATTACCCTTAGTTGTACATTTCTATATTTTTACATGCTAGCAACTCTATCAAGATGCTCATAAATCAACCATGTCATGCAACCTAGTCTACACTACCTAGCCCCACTTACATGTACAAATCCAATCACAAGAGAATCTCGCTTTACAAGCATGTATAGCCAATATAACTCAAACATTTTGTCCCTTTGGGTCAATTCCATATTACAAGAAAGTAAATTAACATCTAAACTACTTCATAATTGAAATTAACAGAAAATGAAATCTACCTACGAAAGTAAAAATGCAAAAACACAAAAACAAACACATAATCACATAGTCACACAAGAAGTACAGAAAAATAAAAAGAAGATACCCATCACTGTGGTCATGACCCCTGAGGTCCAAAGATCGACTCCATCAAGCCGGTGTACAATGTACGGGTCTCAAATGGATCAGCAGCTGGTGGTGGAGCACTCAAGCTATCCTCAACTCGACCGACACATGAATGCCTAGGGAACCACTCAGAATCGTGGCTCTGAGGATAATATGGATGAGCTGTAGATGAATAAGGTCCTCGGTAATCATACGGAGGAGGAGTCTCTACATAGTCAAGACCTGCAATATGATCCTGATGATGGCGCACTCTCTCTGAATACTCAAATCGATTCCTCACTTCCTGCTCATGAGCATACACCATTGCTCGCTCATAGTTCCTCTGTTCCTCAAACCTCCTTTGCTGCTCCTCAGCCTGCCTAGCAGTCAAATTCCACATGTGTTGCTCATAGGGTGACCACTGTGAAAACATATTAGGCCGCTCAAACCCAAAACTCGGTCCACTACCTCCAACTCCAGCACCTAATAAAACTCCATCCCTCCTTTCCTCAAAACCCTCTCTAGCAGTACTCGACTCACCTCTCTCACTAGCACCTCTCATCTCCAACTGTGCTATCACCTCCTCCTTAGTGACCCCAAATTTGATGCCCTTTCTTCCTTGAGCACCTTTAGTAATGCCCTTTCTTGCACTTCTTCCAAATTTGATGCAATAATCACCGGTAAAATTTGCTCTTCTCCCAAAAATACATACTTCAAGTGTGATGGGAGCTCTTTCAACTCAACTTTTGGTGGACTCTCAATGGATGGTTTGAGATGAGTATCAATGTGATCCGGTAAACTTTCCACTTGATGAGTCCATAGTGGTCTTCCTTCTTGAATGGCCATGATTTCCCATTCTTTCTCTTCAGCCTTCAACTCCTCACTATACTCCATGATCAACCTGTCAACCAAAGCATAAGTCTTCCGTGTGTCATCCTCATTTTCATGAGGTATACACTCATCGAAGATGTCCGCCATAAAGCATTCATCACTAACTACGGGGTTAGATACACTAGAAAATACATTTAATCTCAACTTACGGTTGCCAAAAGTTAATTCAACCGTACCCCTCCTACAATCAATCAAGGCATTAGCGGTTGCCAAAAAGGGTCTACCCATGATGACATTGGGCTGCCTAAAGTTATCAATTGATGCAAAATCAAGCACCAAGAAGTCAATGGGGTAGTAGAAGTCCTCAACCTTAACAATCACATCTTGGACAATTCCTCTAGGAAGTTTAAGGGACAAATCAGCCATAACCAAGGTGGTGTCGACTTTTTCCAAGGGTCCAAAATCATATTGGTCATACAAACTTCCCGGAAGAATACTCACACCCGCTCCCATATCCAAAAGTGCCTTGTTCATTTTAAAATCACCAACTTGAATAATAATCAAAGGCGCTCCCGGATTTTGGAGTTTAGGTGGAAGTATACCCATCACAACGGCACTAACTTCTTCGGTTAAAACAATTTTCTTTGGAAGTTTATGGTGCCGTTTTTGGGTACACAACTCCTTGAGATATTTAGCATAAGTTGGAACTTGTTTGATTATGTCAATAAAAGGAATGTTGATTTTGACTTGTTTAAAAATTTCACACATTTCTTCCTCATGGGGACCTCTTTTCTTTAGTGTAGGTCTTGTAAGTCCCAACTCAATAGATGGTACTAACTGAAGACACCTCTATGTCAATGGTGAGTTAACTTTGCAATATATTAACTGAACTGGAGACGACCAGTTACATATGATATATACCAGGTTACCTGGATAGATTACTTATTAAGGTGACAAGAGTAATAAGTAAAGACAATGCAATAAATAAATACTTGTAAAGTAAATCTGGTGAGACGATATGTAATTTTTCAAGTGTAATTTATTTATTAACTTTAAATAAATTACAAGATTGTTGCGGAACCAAGATAATACAATAATGTAAATATCCTAACAACCTATGAAATACAATCGATCTAATACTTGGAAATTCTCTTAACAATCGAAACACTTAAAGTTGTGAAATGTTCCTTTTTGCGATTGAGAGAATATTGCACAAGTCACCAAGAATATGCAAATGTCTGAATATGCAAAGTTGTTTTCTTGTTGTACAAAGACCTCTATTTATAGACAAAGTTGGTATTGGGATTCCAACTTTGTCATACAAATATGTTGAGAGCATTTAAGGAAACAATTTGACTTCCTTTGAAATGCTTGATAAAGTATGAAATAAAGTCACTTTATCCAACCGGCTTTATGTACTTTTGTACTTTATACATAGATAAATGCTATTATCCGGATAAAGGTACATAAAGCAAATAGGTCTTCCTCGTAATTAGTGTAAAGCGTTGTAAATGCTTTAAACTGACAATCTCCAGTTTTGATCTGATTAGAATGCCAACTGGGCTTCGCTGCCATTGTCATTCTTTATCTTCCACTTGTTGTCTTTGACATCAATTGGAATGCTTCAGATCTTGGTCAGATCTCAACTGGAGGAAGTCTTCAGTTGCATTAACTGTACACTTGCAACTGGACTTCTAATATTTCTGGACAAATCAACTGGTCTCCAGATGCAACTGGAGACTTGCCAGTTTACCAGTAAACTGGTCCTAACAAATTCCCCCTATTTGTCCTGAAATATTGCCAAGTCTTTTCAAGTTCTTGTATCTATACAAGTATGAACTTGAAGGACTTGTTTGACTAAATCTATCTAATTTTCCAAGGCATTTTTATAAATCATTAAATGCCCTGGGTTTTTCTTTTGAGTTTGTAAACTTAATCTGTCATCTATCTTGTGGTTACAATCTGACAACTTCATTTATACACGGAAATGAAAATTTACATAAGTTACAAGATTGCAAAATAAAATTACAAGTAGATAACTGGAAGAAGAACTTATAAATATGGCCCTTCGCCAGTTCTCCTTCTCTTGTTCAAAGAACCAATTGGTTGAGTATCTTCAGGATCAATATGTAGCTTATTCTCCAGATTTTCTTTATGTTGGATCTTGCCCTTTAACAAATTGATCCATGCTTTCTCAAACCTGTTCTTGGTCTCTTTGGCTTCCAAAAAGTCAACCATCTTAACCCATTCACTGAACCCAACTGAAGAACTGATGGATCTTCAGTTGTCACTAGTGGCCCTCTAGTGTAAGTGACTTGCACTCTAAAGACCTTGGTGTCTGGCTTCACAATAACACTTACACCATTTATCTTGTCAATGTGTTTTCTTTTAGCCATTATTGAAGAATAATAGGCTCTGGCTTCAGATTCATTGGCAATCTTGACAGATCCAGATAGGGCAGAATTCACAGCAGCCTTTATATCTTCATTTGACACCTCTCCAGTTGATTCAACAAAGGTTCTTAGATCAGCATCTCTAGGCAATGGTTTTCTTTTAGGTTGAGGGGACCTTCTTGGTGGATTCAACACTCTTTTCACAATCTTTTGGATATTTTCAAGTCTTCGTTGAATCCCACCAGCCCTAATTTCTCTAGCCTTCTCCACTGACACATTAATAGTCTTGGCATCGAAAGATACTTCATCATCTGGATAATCCCTATCCAGTTCAATATCCAGTCTTTCCATTATAGCACCCATGATTCTTTGATCATTCTTTATTCTGGCATATTATTCCAGTGAGATGCCCAACAAACCAGCATCTTGTGCATTAAGGACTCCTAAGTCTTTAATTTGTTCCCTGGCCAGCCTTTGGTCTTCTTTTCTTTTTCTTTTTCTTTCTTTTAATGCATGACCAATTACCGCCAGTGTTCTCGAGTCACTTTTTGTCACTGGAGGGAGTTTATCCACATTACTAGTTTAAGCACACTGGTTTCAGTACCAGTTGCTTTCTCTTGTGTGTCAATGGCCAGCTGGGCAGTTTCATCAGTTGCTTTGCCCTTGCCCTTGTCAACATTCCCCCTTTTATTAACATCATCAAACTGTTCTATCACCTGCTGACCAACATCAGTACTGGCAGCTACCACAATTGCCCTTTCAGATGAAGCACCTTCAGTTGAAGTTGGTGCAAGGACTGCACTTCTTTCCCCCTTGGCATCATCTAGACCTGCCCTAATAACTTCCCAGTCAGCATTATTGAATGGCAACCGGCCAAGAGGCTGCCATGATTGCATGTCCTTGCACTCTTTAAAAATAGTGCACATCATCCTGAATGATCTCCATAAATGGTTGGTCTCCCTCGACTGGGTCAGCACATTGGCAGCAACTTGTGCCTGACCAGTTTTCAAATCATCTAACACCTTGGCATCTTCTGGAGAGAGACCAGCAACCACACTTTCCTTTTCTTTCTCTTCATTTTATTTCAGACTTGCAACTTCAGTGACAAGTTTGTCAATCAACGTTGTGTGAGCAGATACTTGGGTGTTCAGGGCATTTATACTACCCCTCAACTGGTTGATCTCAAGAGTTATTGGGGCCAGATCAACCTGAGGAGGTGCAATCTTGGTGATCTCAGACATCACCTTTTCAATCAATAGTGCCTCCCTGGCAGCCAAAGTATCTTCTATCTTTTGTCCCACTGAAGTTGACAACTGCTGCCCAAGCTCAGTCACATTTAAAGCAGGTTTTTCAACGAATTCCTTGACCTGTTCTCTATCTCCTTCAGTTCAGTATCTGAAGATCTAACAGTTGTGCCTAGCAGGTTGGAGATAGAAGTTGTGACTTTTGTTGAGTAACGTCAAAGGCTTCCTTTAGAGAACTGGACAGATTGTTGCAGCCAGGGACCAACTCATTGAGCTTGTTAAACACCAAGTCCTCATTAACTGCGAACTTGTTTATCCCCAGATCAACAACCTTAGAATTTGTGAGATTGTCCTTGTTGTATCTGGAGATGGACTTGGCGTTTTTGTCAATTGCCTTCTGAACATCCTCCACCCTTTGAATAAGGTTTCAGATGTCGGCTTGGAAGGAGACAAATTGACTGTCCAATGACGGAGGGGAAGTTGTCACTGGACCAACAACAGGTACTATTGGAGCAACTAGAGGAGGTACATTAAGGGAAACCTCCTCAGTTAACAACTCAGTAGAAGAAAGAGAAGGGACGTTGAGAAAGATCAATGTGTTGGACATGCTGAGAATGCTCAGGTGTGTCCAACGGCGGCGGTGGTGGTGGCATGTGTCTATTTCTAGACACAAATAATGATGATAATGATGGTGGAGAAGTATGTGGTATTCTTTGTAATGATGGTGAAACTGAAATGGAAGCATCTGGAGGTGAGACAAGAGATGAAGGGTCTTGATCTTGTACAGAAGAGTCAAGAATCTCATTGTCTGAAGCTGTTCCTTCAGAGTCCGAAGACTCTATCTGGATTTCACTTTCATCAACATCCATGTCCAGATCCATGAATGTTTCAGGTGGCTGAACTTCATGTCCAGTCTCCTAATGTACTTGGCCAGTTTTCTGAAGAGTAACATCAGTTGTTGGCTCAGTCGTGGTGACATCATCGCCAGGAATAGAGGTCACTGGGGTTGTCATCAGTTTTAACGAATGCCATCCGCATTCTATCAGGAATCGCAACCTCTCCAGTTTCAGATTCAAGAGAGTCAAGATTACTTAACAAATCTGGGACAGTGAATGGTGAAGTTGTATTTTTATAAGCTTCACTGCCCAGGATAAGTTTAAAACAGAGAGAGAGAGATACCTGGAGAAAGGGATACATAGTCCCCTGGTGCCCTTCAGTTTCTGCACCAGACTTCTGAATAGTATATCAGCAAAGTCTACTCTCAATCCGTTCCACAAGCAGTATGCCATCTCTGCTTGTGAGGAGTTAATCTGGTCCCAACCACCAGAACTCCCACCCATACTCTCAACAAGATGTATGAAAAAGTACCTCCAGGATGGTGTGAGGCCTTTCATCGTCATGGCTCCTTTTGTCTTTAGGACGCCATTTTCCGTACACTCAGTGTGTCCCATTTTAAGGAGTGTTTGATGGAAATTTATATATTGAGGGAGAACTACATGAGATTCTCCAGGTCTCAAGTAGTTGAGGTTTAGGGCATCCCTCAATGTCTCTGCAGTAATGGTACAATTGACTGTTCCACTTTTGAGTGTGAAGGTGATGGCTGAACAGTTGTCATTAAGTTTGGCAGTGTACCAAAACTCTCACAAGTAGTCATGAAACATCTTGCGTGGGTTTGCAGAGAAGGTTAGGCCAATGGGAGAATCCCTTAAGAATTTTTGGATTCTTCCGATGAGTGTATCGGCCACTTGTTGTCTTATCAGACTAGCCATCGGATTGTTTGGATTTAATTTAATCAATTTTGGGTCTGATGGGGCAACAGATGCATGTTTTACATCTTTAGATAGAGCATATGGGACAGAAAGCAGGTTTACATCTCTGCTTCGGGATGATTTAGATGCCATTTTACTACAAGGGAAAATTGAAACTGAGTAGTATTTGGGAATTAGGGTTCTTGATTTATTGAGAAGAGAGAGAAATGAAGCGATTTTGATGATTGGGAAGTAAATGAATGAATGTGAAAAGAAAGTAAATGGTAACCTGAGTAAATGTGGGGGTATTTATAAGGGTATAAAATCCCACTATAAATACAAAAACATTATTTTAATCCCCAAATTTTCTAAAACAAAAGATATTTTGATTTATTCAAAATTTGAAATTCAAAAACATTTATTACCAACTTGTCAACATTAAATGCTACGACGGCTGGTATTCCCACGCGCCCACTAACTTTTCACAATCCCCATAAAAGTGCATCTTTTTACAAAAAAGTCTTTGACACGTCATGTGACGGTAGCAAGCAGTAAAATGCACTTAAGTACCATCACGTGTCACAAATATTGATCAAGTATTTTATAACGTTATGAAATTTGGTTGACCACCAGTTTTAAGACAAGACCAAACAAGTATACTGGAGGGTTAGTCTAGTGCCAGTTTCAACTGGAGAGTTCTCCAGTTGCAATTTTTCAAATAAAACAAGTTTTAGTCAGAAAAATATTTTTGAGTCTTTCCCCCTAGAATGATGATCCAGAAATCAATTAGTGCCAGGATAGTATCACAAAGGCGTTCGATATCCTGGCGAGCAAAGATTATCTGGACCTCCTCAACTGGAGAACTTCATCAGTGTCACTGATGCATTCATAATCAAGTCTCCAATTTTAAGGATTTAGCATTCCTAACTCACTGATGATATGTTTAAAAGTTTTCTCATCAAGAGGTTTTGTAAAAACATCAGCGAGCTGTTTGTCAGAGGGGATGAAATGAATTTCAATGTCTCCTTTCATAACATGATCACGAATAAAATGATACCTGATGTCAATATGCTTTGTCTTTGAGTGCATCACTGGGTTGTGAGATATAGCAATTGCACTGGTGTTGTCACAAAAGATTGGGGTCCTTGTATACTTCTGACCATAATCTAGTAATTGGTTCTTGATCCAGAGAATTTGAGCACAACAACTGGCCGCAGAAATGTACTCTGCCTCAGCAGTGGACATAGAGACTGACGTCTGCTTCTTACTGGTCCAACTCACCAGATTTCCTCCAAGGAAATGACAACCTCCAATTGTTGATTTTCTATCTATCTTACAACCTGCATGATCTGAATCTGAATAACCCATTAGATCTAACCCTGAGCCTTTGGGATACAAAAGACCAAGGCTAGGACACCCTTTCAGGTATCTGAAGATGCGCTTAACAGCATGCAAATGTGATTCTTTTGGGTTAGCTTGAAATCTGGCACACAGACATGTTGCAAACATTATATCTGGTCGACAGGCAGTTAAGTACATCAGTGAACCAACCATTCCTCTATACTCAGTTGTGTTCACTGGTTTGCCATTTGGGTCAGAATCCAAATTTAAAGGTGCTGCAATTGGTGTGGTTTTAGATGGGATTGAATCATATTTGTATTTTCTTAACAAATCTCTGACATATTTTTCTTGGTTTATGAAAATTCCATTTTCAGTTTGCTTAATCTGAAGACCCAAGAAAAATGTTAATTCACCCATTAAACTCATTTCATACTCAGATGACATGATTTTAGAAAACCTTTTACACATTGCATCATCAGTTGACCCAAATATAATATCATCAACATAAATTTGTACCAGTAAGATACTACCTTTTTCTTTCAAGATAAACAAGGTCTTATCTATTGCACCTCTTTGAAAGCCATTTTTGAGAAGATGTTTAGTTAAAGTGTCATACCAGGATCTTGGGGCTTGTCTTAGACCATACAAAGCCTTATTCAGTCTATATACCCAGTGAGGATGCTTCTCATTAATGAAGCCTGGAGTTTGTTTAACATACACTTCTTCTTCCAGTGTTCCATTCAGGAACGCACTTTTGACATCCATCTGGTAGACCTTGAACTGCAGATGGGCTGCATAAGCCAAGAAAATTCTGATGGCTTCAAGTCTAGCAACTGGAGCAAAAGTCTCATCAAAGTCAACGCCCTCTGCTTGACAATAACCCTGGGCAACTAATCTGGCTTTGTTTCTTACAACATTGCCATCTTCATCCATCTTATTTCGGTAGACCCATCTTGTACCAATAGGTTCTTTCTTCAACCCTGGTGGACAAGGAACAAGTTCCCATACATTGTTCCTTTCGAACTGGATAAGCTCTTCTTGCATTGCTTCTACCCAGCTTGGATCTGCCATAGCCTCGTCAATCTTCTTTGGTTCAATCAGTGATAAGAAGGTGACGTTCAAGCATTGCTCACTTGTGGCTCTTCTAGTCTGAACCCCACTACTTGGATCTCCAACAATCTGTTCAATTGGATGTGCTTTTGTCCATTTAGTGTATTGACTAGGTTGGTGAACAACAATATCAGTGCAAGTCACCTGATGATCCTCTTCAGTTGTTGCTTCTGGAGGAGGATCAGCCCAAACTACTTCAATATCCTCATCAGAGTCAATGAGGTCACGATTGGCATCATGAAATTCTTCAGTTAAAGGAATTTCTTGAAGAACTAGAGAAGTTGGAGTTTGAACTGGTGTTGATATTGGAGTGACACGTACATCTGATCCAATCACCAGTTTCTGTGGTAAATTGAAACTGATGGAGGGATAAAATGGAGTGTCACTGGAGGATTTCTTCATCTGTACTGGTTCCAGTTCGGAGTGACTAGAAACATCTTCTGGTGAAACAACTGACTGATGAGCTTGGTCAGTTTCACCAAAACTCAATGGAATGACTGGAGAATTATCAAGGCTTGGTCTTTTATTAATTGCATTATTAGATTCATCAAATGTGACATGAATTGTCTCATGAACCTTTTGGAGTCTATAGATATAAACTCTAAAGGCCTTTCGAATATCTGAATAGCCTAGAAATACACCTTCATCAGCTTTTGCATCAAACTTTCCAAGCTGACTGGAATCATTCAAAATATAAACTGGACAACCAAATACATGGAAATATCCAATATTTGGTTTACGATTCCTGAGCACTTCATAGGCAGTCTTCCTATGTCTCTTGATGTAGACTGACCGGTTTTGGGTGTGACAAGCTGTTTCCACTGCTTCAGCCCAAAAACTGGTAGGAAGACCGGATTCAGATAGCATACTCCTGGTAGCTTCTATCAGTGTGCAATTCTTTCTTTCCACAACTCCATTTTTCTCTGGAGAGTATGCTGATGAGAAGTTCTGGGAGATGCCAGTGTCATTGCAGAAGGATTCAAGAGTCTTGTTCTGAAATTTTGTTCCATTATCACTTCTCAACTGACAAACTTTTAGAGTGTACTTGAGCTCAATTCTTTTGATGAGAGAGATGATTTCAGCAGCTGCATCACTTTTGGATCTGAGGAATACCACCCAACAATATCTGGTGAATTCATCAACCACAACTAGAGTATACTTCTTTCCAACTCTAGTTTGAACATTCACTGGACCAAAGAGATCTATATGAAGCATGTGAAGAGGTTCAGTGATGCTAAAGTTTTGCCTTGTCTTGAAACTGGCTCTTTTCTGCTTGCCCATCTCACACCCTGGACATGGCTTTTCCTTTTTAAAGGAAACTGAAGGTATCCCATCAGCCAGTTGTTTTCTAGACAACTTGTTGATATTCTTAAAATTAAGATGGGATAACCTTTTATGCCACAGCCAGTTGGTGTCCTCATCAGCCTTGGTATAGAAACACTGCTCTTTTGGAGCTGGTTCCATATCCATGATGTACACATTTCCTCTTCTTGGTGCAATCATCACCACTTTCCAGTCCTTGTTAAATATGGTGCCTTGAGCAATATCGAACAATACCTTATATCCATCATCACACAGTTGGCTTACACTGATCAGGTTATATTTCAAACCATTCACAAATGCAACTCTGGTGAACTGGACTTGTCCATTATTGATTACACCATATCCTTAGTCTTTCCATTCTCATCATTACCAAACGTCACTGCCGGTCCATCTTGGACAGTGAACTCTTCCAGCAGGGGCTTACATCCGGTCATAGTCCGGCCAGCTGCGCTGTCCAGATACCAGGTATTCTTTTTACGATCGCCCTGCACACCCACAAACATCATTAGTTATTTTTGTGAAACCATCTTTTCTTGATGGGTTCACTGGACTTCTCCCTGGAAGTCTTAGTTAATTGTTGTGGTGTTGAACTGGAGTCTGGAGCTGAAGCATTTTTATCAGCTTCAGGTCCAGGAGTAAAAATGATTGGTTTGAGAGGTTTCTTCCCCTTTTTCTTTTCAGAGTTTGTTCCAGATGGAACATTTTGTTTTTGTTTAGAAGGGGTTTTGACATTTTGTTTTTCAACTGGAGAAGACGAAGCTCCTTCCAGATTTTTGATTCTGGCAGTGCAACTTTGAACCTGCCTAGACAAAAGTTGGAGTTGACTTTCCAGTTTTGACAAAACATCATTTTCAGTAGGCAGCTGAACCTTGGACTTAGATTCAGCAGAGATTTTGGTCTTTAGAGTCTTGGGCTCTTTAGACTTTTGAGGCAAAGGTTTATCACCATCAACATTTTTAACTGGAGCATTAGCCTGATTGGCTCCAGTTTTAACCTCAGAGGGGGTGGTCTCAACAGATTCAGTTTTAACTGTCTCAGGTTCATCATATGGGGTTTCTTTTCTGAGACTTTGAGGCAAACTGTGGATTTCTGGCATGATGACTGCCATATCAACATCACCACTGTTATATGCCTTTTGTTGCTGGGCATGTGTTCTAGTGGCAGCATCATAATTTAATCCAGATGATTTCATCCAGGATTTGATCAGTTTTTGTTCTTTATCCAAAGCAGTTTTCAACTCTTGTTTTTCCAGTTCAAGAGCCTCAATTTTTAAAACTGACTCTTTGAGAGCCAACTGGACACTTTGCAAGTTTGAAAGTTGGGGTTTTAAATTGTTTTATTCAGTTAGAACTGTATCAAGATATCTTTCACTATCAGTTCTAACAGTTTCCACAAAAATCAAATCACTGTTAAGTGATTCAGCAAGGTCCAGTTTTAGTTTAGGGTCCAGTTGATTATCATAATCACACACCTTTTTCAATATGATGTCAACCCATCTTCCAGAGACAACATCATCCTTCACCACATGTTGCTGATCTTCCAAGGCCATGAAACACATGTCCCTAATCTCTTCATCATCATCAGATGAGTCATCAGAGAATTCCCACTTATCTTCAGTTTTAGCCATCATGCACTTGTTTTTCTCTTTTTCTCTTTCAAGTGACAAGAGAGCAATCTGGGCCTTAAGCTTTTTGTATTTTGCTTTGTAGCTATCATCAGGCCTATTAAAATTTGGGACAGGGGGACCAGTTTGATTGTTCAACTGACTAGATCTGCATTCCTTCATGAAATGACCTTTCTTACCACACTTATAGTAGGTAAGATTGGTCTTATCCAGAGAGTTGGAGCTGGAAGCATTGTTAGGGCCATTAAATCTATTAGATTTATGCTTAAACCTGTTAAATGTTTTAGCAATCATGGCGACCAGATCATCATCGCCAGTTTCATGACAATCATCACTGATTTCAGTGGTCAGGCCAGCGTTCAATAAGCCATTTAACATCTCCTTCATTGAGTGTGGCTGGACACTCTCTGCAGACATTAAAGCAGCACAAGGTTTCTCAGTTAGACTAGCAACCTTGGAACTCTGAGCATGGTTTAAGGCATCCTGCTCAGCCACCAGTCTCTGTGCATTATTATCTTCAGTGAATCTGAAGGCTCCATACAGAGATGCAAGAGTGTGGCTGTGCAGGGTCTTACCTTGTCTTAGGACAAGAACTATGTTATCCCATTTTGTAGAAAGAATATCACAAAACTTCTCAAGAAGAATATCCTTATCCTTCTCTACACCCAAGCCTCTTAATTGATTAATCACACTGGTGAATCTGGTATAAGTACCAGTCAGGCTTTCATTGGGTAAAGCAAAGAAGGATTCATACTTCTTGTTTAAAGCAACTTTTCTGGTGACAATGGTGTCATCACCTCCTTCAAACTGAAGGACCAATTCATCCCACATTGCATTGGCACTGGGGAACAACACAATTGTTGGAATAAGGTCTTCAGGAACAGCCCCAAGGATCATATTCTTGAGTCTGGTGTCCAGATCAACAAGTTTACGATCCTCATCAGACCAATGTTCCTCACGTTTTTCTCTAGTACCTCTTCTAGATCCAGTTGGATCAAGAAGAGAACTAACCCCATGAGACATGGGTATATGTGGTCCATCCTTAAGGATTTTCAACATATATCTCTCTATCCCACCAAAATGCAAGAGCATTCTGGCCTTCCATGTGCCAAAGGTCTCACTGTTTCCATCGAATTTGGGAACATGAGTGTTGGAATAATGGACATGGACATGGTTGGGGGCATTAGGAGGAGGAGTAGGGTTGGTATTAACATTTTGTCCAGGGGTGGATTATTAACAAAGGTTTCATCTGGACCAGAACCATTCTCACCTTCAGTAGTAGACATATAAGCAGATCTAGGCAAGTATATTAGCCTTCTGCTCTGATACCACTTGTAAGTCCCAGCTCAATAGATGGTACTAACTGAAGACACCTCTATGTCAATGGTGAGTTAACTTTGAAATATATTAACTGAACTGGAGACGACTAGTTACAGATGATATATACCAGGTTATCTGGATAGATTACTTATTAAGGTGACAAGAGTAATAAGTAAAGACAATGCAATAAATAAATACTTGTAAAGTAAATCTGGTGAGACGATATGTAATTTTTCAAGTGTATTTATTTATTAACTTTAAATAAATTACAAGGTTGTTGCGGAACCAAGATAATACAATAATGTAAATATCCTAACAACCTATGAAATACAATCGGTCTAATACTTGGAAATTCTCTTAACAATCGAAACACTTAAAGTTGTGAAATGTTCCTTTTTGCGATTGAGAGAATATTGTACAAGTCACCAAGAATATGCAAATGTCTGAATATTCAAAGTTGTTTTCTTATTGTGCAAATACCTCTATTTATAGACAAAGTTGGTATTGGGATTCCAACTTTGTCGTACAAATATGGTTGAGAGCATTTAAGGAAGCAATTTGACTTCCTTTGAAATGCTTGATAAAGTATGACATAAAGTCACTTTATCCAACCTGCTTTATGTACTTTTGTACTTTATACATAGATAAATGCTATTATCCGGATAAAGGTACATAAAGCAAAAAGGTCTTCCTCGTAATCAGTGTAAAACGTTGTAAATGCTTTAAACTGACAATCTCCAGTTTCGATCTGATTAGAATGCCAACTGGGCTTCGCTGCCATTGTCATTCTCTATCTTCCACTTGTTGTCTTCGACTTCAATTGGAATGCTTCAGATCTTGGTCAGATCTCAACTGGAGGAAGTCTTCAGTTGCATTAACTGTACACTTGCAACTGGACTTCTAATATTTCTGGACAAATCAACTGGTCTCCAGACGCAACTGGAGACTTGCCAGTTTACCAGTAAACTAGTCCCAATATGCCTGCTTTTTGGATCAATTAAAGCCAAAGGAAAAGGAATGGTATTACCCTCATATCCTTTCCTTGTTTTTCAGAAATTTTACCATTTGACCTACTAATTTCTACCTCTTTAAAAGTCACTTTTTAGGTGTTTTAGGTAGAACAAGTTCCGGTTCACACTCACTATCTTGACTCTCATCAACATCCTCCACCACACCATCAACAAATGGTGATGGAGGAACAACTTTATTATCATAAACTTTACCACTACGGAGAGCACTTACATTGTTGATTTGAACATTCTTGATGTTCTTGGAACCGGTACTTTGATGTTGAGGATTGATTGTTGTATCACTTGGTAGCTTTCCCGGATCCTTCCTCAATGCCACCACATCCTCCGCTAATTGACCAACTTGCTTTTGCAAAGAATCAACCGTCTTATCCCGAATCTCATTCTTCCTATCCATCTCTTTCAAGTACTCCATGATTTCCCGAGTTGACACCTCATTACCTCCCGAAGGTCCACCTTGCTCATTACCTTGTTGATAATTCCTTGGATAGCCTCTATTGAATCCTCCTTGATTTTGACCACCTTGGTAATTCCCTTGGTTGTAATTTCGGCCTTGGAATGGTTGAGATGGTGCTCCACTGTTTTGGTTGTTTCCTTGAAAGTTCGGGTTGAGTTGGTTTGAAGAATTCCCATATCTAAGATTGGGATGATTTCTCATGCCCGGATGATAAGTGTTGGAGTTTATGTCAAATTGCTTCTTTTCCCCATACACTTGATTCACCTCTTCAACATGTTCCGGGACTAATGGACATTGCAAAGCCGAGTGTCCTAGCTCATCACAACTCTCACAAACCGGATATTCTTGAGATACTTGAGAAACACTCCGATTTTCAGCTTTCCCCAACTTAACAAACTTTCGCTCCAATGCCTCAAGGCTATCTTTTGTGGCTTGATCATTTGTTGATGAAGAAGCTATCAGATGTCTTGCCCTCCTATCTGATTGTGCTTGCCTTTAGGAGTTGACACTCATTTTCTCCAAGAATTCCCAATCAACATCTTCGAGATTTGTCAAGAAGGTTCCATTGCTAATTGAATTCATATCCCTTTTCTCTTCCGGTAACAAACCATCATAAAAAGCCGTGATCAACTCCCATTTAGCAATCCCATGATGAGGACATGTTCTCAACAACTCATTAAACCTCTTGAATGCTTCATGAAATATTTCACCCGATTGTTGCTGAAAAGTTCTAATGGAGTTCTTTGCATCACTAGTCTTTTGCATGGTATAATACTCATCCAAGAATTGTTGTTGCATTTCAGCCCATGTAATGATACTACCCGATGGTAGTGCCAAGAACCATTGCTTTGCTTTATCCTTCAAAGTGAACTGAAATAAGACTAGCTTGACTTCATCCGATAAAAATCCTTGTCCTCCAATAGTGCCACAAATCGCCTCAAACTCCGACAAGTGCAAATAAGGCTCCTCCACCGCCTTCCCATAAAAACTCGGAAAAATAATCAAACATTGAGGTCTAACTTCAAATGCTCTACCTCTCAACACCAGTGGTACTATAGGTGAAGCATTAATGGCTATGGTGGGTCAAAAATGACTATCAACTCCTTGTGGTGGAGCTTGATAGTTCATGTTTTTAATGGCATGGCTATGTGGTTGTTAATTGGGGTGATTTCCACGACGGTTGTGGTGTGGTGGTGGACCATGAGGAATTCTTGGTCCTTGGTTGACATATTGAGGTTGGTTATATTGGGGATATTGAAAATTTTGTGGTTGCACATAGTCTTCCCCATCGTTCCAATCATACCCATCCGAATGATCATCAAATCTCCCATCATCCCAATTGTTGATCCTATCATACACCGACTCCTCTGCATACCGTGATGCATCTCCAATATAAGTTGGTGTTCTAGGTCGGTTAGGAGTTGTGAAACCACTCCTCACTGATCGGGGTTGATATTGTGGTTGACGTTGGGCATTAGGTTCAGGATTGGTTTCTTGCTGAGTTATGGTGAGTTGGATGGTTCTTTGTGGATTACCGGGATCACTCATGTTTGCACGATGAAGTATCCTATTCCTTCTAGCTGTTTTCTCAATTTCCGGATCAAACAACAAAGGTGATTTCTTCTTGGAATACCTCGTATGCATACACTACCTGTGAATCTTCACAAACAACACACCTCGTGTAATACTGAACTACACGAATTGAAAAGGAAATAAACAAATTACTAACTAAAACTAAGCTAATTATTTTTTTGATTTTTCTGAAAATTTTTAACACTTTGCACACCGATTCCCCGGCAGCGGCGCCAAAATTTGATCGATGTCGTTGGACCGATCAAAAATATAAACTAAATACCAATAATTAGTACGGGTAAATAGAGTATCGTATCCTCAGGGAATCAATAGAAAGTGTTAAACAATTTGAAAAGTTAATTAACCTAGACATAAACTTAAAACCGCTTTGATTGATTGATTGATTTAAACTAAAATTGATAATTGAGTTAACAAACTAAACAATAATAATTAAAGTGACCATTCTCATGCTCCTAATTATGCTTTCAAATATGTAACCTAACTTATATTTGTTGGAAATCACATAGACATGATTCGTTATACGTTTGGATTGAATGAATGCTAAGAATTAATTGATTAGAATGTGATGATTCACGATAATGAAAACTGGGGAATTGACACAACTAAATTATCCATTCATTAACTAGATTACAAGTTCATAAGAGATTCTTCCAATAATCATTGTTTAACAAGGATTTGAAATCAAAAGATATTAGAAATTCATTCAAGTTATAAACAAGTAATCATTCAAACAATCCAAACAACATTAGATGTAAAACACTAATGAAGAATTAAACATCTAATCCAACATGAATATGAGAAAGGTTGAACATAAATGTCTTACATAAATGTTCACATGAGAATGATTAAAAGAGAATTAGCCTATCGTCTTCATCATTGAATCTTCAATTTGGATTGTCATCTCCATGAATTTATGATTTGATGATGAAATTGGGGTGTTGGGAAGGTTAGGAACTGCTCTTAGTATGTGAAAATATGGCTGATAACTTCCCCAATTCATAAATAGAAGTGATATAAACTGAAAATTAGAATAAAACCATAAAATTCGGGCACATGATCAGATCCCAGCGTAACGTACGGTCCTCCTGGCGTAATGGACGCTGCTCTAGTTTTTCACTTTTGAACTTGGTCCCTGAATTACGTTACTGAAGGAAACCAGACGCCAACGTCACCACATCCAGGCCACCGTAAGCTACGGTGGCCATCAGCGTAAGACACGCCTGCTCAAAACTTCAGGTTTTGCCTTACGCCACCTTGAGTCTTCTTTACGCCCACCTTTCTGGCCCAACGCAAGCTACGTTGGGCTCCAGCGTAAGAGACGCTAACTCAGAATCTCAGTTTTCCAGTTTCAACTTCCTTTGACCTTTTTGACTCGTTTCTTGATTCAAATGGCTCCAACTCGTAACCTGTGACCTGAAACACTAACAAACATAAACGCCCCCTATTCTTCTATTAACAAGCACAAATCATGTTGTTTTCACACGCTAAGATCATGCAAATTAGGCGTTTATCATCACTAACTAAACTTAGTCAAATAATACGTGATTGCATTTTGACCCTAAACGATGTTGAATTCTCATAGACCTTATGCCTTTTGATATTGGGAGTTTTGATGTTATTGTGGGTATGTATTGGATGTCGGCGGTAAATGCGGTTATTGATTGTGGTGAGAGAGTTGTTAAAATATCGTTGTCTAACGGTAAGATGCTTAGGGTTCAAGGTGAAATTTCCGATTCTTCAAATTCTAAAGTCTTTAGTGCTACCGCCACAAAGGTAGAATTAAAGACCGTTCCTATCGTTCGTGATTTCCCCGATGTTTTCCCGGATGACTTACCGGGATTACCTCCATCTCGTCAACTTGACTTCCGTATCAATCTAATTCCCGAAGCCGCACCCGTGGCTAAAGCTCCTTATAGACTTGCTTTAACCGAAATGCAATAATTGGAAACTCAACTCAAAGAGCTCCAAGAGAAAGGCTTCATTCGCCCTAGCCAATTGATGATATACCCTATACGGAGCCCTACCTCCGTATGTGAATCTGCTATCGCGAAGGACTGCTTAAGGATGTTTTCTGCCAGAAAATATGGAGCTCACCTCCGTCAGAACGGAGCTTACATCGTCAGAACGGAGCTCCGCCAAATATGGAGGAAATCTCTTATTTCTTCCTCCTAAAGAAAAGGGATCTGCCCAAATCCCTTCCTAATAACTAGGGAAAACCCTAGAACCCTAACTTATCCCCCAAGATAAGTTTCTCCTATAAATAGAGGTCTTTCCCATGAATGAAGGCAAGTCCTCTCCACCCCGAGATACAAAGCCTCATTCTCCCAAACACTTAAGGTGGCCGGCTTCTCTATTATGGAGAAGTCTCCACCGCCAACACAAATACCTCCGATACAATGGCGTTAAGCTTCTCAAAGCTTTACACCGGTAGAGAATCGCCAATAAATGGGTCAAAACCCCTCCTTGTTCCCGATCGAAGGTCCATGCGATCCTTGGATCAAACAAATTGGCGCCATCCGTGGGACCTACACCATACGAACCCGTACCTGCCGACGAGTTAGATCTATTACAAACTGATTACCCTCTGTTTATACCTCACCAAATCCATGCCCAGAAAAATCCATGCCAAACTTTCTCTTTTATACGTTCAACATACTTTCCGTACCAAAAACAAACCAAAGTTCTTGTTGTTTAGGGTTAAGTATCCTGGAGTGTAAGTAACTTTGCAACTTTTTCTATTGTGTGTATGCATAAAAATTTTTGAACAATATATGTAAGTTTCTCGCTAAATTGAACGTTTAATGTAAAAATGTATACGTGGCAACCATATGAGCTGTCCACGTAGAAGTTTTTGATTGGTCAACGTAAAATTTTACATTAAGTGTTCAATTTAGCGAGATACTTACATATAATGTACAAAAATTTTGATACTTACATACAATAGAAAATGTTGCAAAGTTACTTACACTCCGGGATACTAAACCCTGTTGTTTATCATTTGTTTCAAAACCCTCCATAAAGGGTACGAGCCATGATGCAAAAAAAAAAAAGACAACAACAACGACAATACAAAATTCTGAAAAAAGCCCACCAAATATTCACCTAGACAATCTCCAGCCGCCACATCCAGATCACATGTTTTATTTCGGGTACGGTATAAACTCACAACAATCAAAATTTGATCCAACTAATTTTTGTCAAATTATCCTTGTTAGAAAAACCAATCAAACAAACCTCAACTTTTAAAGCTCCCTGGTTCGAGTAATTCGCTCATGATTGTCAACGCCGAACAAGTCACCATCAAGGATCGCCAACAGGCGACACAAAGAAGGAGAGACCAAAATTGACGACAATTTGTTTTTTTGCCTACGCCGTCGTTCAATCACCACAAGGCGGATCTCAGGTCACCGAGAGAAGCCATAAGAAGCAACTGAAGACATCGATGGATGCCAAAAAAAAAAAAAACCAAAATCTGGAAAATCCAACCTAGGATTCATAAAAAAAAAGGTGGAGGATAAGACGTACTTGTCCTGGCGACTTAAAACAATTATACTATTCTCCCTATAATCACGCACTCAAACAGCAAGTTCGACCGACGCACACAAAACCGCTAAAAAGAGGTTGTTGTGAATGATCGTTTAAGGAGGGTCTAGAAGAAGACGGCTAAGGATAAGGTAACACCCATTGCATCAGATCTTAAAAAGATTTGGAATCCGAGAACGTCGAGAAACCCACCAAAAACAAGGACAACCAATGAAGAAACTCGCAACCACCACCTAGCCATGGTGGTGAACCCGAGCCATGGAGATTTGCCTACACGGTCGAACAAGGATATGGAAAATCGCCCAAGAGCCATAAAGATTTACTAAAAAAAGACTATGAAGATGCTTGAATCAAACAACATAGCAAGCTCAGAAGAAAGCAAGAAAAAAAAAAGAAGTCAAAAATCTAGCAAAAGCTCACGAACCGTCATCATTCTACCACCGTCGACCAGGCATGGGACGGAGGCGGGTCACCAACAGATGTAAGATAATGGTAGATAAGGCCGTAGATCAGGCCAAAAAGATTGAAGAACCCGATAGAGAAACACAAAAGATCTCGGTTTTGTCTCAGCATGCGACCATAGATTCACCGCTAAAAAAAAAACGAGACCACCAGCAAAGGCTCAATGAGGTGATCAAGAGAGAGCTGCCAATAAGCCATACGATGATGAAGATCAGTCATGAAGATATACCCATAACGTCAGTTAAGGATGAGGAATTATCTAGGAGCTCGCTATGTCAATTTGCTGGAAGGAAATTACACAAGAGAGTTAATGGAAAAATCGGTAGGAAAACTCTTCCATTGCCGCCATATAACACCCATAGAGGATCTGAAGGCCAGAGACAGAGGCGAAAAAACCCGATCACGGGTGCAACAACAAAGTAACCATAACCATCCATTGCAAGAGATATTTCTTGACAAAAATACCACACGGCACAACTAACGCTCTTAAAGGATCCACAAAAATTGAAGACTCGTTTTTTAGCCACATTAAACGAGAAAGATGACGAAAAACATTTTTTAGCTATACCACCCGTTACCACCAGGCTGACAAACAAGCAGCATTGGACACTTTGCTCCAAACCATGACATGATAGGGACCGCTGCTCGCAGAAGAGATCAGAAATTACAATCATAAACCAAGCTGATCTAAAGAGCTCCGGTTAGGCATAAACCCGTTGTCACTTCCATAAAATGATTATGCACATCCAAACGACGCAACAGGTATCGAATTCCAAGATCAAGAAATGTGAAGACAAGAAACCGTGACGAAAAAATATATCGCATATATCACCACTACCTAAACCCGTAGATTCGACTGAGTACTTTGCCCCGATGCATGATACGACGAAGACCTCTGCTCATAAACAAGCTCAAGAAGCAAAGCCACAATGACGAAGATTGATCAATTGTTCTAACGACAAGCACGTCGGTACGAACTAAAAAGTAGCAGCCATGTAAAACACGGCAAGACCAACACGCTTGAAAGAATCCCACTTAGACAAACCACAACAGGTTCGTCACTTGTCACAAGTGTGTCCCTGTATCCGGCCAGTCGCATAGCACAGAAGGAATTTGTGAGGACACAAGTCTTTTAAGCAAATGCATGTACATAGTTGCCAACAATAAGGAAAAACTAGTTGGTACCAATACAAAGCAAAAGGTGAACGTGTACATGCATGCAGAAGTGATAATATAATATTCATGGAGTGTCCCAAGCTTTTTGGAAACTACATTTAGCAAGAACCCGAGGAGCATATATGAAGCTAGCTAAAAGGAATGGAGATGTATTACATTAATATGTGGCGCAACACCAGCAAAGCAAATCAAAAGGGAAGCATTTCACACATGAACACACGACAGTCCTACTAGACAACGAGGCCACGACTGGAGACAAAAGAAAAATAACGCTCTTACAACAATGATGCCCATAAGGTACAAGCTTCCAACTGAAGATGTACACTTAAGATAATTTTACTAGTGTTCATTTAAGAGGAGCGTCACAAACATATCCCACAAGATCATGCACCACCGGGATAATTTTGACAATATCTCCTCATCAAAATTATCGCAAAATGTGTGTATGGAAATATTAAAACTCGCATTGGGACCCCCAAGCCCTAGAGTCCATCAATAAGGAGTTTATTCCTATTGGAGAAATTGATATATTCAACCCATCCAAGCTTGCCAGAGATAACGGAAAAAGGAGAGAAATTGATTTTATACTATGAAGCAAATGGAAGATACTATCAACATAATAAGAAGAATGGATATTCGATGACGAATATACGATCCTTCGCAAGCACACTACAACATCCTGAAGACCACAATATTTATCCTGATCTCCTACCTCCAGCCGAAATATATTATATCTGCAAGAAAGATGTCATCTTTAAAGGCACGGACCGAAGCCAATACGTTTGAAAAGACGATCATAACACCAAAGGCGGACGACCACATTACACTTACTCTCCGATATTCTGGCATAGCTCTGCGTATAATGATGGCTATATTATCTACTAAGCTCCCAGAAGACCATATCAAGCAACTGGCGTAAAATTTGCAAAGCACGCCGAAGGAGGAGCATTCAATCAGCGGATAGCCACAATAACCAACGATCACATCACGAAGATATTAGAAGATGACAGAGCTGAAACCTTCTGCCCACAAAGCTGCTCGAAAGGTGCAAATCTCTGCCTCAACTATAAGACCCTACGTGGGCACCAAGCAGATAACTCAGTGCCAGATGCTTACTAAGCTCTGCTAACATAAGCGAAGTTGGGTCGCTACCCTTCGCAAATATTATAAATAGTACGTACAATTAACTAATTAAGTTGGAGTAAGGGGACGCCCATAAAATCCAACGAAACTGTGGATAAATCTTAATTAAGATAAAAGCCCAGTATATATCACAGATAAAGCCTTGGCGACAAAAAGTCAATAGGGCAAATCTTGTGCAAATATGAGCATTGTGGAATAGTCTTGCAAAGGCAAAAGCCAATAGATAGCCTGATCAGCATCTTTAAAAGGCAAACGCCAATAGATAATCCCAATGCAAATCACATAAAAAATTCAAGAAGAAGGTTACTCATCGGAGCTACCAAGGAAGACACAACTCAAGACACGGACCTCCAGAGATACAGATAAGGGAGACATATAACCCACAACAGAATCCGATTTGAAGTAACCGATTATTACGAATGAGCGCCTCTTAAATCTTAGCCGATCCAAATCGACAGCTCTTAGAAACTTTGTAAAAAGTTTTTAAGAAAAATTCGTAATGGCTATATGCGAAGCTGTCGAGGTGTAAAAAGCAAAAGATAGAGAGCCATTTGAACAAAAATACAAGACCATGCTGAAACTTTCTAGCACGACATTTATTACGAAGCAGCTGCAGAGAGAATAGAGCATGTTCATCGAAGGAATATTTTAAAACCTTCCTGAAGGCTGAATGACAATGACTTCAACAGACGAAGACGATTTCGGTTTAGCCCTTACACATCAACACATTGAAGAATCTGAGGGCCCAAGTTTGCCTTCACATCCTACGCCAACAAAACAAGGCCCTCCAAGCACTAAGAGACTCCCGGAACAACCTACGATGGTTAGATTACACAGTCTACACATGGCGAAAATAACAAGAAATATGCACAAACAGTTTTGTTGTGCATTAATATGATCCGATAAAGATAACGGTGGAGTAAAATTCAAACATATTTTGGACGACGATTCAACATTGACATGTTGCCTAAACAAATTTTCTGCGAAGGAGAACGCAGTCACAAGAAGACCATTAAGAGCAATACTACCTTCAGCAATAAGAGCCCGGACCAAACCTGCCTCAGCATCCACCATACTAGCATCACAAAAGCCAGATATCTTCTCAAAAATCCTAAATAAGCACACAGCTCAAGAACCATCCACAACATTGAAGACCTTTTCCACCAACAGCGGAGACGAAACTATATACTACACCACAACATCACCGACCTACCATCAGAACCTTCCCAAGTAAAAGTGACGCAACTAAGGAAAACATTGAGTTCACATATGAGATTAAAAGCTTCTTCATCACCTACGGATATGGCATACAACAGACACTTGGGCGACATGAAGAAGCACTCTATTTGATCCCAACGAGCTACAAATAAAATAGCTTTATAAACCGGCTTAGACCCATTACAAGGGAAATAAGTTAGGAATATATAGATTTTGAAGTGACCTAAGGAAAGCTCCGGGAGAAGTACGGTAAAAGGAATCTCAGAGAATCACGAGTTTTAAGACGAACTATACCTACGAAGAAAGCCGACGATGACAAACATCAACTCCGATGGACATGAAAGTCTCATCTACAGATCATCATGCCGACAGAATTTTCCAACAGTCCAGCCATGACATCGAGGTAATTCCCCCTAAATTATTAGAGAGGAAAAAGTCGGACAATCAATGTTTTAATGGACAAAGGATAAAGCAGTGCGTAATGGAAAAAGACGGAACGGTTAATATGATAACCGTCAACACCAGACGAAAGACATCAAATCGAGGAGATTAGAGAATTTATTCGGATCTGCAGCCAGAAGATATTTTTTGGAGTCTAATACGACAGCCTCTTTCCAGTCTCTCCTATTAGATTGGGGGGCTTGATGATATACCCTATACGGAGCCCTACCTCCGTATGTGAATATGCTATCACGAAGGACTGCTTAAGGATGTTTTCTGCCAGAAATACGGAGCTCACCTCCGTCAGAACGGAGCTCCGCCAAATATGGAGGAAATCTCTTATTTCTTCCTCCTAAAGAAAAGGGATATGCCCAAATCCCTTCCTAATAACTAGGGAAAACCCTAGAACCCTAACTAGGGTAATGGGGGAACCCTAGCCCCGGTACCACAATTGGATACCCATCGACCCACCCCGTATGAACCATATGATGCCGGTAAAATACTTCCATCCTAATCCCCACATGATCTGGGCACCCCGAAGGATCGAACCCGCGTATTTAAAATTCACATATGGATCAAACACCAATCACCTTGGGGAGCTCCTATTCTATTCGTTAAAAAGAAAGATGGGTCGTTTAGGATGTGTATTGACTACCGGGAACTAAACAAGCTCACCATAAAGAACCAGTATCCACTTCCTAGAATTGATGACCTATTTGACCAACTTCAAGGTGCAAAGCACTTTTCCAAGATTGATCTTCGCTCGGGTTATCATCAACTCCGAGTACACGAAGATGTCATTCCTAAAACGGCATTCCGTACAAGGTATGGACATTTTGAATTCACCGTTATGCCTTTTGGGTTGACTAATGCACCGGCGGTGTTCATGGACTTGATGAACCGGGTGTGTCGACCATACTTGGACAAGTTTGTCATTGTCTTTATAGATGACATACTTGTTTATTCTAAAACAAAGGAAGAACATGTTGAGCACTTGCGTGAAGTGCTTGAACTATTGAGAAAGGAGAAGTTGTATGCTAAATTCTCCAAGTGTGAATTTTGGTTGGAGAAGGTCCATTTCCTTGGTCACGTGGTGAGCAAGGATGGTATTCATGTGGACCCTAGCAAAATCGAGGCGGTCAAGGATTGGAGAAGACCCGAAACACCATCCGAGATCCGTCAATTCCTTGGATTGGCGGGTTATTATCGGAGATTCATAGAAAACTTCTCTAGAATTGCACAACCACTCACTCTCTTGACTCAAAAAGAGAGAAAATTTGAATGGGGCGATAAACAAGAACAAGTCTTCCAAACTCTTAAGGATATGTTGTGTGATGCACCTATCCTAACCCTTCCGGATGGAGTTGAAGACTTTGTGGTATATTGTGATGCCTCGGGTCAAGGTTTGGGTTGTGTTCTTATGCAAAGAGGCAAAGTCATTGCTTATGCCTCCCGACAACTTAAGGTGCATGAGAAAAACTATCCAACACACGACTTGGAATTGGGAGCGTTGTATTTGCTTTGAATGTTGGAGACATTACCTATATGGCACCAAGTGTGTGATTTACACCGATCACAAAAGTCTCCAACACATTTTCAATCAAAGTGAATTAAACATGAGGCAAAGACATTGGCTTGAACTCTTTAGTGACTATGATTGTGATATCCGTTATCACTCGGGAAAGGCCAATGTTGTGGCCGATGCCTTGAGTAGAAAAGATAGGGTTAAGCCAAGGCGGGCTAGAGTCATGAGTCTCACGGTAGGGCCAAATATTCGTGACCGAATCATTGGAGCTCAAATGCAAGCTACCCTACCGGAGAACTGTGGCAATGAAAATTTGGATGGGATGGAACAACAATTTGATAGGAAAGATGATAATGGGCTATACTTGGTTGAGAGACTTTGGATTCCCGTCTTGGGAAATCTAAGAACATTTCTCATGGATGAAGCCCACAAATCGGCTTATTCGGTCCATCCCGGATCGGATAAAATGTATTTTGACTTGAAAGATTTCTATTGGTGGTCGGGCATGAAACGAGATGTGGCCAAGTATGCGAGTGAGTGCCTTACTTGCTTACAAGTGAAGGCCGATCATAAAAAGCCACCCGGGTTGTTGGTTCAACCGGTGACACCCGAGTGGAAATGGGAGTGAATCACTATGGACTTCATCACGAAGTTACCTAGAACAAGCAAGGGCCATGACACTATTTGGGTGATTGTAGATCGGTTAACGAAGTCGGCTCATTTCTTAGCCATTCGTGAAATCGACAAATTTGACACTATGGCCCGCTTCTACATTAAAGAGGTGGTATCCAAGCATGGAGTTCCCGTTTCTATCATTTCCGATAGGGACACCCGATTTAACTCCAACTTTTGGAGAGCCTTCCAACGTGCCATGGGTTCACAACCTGACATGAGCACGACGTTTCATCCTCAAACGGATGGACAAAGTGAAAGGACCATTCAAACCCTCAAAGACATGTTGAGGGCGTGTGCCATTGATTTTGGTGGTAATTGGGATGAACATTTGCCGTTGGTTGAGTTCTCCTACAACAACATTTATCACGCTAGCATACAAATGGCACCATTCAAAGCACTTTATGGTAGAAAATGTCGTTCTCCCCTAGCTTGGGCAGAGATTGGTGAAAGTCAACTTATCGGGCCTGAGATTGTGGTTGAAACAACCAAAGTAATTTCTCAAATCAAGGAGAGATTACAATTGGCCCGTGAACGACAAAAGAAGTATGCCGATGTGAGGCGGAGACCATTAGAGTTTGAAGTTGGTGATCATATACTTTTGAAGGTATCACCTTGGAAAGGCGTTGTACGTTTTGTGAAGCGAGGCAAGCTCGGGCCAAGATACATTGGGCCTTTCAAGATTCTTGAACGGGTTTGGCGGACCCTACACATCATATGCCCATGAATGAGATTCAAATCGATAAAAAGCTCAATTTTGTTGAAGAACCGGTTGAGATCTTAGATCGTCAAGTCAAGAACCTCAAGAACAAACGTTACACGATTGTTAAAGTTAGATGGAGTGCTAGACGTGGCGCCGAGTTCACTTGGGAACGGGAGAACCATATGAGGTCCAAGTACCCGTATTTATTTAGTAATTAGTGTTTTAACGGGGGAATGATGTAACATCCGTGATTTTGACCCGTTTGACTTTATATGTAATTTGACTAACAATTATGATTAGTAATATAATGGAAAGCTTTTATATGATTATATGACGTGATATGTGTTAAACGGGTCGATTGGCCACTTATTATGTTTCTCGATACATGACGAATACTTAATTTAACTAGAAAAGAGACGGGTCAACCCATGGATATGATCCATGACCCATGACCCTCAAACTTGACCCAACCCTATCCTTACCCAATCCCATCCAATCCTCATCCACCCAATCACATTTACTCTTCCTATCTCTCTCTCTCAAATTCTTCCAAGAACACACACACACTCAAACTCACTCTCTCCTCAATTTAATTCATCATTTATTGTTGTTTAAGTCAAATTAGTGCAAGAATCGTCATCTCCATCATTTGTAACACCCGACATTTAAAAATATGGATTTTTAAAAACTTTTAAATAAATAACTTAAAGTCGGAAAACGTCCCAGTAAAAATCTTAACCATTTCTTAACGGAATGGTCATCATATGTTTGGTGTTACTTCATTGCATCACAACAATAATTCAAGAAAACCCATAGTCATAAATATCGACAATAAAAGATATAATAAATGTCATCTAAATAAATGAGGCTAAGACTAATAAATGTCATCTAAATAAATACTAAACTAATAAATGTCATCTAAATAAATAGGCTACAATATAATAAATGTCATCTAAATAAATGAGGCTAAGACTAATAAATGTCATCGTCTATAGCAAACATCTACCCAGCCTCACTCTAAGCAAACTTCAATGTCCATCCTGAGGAAACACAAAATTTTAAACAAACAAGTGTCAGCTTTAAAAGCCGAGTAAGATAACCACGAGTTATAAAACAGTTGCTAGTTAAAACATCTTTTCAAACAATCATACGTATGTCAAGCAATCAACAACATCAACACACTAGCCAAGGCTAGCATGGGTTAAGCTTAACACTTCCAACGTCAATTATACTCGAGTATCAGCATCTACAATATTTCAACATTAGGGCACTTAACGTGCAACGTGACATGGTAATCCTACTAGAGTCTAGTGTAATACATGTACAGGCCATTCAACAATCAAACATCACATATCAGCGTCAAATAATCAACATCTACTTATCAACATCAGGTTATGCCTCTACAATAGCTAAGTGACTTATGTCACTTGTCATAAGGAAACATGGGGTTGTGTGAAGGCGGTCATAAGACCTATAGGAAACCTCACACCCGACATGATGGGATAAACCTTCCGGTGGTCCATCGGCGTCGTTCGGATAGGCATAACCAATCCACGAGTAAGCCGTTTCTCAAACTGCAGTGGCCAGTCCAAACCACCCGGCAAACTCTACCAACGTGACTTAGTCGTGAGGGAAATATCTAGACTATTCCCAAACGACAACAACATCAACACACTAGCCAAGGCTAGCATGGGTTAAGCTTAACACTTCCAACGTCAATTATACTCGAGTATCAGCATCTACAATATTTCAACATTAGGGCACTTAACGTGCAACGTGACATGGTAATCCTACTAGAGTCTAGTGTAATACATGTACAGGCCATTCAACAATCAAACATCACATATTTCAACAATTATAATCAACAATATAGGCATACATAAATATGTCCCAATTAACCCCTCCTTTTGTCCCCATAGCCCAGCATACGTATGAGACATAGTTACCAACGTTTATTAGGAAAATACAACATTTTGTTGTGTCCCTCATGTGACAAAAGTAGTTATCTTACCTCGAGAAGGACATTAGAGCAATTTAATCCGTTACATCTTCAATGCCCGAATACCTAATAGTTGCATAAAATAAAGACACTATTATAAATTTCAAACTATTTTAATTACTCATATATAGTACATGATTTAAACTAGATTATTTATGCATGACCAGATAACTTATTTATTATTGATAAAAACCAATGTAACACCAAATTTATATCATATTACTTGTGTGTCTGCCCAAACTACACGACACCAATATATGCATTTATCATCTTCTTATATGTATATTGCAGCTTAAAGAGATTTTTATTTACGGCTAGCTGTTTAGCTCATCTATGATAAATTAAGAACATCTAACTACGTTTCATTTATCATGCTCAACCCTTCGTGACTCATGCTAGCTAATACCAAGAGACTAAAACGTAAATGTTGTCTCTTCGAATTAGTATACTTGACTGACTCGAGGACATAATAAAGTTTAAAAAGAATAGCAGTTGCAAAGTCAAATAATCAACCATCCATCAGAACATATATTATACGGATGTTTAATCTTTACCGACCCATTATCGCAATGAACCAATTAATTAGATTTAATTACATTATATTACTCATGCGAATTGTATACTCAGGCATGTAAACAAATTCACGTATCAATCTTTGATAGCTAGAAAAGCTTCAATCTGAATTAAACCAACCGTAATTGATCGACTTTTACTCAGCAAAACATTTGACTCCAAGCGAAACGACTAACTTTAAAATCGCTTTATTATATATCGTAAATTTAGATCGGGTTTACCCCAAATCGTAATCTAATTTCATTATTAAAGCCGAGACTCTATGAGTGATCAAAACATTGGATGGATCTTAATCGATACTTAACTAGTCAATCTTCTTAGTCGTCTATATAACATATACTATAACCGAAACGAACCTTATACAAGGATTACATGTAAACTCTTCACCACATAATAACTGAACATCAACATGATCTAAACAACAGTGTCTACGATGCTCTAAACCTCCACCCAACAACCATTATGTAACATGGATGACTTTCAAGAAGTATTTATCTAAAAGACTAGGACCATTTGTTACCTTAAAGCGCTATCAGATTCGAACACATACGTATTGTTGATGACGTACAAGTCCCGTGATCGCAAGCCTCTTGATGCTTTTGCGCTGTCGCTTCTATTTTCTTTTCCTTAATTCGTTTTATTGATATATATATTCGGTTACCTAAGCCAAATACGAGTACTAACAAGCTAATAGGTCTATATAACAATTTTTGATAAAAACCTAGCCTATTTAGTCATGGGCTGTCAACTTGAGCCCTTTTGTTTTATTACGTAGTTGATGCACCTAACCCACAAAACCAAGTCTCTCCTTTAGGTGTTCACTATTTTTGCCTTAGACTCATGCACTCATATTTAATTTTGTTTCTCAAGAGCTAAAAACACTATAACAAACACCATCATCTTATAGTTAATCTGGCAGTCATCAATTGAACTGCTTCATCTATTCCTTTAGTCTGCTTGTATCACAAATTCCATGCCATGTAATTTACTAAATGATTTCTATTAACCCAAAATGCCTACTTGGCTACTTCTAATTTATTTAATACATAATTCTCTAAGTATACACCTAAATGAATAACACTTAATTATTCTGGCTCATAATCAAATCATGACAATTTCATTAACTTTTACTATAGTTAATAATGTTAATTAAAACAAATAAAATTTAGGATGTTACATCATTAAACCTACAACATATCGAAAATTTGAAGTTTATAGAATAAGGAATCTCACTTTCAAGCTTAAATTCGGATTTCACTTTTTGGAGGCAATTTTGGTAAGTAAACTTATATTTTATTGAGCATATTATGTTTGTAAACTCAAATAATAGTCAAACTATAAGAAATTCGGGTCAAATCTAGCTCAAAAAGTCCAATGGCTCATTTGGGTTTTCTAGGGTTTGTATGCACCCAAAACCCAATTTGATGATGAAATGGTTGTTTTGGAACAAGATTTGGGTGTGGTTTGGGGCTGAATACGTTCATATATGTTCCCTCATGAGTTACAAACTTTCCCAATCGAAATTATGGTCAAATAAAGTTTGGAAAATGTTTTGGGTCTTTTTTTTTGTCATAGTTGCTGCTGTTATCCGTTTTGTTCAGGTAGTGGCGTCTGGGACGCCACCTTGTGGCGTAAGCTACGGTGGTGGTTTGTGGCTAGGGCGTAGGACACGCTGCTGTGGGCGTCTGAGACGCTACCGGCATCTGTTACGATCAATGCACCGTAAGCTACGGTGGCTTGTCAAAGTGTTACGCCAAAACTCGCCTGACTTACGCCAAAATTAGGGACCAGACGCTGAAACTGCTTGATCCGTGGCACCGTATGACAAGGTGGACCTGACCGTCCAAGACGCCAGGCCATGGCTGGGTCACCGTTCTTTACGCTGGTTGTCACCATCTTGTACGCTCACCTAGAACTCCCTACCGTAAGAGACGCCGGGCAGGACCGTAAATTACGGTGGTGCCCATTTGCCATTTTTTCCTGTTTCATCCTAGCTTCCTTTTTATTACCCTAGGGACGTCTCGAACCTTCAAATAAACCCTTTTCCAACTTCTTGAGTGTCTTGAACATGTTACAAACGTCGTACAAAGTTGTGAGTCATTTCAATGACTCAAAGTAGAAACTTAACATGATACGTTATCTATAATAATAGATTTTGGTCACGAGACGATTTTCGGACGACTTTAACTCGACTTAAACTATATCTTGACATCTCTAATGACCATGTCAAGCCTCGGGAACCACATAAAGTCTTGAACCCCACCTTAACCCTAATTAGGGTTTTGTAATGAATAATAATATATAATTAATACATATATTGTACATAATGATAGGTGGTGGACGTGAAGTGAACGTTGAACGATTTTAACTCAACTTTATATCAATTTTAACTTCTTTTGCCGATCAAGGTGAGTTCTGTAGCTCCCTACTCGCTTGAGATTCGGGCTGGAAAGTGTACATTTATGTGATTACTTGTTTGATTGTTTGATTGAATGATTGATGGATTGATTGACACGTTTGATTGATTACGCACATGATTGTGATATGTATTGTTATAATTAGGGTAGTATTGCATACATGGAAGACGACGATACCATTAAAGGGTTGTAGATGTGGTGAGAAGGCTGCGGGTGACCCTATATATAAGCATCTATGATTCTTTAATTGTAAAGGCGTACGAAGTGTATGTACTTGTTGCATTGGTTGGTTTGATGGTTGATGGACTTGTGATTGAGACAAACACACATACGGATTGATATATACACATGTGAGACGGACATGGACCTCCAAGTGTATAAATGTATACACTTGATGTTTTTGAGATGCCACATTGGTCATTGGGATGACATGTGAGTATCATTGCATATGTGAGACGGACATGGACCCCGGGTATATAGACATATATATACCGATGATTTTGAGATGCCACATGATCATTGGGATGACATGTGAGTATCGTTGCATTGATGACTTGATGGTCACACTTATGATTTGCAGTATGACATTGACATGAAAACGACACATAACTTGATATTGACATTACTTGTGTTTATTCATTACACACATGTACTTATTCTCATGAAATCTTATATGATTGTTGTGTGACAAGGTTATGCTTATGCAAACCTAACTTGACTTAGATTGTGACGCATAAAGGCTACTTGTAAGATTGATTTGCCTTTATCTTATACATATTGTGACTATTGACGATGGTTCCTTGTGAACCATTTCTACGAACTCACAAACCTCGTGTTGACTTGTTTAGTACATTTTTCAGGTAATCAGGTGAACCAAGGACGTGATGCATGATTGATTGCTAGCTTTTGACTCGGGCTTGGACTTACATGGATCTAGGATTCATATGCCCACTTTTGCATTATGCTTAGGATCGATAGCCATCTTTAGATTATTGTTTTGTAAACTTTGATGGTTACTTGTTCCTTGTGCATCTTGTATTTGATTTACTTATTTATGGATTCACCGAATCCTTTATTTTCATCTAGTTCATGTTCTACATTAATTCCACTTTGCGCTATATAATTTCCGTAATATTCCGAGCCCTAACTCGGGGTGTTACAGTTTATGTAACACCCCAACAAGGCGGAATCATGAGGGTTACATACTAAGCACAACACGACATGGAAATTAAGTAGAGACAAGTCTAAATGCATTAAAAGGATTGGACAATCCATACAATTCAATCAATTACAAATACTGGACCACACAAAATTGCATAAGGAGAACGCCCATCAAACGTTTACAAAAGAGAGTACAAAAGATGGCTTATGATCCTAAGCATAACCCATAAGCGGGAACTATGAATCACGGATCCAAGAATAGTCCAAGTCCAATCCTAGCATGCAACAAATCAATCAATCATCCAACACGTCTCTGGTTAACCTGTTCGCCTGAAAAGTGTACTAAAACGTGTCAACATAAAGTTGGTGAGTTCGTAGGTTTAAATAATAAAAATCAAGTGTCAGTATATCAACCGTTAACGATATACGAGGATTAGAATACCTAATCACGTCCAAGGAAACCCTAAAAGGTTTCACGTTATCACAAATCAATACAAGTCATCGTCAACGTCCAATAATCGTCCATATATGTATATAATAATGTCCATACGCGGGTTAAACAACCCGTATCCACGGTTATGATCATGTCGGGTGTGGATTCGTCAATCCACCGTCCACGTCTTACATAATATATAAATATACGTTTTAACAAAATATTGTTATAATGTGGCAATGATCATACCGGGTGTGGATTCGTCAATCCACCGTCCACGTCCACGTCTTACATAATATATATAATAAACGTCTTAGTACACTATAACATAACGTCTTTCGTCACATATAAACGTCCAATAACACGTATCACAAGCAAACCAATAAATAACTAACGTCTCGTTTTATATCATAATCAATTGTATCAACCGACAAGCGTTTAAACGAACAAGTACACTTTCCACCCCAAATAAAGTAAACGTAGGGGCTACGAAACTCACCTGATGCGATCACACAAGTATTACCACTTCCGAAGGTGAGAAATGAGTCCCAAAGCTCAACAATGATCACAACCTACTTCACAAGTATCGAATCAACACAAAATACCCCAAACGATAAGGCCTAGCTAGTTTAAGTCATGCCATAACCCAACAATCGCTTTAAAAGCTTCCCCGACCAAGAACGATGATTTTGCATATGACGCTGAAATTTGCATATGAGTTTTCTGAGATTTACATATGAAACTAAAATATGCATATAAGGATGAAATATGCATATGAGAATGCAAATATGCGTATGATGCTGAAAATATGCATATAGGGATGAAAATATGCATATAGGGCCGAAAATATGCATATAGGGCTGTGTGGCAGAGCGTAAAGGTTCAAATGAGAATCCAAGGCACCGTAAGCTACGGTCCTTGGACCGTCTGAGACGCCAACAAGGAGGAACCAGCGTACCAGACGCCATCAAGGGGCGTAAAAGACGGTTGAGCAGAAAACAAGAAAAATCTGGGTTATTTGGCTTTAACCAACTCTTCATAGAAGAGTTGGCCACCAGCTGCCACTTTCTAGGAGCAACCTGTGTTCGAATCTTGCCAGAGGCAGAATTGAATTTAAGTGGTTGACTTACCTTGACACTATCCTTGCTGGGGGTTATGTGGGTACCAATTCGGTACATGGGATCAAGCGGTTCCCATCAATCTACCGTTTTTTTAATTTGGGTAAAAACAGTTGACTAAAAAGTCAAAGTCAACCTACAAGCTTCAAACCCTAATTTTTTGAATGAAATCCGACTTTTGTGATGACCCAAATACATTTTTTGTGTAATGATAACTTAAATAGACATTAACAATCCAAACCCCTTTCAAAATCGGTCTTTAATCATCATTAAATCTCAAAAATTAGTTTTGACCTAATTTCATGTTCTTGAAACCCTAATTTCGATTTTTGTGGATTTTAACCCGAAATTCGTCCAAGATTTGCTTATATTAGTTTAAGAACATGATTAAAAACAAAACCCATTCAAGAATTTGATCCATAACATCCAACAAGTGAAAAGACCCGATTTTTGACCCATTTCAATATTATGAACCTTAATTTGACTTTTAACTCGATTTTGACTAAAATTCCCAAGGGTTTGACTTAGTAACATAATTGCAACATAAAGAGATGAATAAGAGATGAATTTTACCTACCAAAACCTTTCTCAAATGCTCAAGTCCGAATTTGACCCGTTTGGAGAGTTTACTTGTACTTTGACCAATCAATCTTTGATATGATGATTAAATGATGATATTGATGATGAATCTTGAACTAATATAACTTGAAACACATTAATTGAGCTAAGAATTTAGAGAGAGAGAGAAGGTAGGTGCAAGAATAATGTCTTGCATTTAGTGAGGGAGAGAAGAGATGAAATGTGTGGGTGAGGGAGTGCAAGAGTGAGATTGGGGGTTTTGGATAGGGTTGGGTCAAGAGTGGTGGTTCATGGGTCATGGGTCGACCCATGGATCACCCGATCACATTTCTAGTTAACTTATAAGTCGTCTTACGTCCTAAGCCGATCAATACGTCCACGTAGCTTCGTCTAGCATAAACACACGTCTCTAATTCATAATTAAATAAATGAATTATTTAAATTAACTAGAACAATTAGTCATTTAACACGTTTAGGTCAACGGTTCAAAAATCAAATAACCACTCTTAATCACGTTTATTAAAAGTCAAACAAGTCAAAATTTATAAATGTTACATTATTCCCCCGTTAAAGGAATTTCGTCCCGAAATTCAAATCTAACTAGGCCCGTTAAATAAATGAGGATACTTGGCTTTCATGGAGTCCTCACGTTCCCAAGTAAATTCGGGTCCACGTCTAGCTTGCCATCTCACCTTAACGAGTGTATACCGAGTGTTCTTAAGATTTCTAGTTTGCCGGTCTAAGATTTCTATCGGTTCTTCCACGAATTTCAACGTTTTATCGACACGAATTTCTTCAAGAGGCACGTGAAGTGTTGGATCGGCCAACATTTCCTAAGATTACAAACATGGAAGACATTATGAACCCCACTCAAGTCTTGAGGGAGCTCCAAACGATACGCCACCGGGCCAATACGTTCAAGGATTTTAAATGGACCAATATACCTTGGTCCTAGCTTACTACGTTTCACAAATCGAACCACGCCTTTCCATGGGGATACCTTAACGTTTGCATACTTTAGTTGTCGTTCTCGGGCCACTCTCAACTTTTCTTTGATTTGAGAGACCACCTTAGTCGTTTCAATAACAATTTCGGGCCCAATGAGTTGGCTTTCACCAATCTCCGCCCAAGCCAAGGGTGACCTACATACTCTCCCATATAAAGCTCTAAACGGTGCCATTTGAATGCTAGCATGGTAGCTATTGTTATAGGAGAATTCGACTAACGGTAACTGAACATCCCAATTGCCACCAAACTTGATGGCACAAGCCCTTAACATATCTTCAAGTGTTTGAATCGTCCTTTCACTTTGACCGTCGGTTTGAGGATGGAACGCCGTACTCATGTCAAGTTGAGTACCCATTGCTTTTTGGAACGCCTTCCAAAACTTTGAAGTAAATCGGGCATCCCTATCGGTTATTACGGAAATCGGCACTCCATGTTTGGATATCACTTCTTTGATGTACAAGCGTGCCATGGTGTCAAATTTATCATCCTCCTGGATGGCAAAGAAGTGAGCCGACTTAGTCAACCGGTCAATTATCACCCAAATGGTGTCCCGACCACTACTTTTTCTAGGTAACTTCGTGATGAAGTCCATGGCAATGTTTTCCCATTTCCACTCCGGTGTTACCGGTTGAACTAGTAAACCAGGTGGTTTCTTGTGGTCGACTTTTACTTGCAAACATGTGATGCATTCACTAACATATCTCGCTATGTCTTTCTTCATTCCCGGCCACCAATACAAGTCTCTCAAGTAAAAATACATCTTGTCGGAACCCGGGTGAACCGAGTAGGCCGACTTGTGAGCTTCATTCATCAATTTCAACCGCCATCCGCCAAGAACGGGAATCCACAATCGTTCAACAAAGTATAAACCGTCATCATTCTTTCTATCAAATTGTTCTTCTAAGCCGTGTAATGCTTCATGGATGAAGTTTTCCGGCCTAGTTGCCAACCTTTGTGCTTCAATGATGGAGTCACGAACACTCCTTAGCACAACGAGGCTCATGGCTTTAATTCGTCTTGGCTTTATACGTTCTTTTCGGCTCAAAGCATCGGCTACAACATTTACTTTACCCGGGTGATACCGGGTAACACAATCATAATCACTAAAAAGTTCAAGCCATCTTCGTTGCCTCATATTCAATTCACTTTGGTCGAAAATGTGTTGAAGGCTTTTATGATTGGTATAGATCACACTTTTGGTGTCATACAAGTAATGTCTCCAACATTTCAAGGCAAACACAACCGCTCCTAACTCCAAGTCATAAGTTGGGTAATTCTTCTCATGCACCTTCAATTGCCTAGATGCATAAGCGATCACCTTACCCCTTTGCATTAAGACACAACCCAATCCTTGCCCGGACGCATCACAATAAACAACAAAATCATCGGCTCCATCGGGCAAGCTTAAAATGGGTGCATCACACAACTTGTCCTTCAACAATTGAAATGCTTGTTCTTGCCTTTCGCCCCAATCAAATCTCTTTTACGTTGAGTCAACAAAGTCAAGGGTTGGGCAATCTTTGAAAAGCCCTCAATGAAGCACCTATAATAACCCACCAAACCAAGAAATTGGCGAATCTCGGTTGGCGTTTTGGGTCGTCTCCAATTCTTTACCGCTTCAATCTTGCTTGGATCCACATGGATTCCTTCCTTGCTCACCACATGACCAATAAAGTGGACCTCTTCAAGCCAAAATTCACATTTGGAGAACTTAGCATACAATTTCTTTTCCCGAAGCAACTCTAAGACCTTCTTCAAATGTTCGGCATGGTCTTCCTTAGTCTTGGAGTAGATAAGGATGTCATCAATGAAAACAATGACAAACTCATCCAAGTAGGGTCGACACACCCGGTTCATCAAATCCATGAGCACCACCGGTGCATTGGTCAACCCAAAAGGCATAACCGTGAATTCAAAATGCCCATAACATGTACGAAAGGCCGTCTTGGGGATATCATCTTCATGGACACGCAATTGGTAGTAACCCGACCGCAAATCAATCTTAGAAAAGAAACGAGCACCTTGGAGTTGATCGAATAAATCATCAATCCTTGGAAGAGGATAACGATTTTTCACCGTGAGTTTGTTTAGTTCTCGGTAATTGATATACATACGAAAAGAGCCGTCTTTCTTCTTGACAAAAAGGACCGGTGCATCCCACGGTGATTGACTAGGGCGGATGAAACCCTTTCCTTGGAGTTCTTTGAGTTGGGAGGCCAACTCTTGCATTTCGGTTATGGCTAAGCGCTAGGGTGCCTTGGCCATGGGAGAAGCATTTGGAATGAGATCAATACGGAAATCGAGTTCACGAGATGGAGGCAAACCCGGTAGGTCATCCGGGAATACATCCATGAACTTATTAACCACGAGCACGATTTTCAATTCGACCTTTGTGACATTGACATTATATATTTTTCCTTCCCACGGCTCGGTCGTCTCGCCTTGAACCACTAGCTCTTCACCGCCTTATAATGGAATTCTCACTACCCGACTACCACAATCTATAACCGCATTGATTGCCGACATCCAATCCATACCCACAATCACATCAAAACTACCGATATCGAAGGGAACCAAATCTATAAGGAATGGGTAGTCACATAACTCTAAGGTACAATCACGAACAACTTGATCAATTTTAGTTAACCCGCCATTCACCATTTCAAGTTCAAAGTAATACGACAGAGGACTAAGGCTAACATCAATCAACGGTATGAAATCATTGGAGACAAGACTAAAATCGGCACCCGAGTCAAATAATACGGTGGCATATTGATTGTTGAGAAGTAAAGTACCTGCAACGACGTTAGGATCACCACGAGCCTCGGCCGCATTCACGGCAAAAGCTCGTCCACGGGGAGCAAGTTGTTGTTGTGGAGCTTGATGTTGTTGGCCTTGATTTCCCCGGTTTTGATTGGGACCGGCAATTTGAAGTTGATTAGGATGCACGGTCACTTGAACTTGTTGGCCAATAAGATTTGGGCACCGGTTGCGGTAGTGGTCTTGGCTACCACATTCATAGCAAGTACCCGGAGCCGCCGGGGGATGTCTTACATTTAGAGGAGCAACATTCAAAGGAGCAACTCGACGGTTAGTAGGACAAAACTTTGAAGTGTGACCCGGTTGGTTACAATGGAAACAAACATCACACCTCATGGTGGGCCAATGGTGACGGTTACACCTAGGGCATAAAGGACTAGCCCCGGCATAACCACCTTTTGGAGGACCCACCGCCGGCACAACCGCCGCATAAACCTTTCCCCCACGCTTATGACGCTTATGGTCACGCCTCTCATCTTTCTTGGTGCCGCTTGACTCGGCCACATCTTTTCTCTTGCTATCATTTTTACTCAATTTACCACCTCTCACAAGTTCCATTGTCACACTAGCGGTGCGGTTGATTGCCTCTTTGATTGTCAACGGCATGGTGGGGTGAGCAACAAGCACCCTCACTTCATGAGGCAATCCCACAACATACTTCTCAACCTTCACATTTTCGGGTCTTACAAGATGGGGAATAAGCCTAGAGAGTTGGCCAAATTGGCGAGTGTAACCCTCATGGTCTCCACCCTTCATAGTAAGACTAGAGAACTCCTCTTGTAAACTTCTCATTTCGTGTGCCAGGCAATACTTAGCAATTATCATTTCTTTGAAGTCTCCCCAAAGTAGATTGTTAGCCCCATCAATCCCCAATTCGTCCACCTTCAAATTCTACCATTCAAGGGCATCACCCTTCAACATACCGGTGGCATAAGTAATTCGTTGCGCATAGGAGCAACCACTACGAGCAATGATTGATTCAATTCTCTCTAGCCACTCAAAACAACCCGTGGCACCGCCTTCTCCACCAAATTCCGGAGCTCCACAAGCTTTGAAATCTTTAAACAAACACCCTTGTTGGTAAGCATCATGACCTCTTGGTTGAACAAAAGCTTCCCCTCCATTTACACCGCCATTAGCATTCACATCTTCATTCGCCTCCTCTTCGTCATGAACCGCTTCAACTTTCGGTTCTTCTTGTTCATTTCTAGCTTCCATGGCCGCCGAGATTCGGGCCACTAGATCCGGCATGAGATCATTTAAGGCTTGAGTGATAACCTCGGTTGATACCCGAGGATTGGCACCACCCCGGCCACCACGACCTCCACGACCTCCACGGCCTCCTCTACCACCACGACCACCTCTACCACCACGACCACCTCTACCACCACGACCACCTACTACTTCTTCTTGCTCATCTTGATTTCGGGGATTTCTCACGATTCACACACACGTGTTATCCAAAATCAATCATCACGTATCAAGTATTACACATCTAGGCTTTTCCCTAGACCGTCTAACATGCATAAATCTACGGGGATATTATCATGGCAATAATCTAAGGCTTCATCGATCATACAAATTCACAATCAACAATACAATCACGAACCATTCAACACAATATAAAAGGGGTCAAGTCATAACAAGGCGGGTAAAGCATAGTCCGAATCTTAACTTCAACATTCAATACATTAAAGGTGTTTGTATACAGGTGATACCAACGGCTTTCCCTCCACACCGTTAATATATTGAATGGATGTCGGGACTCGGTTCCGTTATGCCCTCTAAGTATTGGTCGGGTATGTATACAGGGTGTACCAGCGGCTAACCCTCCACCCAACCAACACTCATCAAACATATCGGGTTACCTACTATACTTTATCCACAGTGCGCAATCCATGAGGTTATTAACTTCATATGACATAGGGTAACCATAGATTCGTTGATCAGGCTCCTCTAGGGTTACCGAGTGTCATACCCCATTAATGCCATCATTTCACTTTGCCAGGGTCAAACAATTCAAGGAAATTTCAAGAACATACGTCAATGTCAATTTTGCAAGTCATGGTGATATCCTGACACAATTTCATATGTCAAGCAAGTCATCACATAACAATCAAGTAAACAAGTCATGAGAAACCTACGAACTCCGTTTAAACAAGTTTTATGCGCCATACAATTCACGTTGCACACAAAATTTCCTATCATGCATGCTAATATGAAATGTGGGTGCAATGGCTATAGGCTAGGTCGATCCACCTAATTCTCTACAACCACGGCTCTGATACCATTCTGTAACACCCCAACAAGGCAGAATCATGAGGGTTACATACTAAGCACAGCACGACATGGAAATTAAGTAGAGACAAGTCTAAATGCATTAAAAGGATTGGACAATCCATACCATTCAATCAATTACAAATACCGGACCATACAAAAATGCATAAGGAGCACGCCCATCAAACGTTTACAAAAGAGAGTACAAAAGATGGCTTATGATCCTAAGCATAACCCATAAGCGGGAACTATGAATCACGGATCCAAGAATAGTCCAAGTCCAATCCTAGCATGCAACAAATCAATCAATCATCCAACACGTCTCTGGTTAACCTGTTCACCTGAAAAGTGTACTAAAACGTGTCAACATAAAGTTGGTGAGTTCGTAGGTTTAAATAATAAAAATCAAGTGTCGGGATATCAACCGTTAACGATATACGAAGATTAGAATACCTAATCACGTCCAAGGAAACCCTAAAAGGTTTCACGTTATCACAAATCAATACAAGTCATCGTCAACGTCCAATAATCGTCCATATATGTATATAATATCATCCATACGCGGGTTAAACAACCCGTATCCACGGATTATGATCATGCTGGGTGTGGATTCGTCAATCGACCGTCCACTTCTTACATAATATATAAATATACGTTTTAACAAAATATTGTTATAATGTGGCAATGATCATACCGGGTGTGGATTCGTCAATCCACCGTCCACGTCCACGTCTTACATAATACATATAATAAACATCTTAGTACACTATAACATAACGTCTTTCGTCACATATAAACGTCCAATAACACGTATCACAAGCAAACCAATAAATAACTAACGTCTCGTTTTATATCATAATCAATTGTATCAACCGACAAGCGTTTAAACGAACAAGTACACTTTCCACCCCAAATAAAGTAAACGTAGGGGCTACGAAACTCACCTGATGCGATCACACAAGTATTACCACTTCCGAAGGTGAGAAATGAGTCCCAAAGCTCAACAATGATCACAACCTACTTCACAAGTATCGAATCAACACAAAATACCCCAAACGATAAGGCCTAGCTAGTTTAAGTCATGCCATAACCCAACAATCGCTTTAAAAGCTTCCCCGACCAAGAACGATGATTTTGCATATGACGCTGAAATTTGCATATGAGTTTTCTGAGATTTACATATGAAACTAAAATATGCATATAAGGATGAAATATGCATATGAGAATGCAAATATGCGTATGATGCTGAAAATATGCATATAGGGATGAAAATATGCATATAGGGCTGAAAATATGCATATAGGGCTGTGTGGCAGAGCGTAAAGGTTCAAATGAGAATCCAAGGCACCGTAAGCTACGGTCCTTGGACCGTCTGAGACGCCAACAAGGAGGAACCAGCGTACCAGACGCCATCAAGGGGCGTAAAAGACGGTTGAGCAGAAAACAAGAAAAATCTGGGTGACAATTTGGGTAAAAACAGTTGACTAAAAAGTCAAAGTCAACCTACAAGCTTCAAACCCTAATTTTTTGAATGAAATCCGACTTTTGTGATGACCCAAATACATTTTTTGTGCAATGATAACTTAAATAGACATTAACGATCCAAACCCCTTTCAAAATCGGTCTTTAATCATCATTAAATCTCAAAAATTAGTTTTGACCTAATTTCATGTTCTTGAAACCCTAATTTCGATTTTTGTGGATTTTAACCCGAAATTCGTCCAAGATTTGCTTATATTAGTTTAAGAACATGATTAAAAACAAAACCCATTCAAGAATTTGATCCATAACATCCAACAAGTGAAAAGACCCGATTTTTGACCCATTTCAATATTATGAACCCTAATTTGACTTTTAACTCGATTTTGACTAAAATTCCCAAGGGTTTGACTTAGTAACATAATTGCAACATAAAGAGATGAATAAGAGATGAATTTTACCTACCAAAACCTTTCTCAAATGCTCAAGTCCGAATTTGACCCGTTTGGAGAGTTTACTTGTACTTTGACCAATCAATCTTTGATATGATGATTAAATGATGATATTGATGATGAATCTTGAACTAATATAACTTGAAACACATTAATTGAGCTAAGAATTTAGAGAGAGAGAGAAGGTAGGTGCAAGAATAATGTCTTGCATTTAGTGAGGGAGAGAAGAGATGAAATGTGTGGGTGAGGGAGTGCAAGAGTGAGATTGGGGGTTTTGGATAGGGTTGGGTCAAGAATGGTGGTTCATGGGTCATGGGTCGACCCATGGATCACCCGATCACATTTTTAGTTAACTTATAAGTCGTCTTACGTCCTAAGGCGATCAATACGTCCACGTAGCTTCGTCTAGCATAAACACACGTCTCTAATTCATAATTAAATAAATGAATTATTTAAATTAACTAGAACAATTAGTCATTTAACACGTTTAGGTCAACGGTTCAAAAATCAAATAACCACGCTTAATCACGTTTATTAAAAGTCAAACAAGTCAAAATTTACAAATGTTACAGTTTAACACTAACACGGTATCCGTGAAATGGGCGGTGGCACTGACGATGCTCTGATGGTGGCGGCGACTGGTAGCGATGAAGGGGACGGTCGTGTGTGGCGTCGTTGAATGGTATAAGGGTGATGTAAATGTAATTAATGTAAAGGTGGTAGTGAACATATTTTAGAAGATAAGAGTTTGAGGTGTAAAATTAATTCATTAATGACAATTACCTAATTTCTTATAAGTAGTAAAGAAAGAGGGTTCATTAAGGGTAAATTGATCATTTCCAAGTTTTCTTAATCTAACTTCTCAATAAGATGGTATAATTATCATAATGTAGTAATGATGACAAACTTTTTGATATATTTGTTGTATACGTACAAATTTGATATGATAAATTTTCAGGAATTTCATATTACAAGTTTTTTTATGTGATTGTTGTATTGCTCTTACATACATATAAATTTGATATGACCGATTTTCTAATCAAGTTGTTTTCGTTATCATTTTGCTCTTCATTACAAATAAATTTGATATAATGTTGCGCTTTAAAAAAATGCCCGCGGCAAGGAGCGGTTGTACGTTTCTAGTGTATATACTAAAAACCATCATAAAATGTACGAACTTTTATACATAAAGTACAATGACTTCTGAATTTTGTAAATTTTCACTTTTATTTCATAACTTTATATCTAAACTTTTGCCCCCATCACGAACTACAACACCTTTGATTTTTTCCTTTTTTTCATTCTTACCTCATAAAGTTTATATCTTTTAACTTTTGCCCTAAAGTATTTTAGTTTTCTGGTACTAATCTTCAGGATTATCATGTTTTTATCAAACAACTTTCACATGTTTATGATTTTACTTTTAAACATTTATTTTTGATTATTTTCTCCTATTTTGTTATGTATAACAATTTTTTTTTATATAATAATTTTCATCATTTTTACGTTTTACTTTCATGTAACATTTAAAGCAAAATACTATACTACATCACCGTGAATGTCAATTTTTGCATTAACATAGGTATTTCTTTTCTTTTATGTTTTTCATAAATTTTATTATTCTTATTGTTCTTATACTTTTTTTTTATTATTGCTAAATGTTTTATTGTTTTTTTAAATATATGAGTTTGAATATTTGACATCAATGTATTTGTGTTACACTAATATTATTATATAATGTTTGTATTTAAAACAATCATGTAAAAAATATATTACTACGCGCAACAAGGTACAGGTACAATGGCTAGTTTAAATGCTAATAGTTAAAATTTTAAATTGGGACATGCACATACATTTACACCACTTACAACGCATGCTATCCATATGGGGGAATTGTATATGTACTAGTGAAAAATATAATGATTGTCTTTCAATAAAATTCATAATATTTTATTTGTAAGACCACATAACATTACTTGGAATATATGAATAATCTATGTTTTGGGTTTTATTATTTTACTCTTTCATCAGAACAGATTACTACTGAGTCTAGATGACATGTTGGTAGATTTAGCTGGTTTCTTGAGATATACTACTTTCAAGTACGTACGTCTACCCCATTACAAAGTTCATTGCATACACTACACATACCTGTGAATCGTAAGCTTCTATATTTGGAATCATACGATATGCATGATGTATTTCATTTGTGCATCATGGGTTACCCAATGGGCCGTTTGTGTTTTTTTTTCATGAAGTTAATTTATTTTTTTTACATAGGTATCTGACTCGTTTTGCAATGTGTTTGATTCTCATGCCAATCCTTATTCATGGAACAATTATGTCAATTAATGGATCTAGTATTATAAAACACTTCCAATATTAAAATTTATATGGATGTGAAATATCTAAAGTGGAACTGGAAAATATATAAAACTTAATTCAAAGCATCCACAAGGATAAGTTTTGAATTGCTTTTTTCAAAGAAAAAAAAAATGTAAAAGTATGTAAGAGTTTTTTATAGAAAAGTTTTACACTCAAATGGTAAAAAGCTTTTGAAAACTTAAAATTAGTTAAAGTGTTTTTATAATGAGTAAGTAGTTAATGAAAGTTAGGTTTATTTCTACCAACCTAGCTATAGGTTATGTCGTAAACATACTATATACTGTACTAAATCAATGTTATTTAATCTACTTTAATCTTTCAACAGCATTATGTCATTAGAATGTAAACTTTTTGTAGAAAAAATTCTCACATGCTTTTATAAAACTTATCATTAGATATGCCCTCAGTTTCCAGCGGATCGGATATATTGTGTTTGAAATATAATTATATATTTTTAGAACTAGCTATTAGAAATCACTAGATATTACTTGTGTCAATAGATATTTAGTTAGTACAGAACAGGAGTCACTAGATGGTATAACTGATCTAGTGCACCATCGATATTCAAATCTATAAATGGCACTCATGCCATATGATATACTATGAAAAAAGCAAGTGAGAACTGCTTTCTAAAACGCAACTCCCACTATATAATTAATGATCAAGTTTCCTTCCAAACATATTAATATACTCTCCTTGTCCACTTGTCCGTAATAATTTGATATTGATCACACTAATGTATTACATCTAATTAATTAACTAAAGTATCATATTATCTCTAGGGGCGTGGGAGTTAATTAGAAATCTATTGTGTGTCTAAACTCCAATTTAATTAAACCAGTTTGATGTTAATTTGGAATTTTTGATTAAATGATTATAGGTTTTGGAAGTTAATGGAAAAACTCTCAAATCTTGGCTTGACACTTGAGCTTTGTTAATTTGGAATGACAAATTGTGAGAAAAAGTTCAACCCCGAAACACTTTTAAAAGTACTTTAAAGGTTTCTTAAAAGGTTTTTAAAATTAATACTTGTTTAGAGAGAATTGAAAAAAAAAATCCCTAGCTCTTAGCCCTATTCTCAAGCTCTATCTCCAACTTGAAGCTTTTCTGTCAAACATAACTTTTGTTTGATACCACGCCATTTTGCTTGTCCTCCCTGATCTCTACAAATTGGAGAAACACAAATGTTGCTTTATAAAAGATTGATGTACAGGAGGTGGACCCAACCCAAAATTTCTAGTATTTACTAAACCAGGTACTTGTTGAGACTTGAGACAAGTTTTAGTTTTAAGAAAAGAAGTTTTAAAAAGATTTAAAAAAAAATCAGTGGTGAAGCCAGAATTTTGTTTCAGAATGCGCCAAAATGTAACACCCGTGATATTTGACTATGTTGACTTTATTTGTATTTGTTTGACTATGTGATTAATTGTGAATCTAATTGGAATATCGAACTTGGGAACTTATGTGATTAATGAAAGTCGAGTTCCTTTTGTGATCTTTAGTGTAATTGGCGACATTTTAGCATTTACGTGTTTGGATGGGGTATGTTGTGGTAACTAGCTAGTGTTAATGGTGCAAGAGTATTGGGTGGGGGTGTAAACCCTTCCCCACATCCCATTCTTTCTTTCCTTATCTTCTTACACTCACACACACGACTCTCTTTTCTCTCTAAACCTCAAGAACACACACAAAACACACACAAATCATCTCTCTTCATTAAATTCATATCGAAGGCATTTAATAGCCTCAAAGTGAGAAATTAGTCAAATATCATTTCCCTATCTTTAAGCTTCAAGAATTTTGAGTAAAATCAAGTGTTCTTCATCATTTAAGCCCCAATTTTGGATTTGAAGCATCAGGTTGTTTTGATAAGTGATTCTTAGCTCAAAATCATCATTTTATATTGCTTATTATGTTTCTTGGTCGAATCTAAACATCTTTGGTCTCATTAGTTGTCAAAATCGATTTTTGAGTTTCTAGGGTTTTGATTTAAAACCTAGGGTTTGATTATTGATGAAATTGTGTTATGGAAAGGTTTTGGTAATGGGTTTTGTCAAAATTATGTTTGTAACATGTTTTCTAGCTTCAAAATGGTCTTTGGATGTTCAAACACGAGTTTGGATCGAGTTTGGGTCGTGTTTGGCTAAAGAACAATGTGCAGGTGGGTGTGTGCAGAACCTAGGGTCCCAGACGCTGGTCCTGGCATCCCAGACGCTGGGCCAGTGTTCTGGCATCTCAGACGCCACTCTTGGCGTCCCAGACGGTGCTCTCCTTTTTCCAGACACTAAAACCCTCTGTCTTACGCTAAGAAACGCTAAGCGAGACGTTGAAACCCTTGTTTCTGGGCCACCGTCCCAGACGGTGGGATGTGGTGTCCCAGACGCTGGGCCAGATGGTCCTGGCGTCTGAGACGGTGGTCTGGGGCGTCCCAGACGCTGGCCTCTGTTGTTCGATTTCCTGTTTTGTCTTCTTTCAAGCTTATTGGCCTTCCACGATCCTTGGGTCGAACCATATATCCTTGTAAACATTCTTTTGGTCCAAATGATGTCAAATCAAGCTTCTAGAGTCGACCAAGGTTTGGGAATCATGTCTAGAGCAATGTAAGGACCTTAACGTGTATTATGATGCTTATATGAATAGGTGGTGAACCTCAGACGATCGTTGGATATTTGTAGCGTGATTTATACTTGCTTATGCTTGAGCCAAGGTGAGTTTCATAGCCCCTATCTTTGTGGAACTTTGGGGTGAAAAGTGTACTCGTTTGGGTAAAAACTAATGTCGATTAACAATGAAATACATGATATGAGAACTAATTAAGTGCTTGAAAGGTAAACATGATACTATTTATGATTATTGGGTTGAGTTTATGATACTTGAACTATTCGCGCAATTTGGTGTCCCGTGGGGACTTGTGAGCTTGAATATGTGTACACTTCGCCAAATTGTGTGTCCTGTGGGACTTGTGAGCTTGATGAACGTTCATTATGGTGATTATGGATTGTGATCTTATTGTTTAACTTGGTTGTGTGTGTTAGCATGATCTTATAGCGATTCTTTGTGCCTTATGCTAAGATTGTACGGTATGTGCTTCGTTTGGTTCTATATTATCGTATTGATTTGTAATCGGCACTTTTGGAACTTGATACTTGTTTTGATGCTTAAACCTACGAACTCACCAACCATGTGTTGACTTGATTTAGTACACTTTTCAGGTGAACAGGTAGACAAAGGCATGCCGGTTGATTGCATGATAAGCTAGGATTGGACTTGGACTATTTTGGATCCGTGATCCTTTGATCCCGTGTATGGGTTAGGCTTAGGATCGTTAGCCATCTTTTGAACTATATTTTTGTAAAGTCTTGATGGTGTTGTGCTCCTTATGCTTATTTTGATCCGGAACTTGTATTTGACTTGATTTTTATGAATGGATAGTCCAATCCTTTGTTGCATATAGTTTGTCTCTACATAATCTCCATGTCATGCTGTGCTTTTCTCGACACCCCATGTTTCCGCCTTGTTGGGGTGTTACACAAGCTCTAAACAAAAGTAGACCGAGAAGTTCTATAATGTAAGTCCCTCGGGTCTACTTCTTCTATCGAACCGAGATTGACTAAGGATATGTCGAGGTGCGGAATCCCTCGAGATAACCCACGGTTTTTATATCAACCTTTTAGGATATATATATATATATATATATATATATATATATCATAAATATTATGATATATATATATATATACTATATATATATATATATATCTTTGCGTGAACATAAACACTCGTGTTTGGTTAATATAGTGAGGCGGCTTTCCGGACGAACCTTACCAACCAACGTGGTAATCTAAGTCTACAAGCCAACCAAACCGGGTGTGTGTTTTGCGGTTCGTGCGTGAGACGAGTAGCACCTCCAAGATCTACTAGATTTGTGTGTTCTAGTTTCTCTCTCAAGATTTGCTTGTTTCTCTCTCTACACTCTTGTTAGAACACACAAACACACACCCTCTATTTATAGGCAAGGGCCAAGAACACTCAAAACCACATGGGTTTGCGTGTTCTCATGACAGCCCATAAAGCCCATTAGGGTTTGGCCTGTTTGAGAGTTCTTATGAACAAGCATGCTTTTGCTTGTTCCCAAGAAACTCTCAAACCATTTGAGAGTTCTTCTGAACAAGCATACTTTTGCTTGTTCCCAAGAAACTCTCAAACCATTTGAGAGTTCTTATGAACAAGCATGCTTTTGCTTGTTCCCAAGAAACTCTCAAACCATTTGAGAGTTCTTTTGAACAATCATGCTTTTGCTTGTTCCCAAGAAACTCTCAAACCATTTGAGTGTTCTTTTGAACAAGCAAACTTTTGCTTATTCCCAAGAACTCTCAAATGACACTTAGAAATATTTGAGTTAATGTTTCTACTGCTGTTGATACGCAGAAACAACATTGTTTAATTACCTTATTGGAAGTATATATTAAGTTAATGTTTCTCCTGCTGTTAAACGCAGAAACAACATTAACTTAACTTCCCTTTGGAAGTACATTAAGTGAATATTTCTACTGCTGTTAAACGCAGAAACAATATTAACTTAATTACTCTTTACATGTAATGTCTACATTCATGTCAAGTACCTGCAAAACATAAATAATAAACAAACATATAAACATATATAAAAGGATCCCAATATGATCAACAATATATGCCAAGGTAATTACATTGACAAACGGTAATTTAACAAGATAAATTACAAGACTTGAATATAAAATACATGACACATCTAGAATGCTTTTGTCACCGAGAAACATGCACCACCACTAATTAGTCTTCTAGGGTGTCGACACAGTCCAAAAGGTAATAGACCATGCAAGTCTTAAGAACTAGGCCAAAAATATATTACGATAGATCATAATTTAAAAATGAAAAAAAAAGTAGCTTGACATTATACTAATATTACATTACCTTAATTTTTTTTTTAGATAGGTTGTCCCAAGCCTATTCCTATATAGTTTCACACAGAGCCATCTACACGAATATCAAAAAGTAAAACCATAATATCATAACCATAAACTATTGAATTTAAGTAAATATTGCATTTTAATTCTAGCTCTTTATGTTTTAAATACTTCAAAATCATGTGTATATGAAAAGAATTTTATATGAACAAAATAAAAGAACTTAATATATTTTGATTTTCATTATGTATATTGGTTATCAATAATAAATAGTATTTTTCTTTCATTCAGATTGAGATATATTGTCATGATGTAATGTGATATGGTTTTTTGTAATATAATCTTAGATAAAGAGTAAATTGATGTTTTAGAAAGATTTTTAATCAACCAAATAGAAAAGATGCAGAGCTTGAGACTTGGGCCATGCTTCTTATATCTCTCTTTCTATGTGATTATGTATAGGTAAATTCTTTAATCATAATACACGTTCTTACTTGCTTCATGAGATGGGCCAAATGAGATATAAATCAAAATTTTATCAAATTATACATATGATTTTAAACACCACGGGTAGGCTTGGGATGGGCCTTGACCAAGTCTACTACTAAGGTGGTTTCACCACTGGAGAAAGAAACTAATAAGAAAGAAAAAGATGTGTATAACATCTGGATCCTTTTCAGTGTTTTAAAAACACCGGCTTTAATATCAATTGTTGGTTCCCAAGTTGTACACTTTAAGTTTAATTTAAACGAGATATGTTACCCGGACGTTGCGCTAAAGACATTATATTTATTGTGTTTCGTACGATGTAAAATCTATAACTTGTTCTTAGAAACATTATATAGTTGGAAAAACTTAGTTGATATTGATTTTTTAATGAATAAGCTATTACTAATTAAAAAAATTTGACATTATATTTTCAAAGATATTAAGAAATTATATAAATTCTAAAAAATAATAAGTATAAAAGTAAAAAATTTAAAATAAAAACACAAATAAATAATACAAATATAATTAAAGTTAATTTACAAAATCATTGAAAATCGAAAGTGAAACGAAAAATAATCCATAATAATAAAACATCAATTGAAATAAAATTTAAAAGTAATATGTATTACAAATTAATATTAAAGATGATTACGTGTATATATTCGAAGCGTACCCACTACTTTTACGTGTATATTGTGATAGTTCATGTGTAAGATGAGATAATCTTAAAATGTAACAAACTTAAAAAAATGATAATATCCAATTAAAATAAGTCATCGTTGTAAAAAAATTTGGAAACATTTTAAAATATCAAAATATAAGGACCAAAACAAATTAGACATCTCAAGCCCAAAATTAAAAAACTAAAAACGGGCCTAAAGAAAATGAAGTTGGTCCGTTAGTCAAGCCCAAAAATTAAAAACTAAAAAGGGCTCAAAAAAATAAAGTTGGCATGTTAAAAAAATGAAAACGGGCCAAAGAAAATAAAAGTGGCCTGTTGCATGCAAAATGTTCGAGAACAGAAAGTAAATCACAAGTAAACTAAACAAGTGATTATAGAATTATATGGTACATTCTTTTATATATGTGAAAGAGATTTACAACGTTAAAGCTAGATAAACTACCTTGGATACAAGTCTTGACTTATCACTGGACAAACTAGAGATGTGTAAGACCCTAACAAGCCAGAAACATGGGTTGTCTAAAAAAACACAACATGACATGAAAATTACATAGAGAAATTCTAAATGAATCAAGGTTTCAAGCAACCCAAGCAAACAATTCATGTAACAACCATTAATGAACATAAAAGCTTGACAGTCCACAGTTTGCTTAACTTATATTAATTATCTAGACAAGAAAGTAAATAATAGAAAGTAAAGAACAAGAACAAGAGTAAAGTTCAAATACAAGAATCTATGCAAGTCTAATCATATGTATCTGTGAGTCCCTCGATAGCTACTGATCGCTCTCGAGATCGTCTATTGTTATGTCGTGAGTGCGGAATCCTCACGAGATAACTAGTTTGATTAGTTATCGTATATATTGCTAATTATCTCAATATAATCAGCCTTATGTAATCTATCTTCGTTTTCTATAGCATAGAAACGAACTTAGTCGCCTTTGGTGTGTGTAATATCAACTGGAATCCTCACTTTAGGGTTTCCAATCGTTTATATATGTTTACGATCGATATTGGGCTTGCTGGGCTTTGTTCTTACGAACTTAGCAGTCCAGCCCATAAAACGAAGATTATCTTCGTTAGTTCCTAACGAAGATTATCTTCGTTAGTACTAAATACCATCAACATCTATGCTTAGTTATTTTCCAAGTACTTTATGTACAAGAAACCTAACATATATTATGTTTGTACTTGTATGATATACATAACAAACATCATATATAAACATATAAATAACACCAAAACATGTAATCAATCATTACTAAAACATGAAGTCCATAATCTATCAATTACATATAAATGAATAAGACATAATCAAATCTAAGTTGCTGTTGTCACATCAACATGCATCAACAAACTCCCCTTTGACAGCAGCATCTTTGATTTCTTCAGTCTTCAAAAATCTTCATCATCCATCAAATAACAATCGTTTGCTATTTGCATGGATATTTTCATGTAAACAGACTTGAAGAATCTTACGATATTTATCTTCTTCATTCTTCCAAAATGGTAAAAATGAGCATTCAGTATCGTATAATTTTCTCTGATCATTTCTTGAGAAGTTCACCAACTGCATTGGATCATACATCCTTCTCAACAATATCTTCTTCTTTGAGTCTGCATACATCTTAGCTTCACCAGAATTTCGATCAATCTCCCAATTATCCAGTTTATCCAAGACATCTTGTGCCCATTTCTTGGCAGGGACTTTGATCATACATTTGATATCACATTGAATATACTCAACACTTTTATCTGGCTTCACCACCTTCTTCTTTCGTCTTGGTTCAATATGAAACTTTGGTTTTTCAGAATCTTTCATATTCGATCTCAACTTGAAATCTTCAAACAGAATCTTACCAATCAATCAGAATCAGAATCAGAATCAGAATCAGAATCAGAATCAGAATCAGAATCAGAATCAGAATCAGAATCAGAATCAGAATCAGAATCAGAATCAGAATCAGAATCAGAATCAGAATCAGAATCAGAATCAGAATCAGAATCAGAATCAGAATCAGAATCAGAATCAGAATCAGAATCAGAATCAGAATCAGAATCAGAATCAGAATCAGAATCAGAATCAGAATCAGAATCAGAATCAGAATCAGAATCAGAATCAGAATCAGAATCAGAATCAGAATCAGAATCAGAATCAGAATCAGAATCAGAATCAGAATCAGAATCAGAATCAGAATCAGAATCAGAATCAGAATCAGAATCAGAATCAGAATCAGAATCAGAATCAGAATCAGAATCAGAATCAGAATCAGAATCAGAATCAGAATCAGAATCAGAATCAGAATCAGAATCAGAATCAGAATCAGAATCAGAATCAGAATCAGAATCAGAATCAGAATCAGAATCAGAATCAGAATCAGAATCAGAATCAGAATCAGAATCAGAATCAGAATCAGAATCAGAATCAGAATCAGAATCAGAATCAGAATCAGAATCAGAATCAGAATCAGAATCAGAATCAGAATCAGAATCAGAATCAGAATCAGAATCAGAATCAGAATCAGAATCAGAATCAGAATCAGAATCAGAATCAGAATCAGAATCAGAATCAGAATCAGAATCAGAATCAGAATCAGAATCAGAATCAGAATCAGAATCAGAATCAGAATCAGAATCAGAATCAGAATCAGAATCAGAATCAGAATCAGAATCAGAATCAGAATCAGAATCAGAATCAGAATCAGAATCAGAATCAGAATCAGAATCAGAATCAGAATCAGAATCAGAATCAGAATCAGAATCAGAATCAGAATCAGAATCAGAATCAGAATCAGAATCAGAATCAGAATCAGAATCAGAATCAGAATCAGAATCAGAATCAGAATCAGAATCAGAATCAGAATCAGAATCAGAATCAGAATCAGAATCAGAATCAGAATCAGAATCAGAATCAGAATCAGAATCAGAATCAGAATCAGAATCAGAATCAGAATCAGAATCAGAATCAGAATCAGAATCAGAATCAGAATCAGAATCAGAATCAGAATCAGAATCAGAATCAGAATCAGAATCAGAATCAGAATCAGAATCAGAATCAGAATCAGAATCAGAATCAGAATCAGAATCAGAATCAGAATCAGAATCAGAATCAGAATCAGAATCAGAATCAGAATCAGAATCAGAATCAGAATCAGAATCAGAATCAGAATCAGAATCAGAATCAGAATCAGAATCAGAATCAGAATCAGAATCAGAATCAGAATCAGAATCAGAATCAGAATCAGAATCAGAATCAGAATCAGAATCAGAATCAGAATCAGAATCAGAATCAGAATCAGAATCAGAATCAGAATCAGAATCAGAATCAGAATCAGAATCAGAATCAGAATCAGAATCAGAATCAGAATCAGAATCAGAATCAGAATCAGAATCAGAATCAGAATCAGAATCAGAATCAGAATCAGAATCAGAATCAGAATCAGAATCAGAATCAGAATCAGAATCAGAATCAGAATCAGAATCAGAATCAGAATCAGAATCAGAATCAGAATCAGAATCAGAATCAGAATCAGAATCAGAATCAGAATCAGAATCAGAATCAGAATCAGAATCAGAATCAGAATCAGAATCAGAATCAGAATCAGAATCAGAATCAGAATCAGAATCAGAATCAGAATCAGAATCAGAATCAGAATCAGAATCAGAATCAGAATCAGAATCAGAATCAGAATCAGAATCAGAATCAGAATCAGAATCAGAATCAGAATCAGAATCAGAATCAGAATCAGAATCAGAATCAGAATCAGAATCAGAATCAGAATCAGAATCAGAATCAGAATCAGAATCAGAATCAGAATCAGAATCAGAATCAGAATCAGAATCAGAATCAGAATCAGAATCAGAATCAGAATCAGAATCAGAATCAGAATCAGAATCAGAATCAGAATCAGAATCAGAATCAGAATCAGAATCAGAATCAGAATCAGAATCAGAATCAGAATCAGAATCAGAATCAGAATCAGAATCAGAATCAGAATCAGAATCAGAATCAGAATCAGAATCAGAATCAGAATCAGAATCAGAATCAGAATCAGAATCAGAATCAGAATCAGAATCAGAATCAGAATCAGAATCAGAATCAGAATCAGAATCAGAATCAGAATCAGAATCAGAATCAGAATCAGAATCAGAATCAGAATCAGAATCAGAATCAGAATCAGAATCAGTAAACTTATTACATGCAACCTAATATACACTTTATCAATCTTTATCAAAATCATAAGTTGAATCAGAATCAGAATCAGATTCCAAGGCTGTTTGCCTTTGAATCTGTAATTCTTTTCTCTTTTAGTTTCTGCTTCTTGCTGTTTATCTAATAAGTTATCAAATACAGAATGAAAAGCATTTTCTTCGGTATTATAGTCATGTCCAAATTTTGCCTTAACTTCACGCTTTAATCGTTCAGTTTCAGCTTCAACTTGATCATCACTTAAATAATCAACCGATTTCGAAGAATTACCTGAATCAAGTGCTTCAATAACTTCAGCCTCTCGAGGAGCACTTGAACCACCCGTACCAGAAGTACCAGTCTGGGTAGTATCTCTTTCTGTCTCCCCCTGAGTCTCAACCCCTTTTCCTTTGTCAGAAACTGGGCGAGAATCACTCCTATTACCAGCATCATCAGCATCATCATCATCATTCTGACGTCTTGGCTGAACTGCTGATAATCTGCAGACTTCTTCAGGAACATCTCCCCCTTGATTCTTGACCCAGTTGATCAAAAAGGTCAAAGTACCTCAAACATTTGTAAGATCAGACTCTAACGTATCAACACGAGCCTGAAGAACATCTATACGCCTAACCAGGGAGTAATCTGAAGGAATAGGAGGAAAAGTAGGCAATATGGGCAATATTGATCTGGCAGGAGGCAACAATGGACGCAATGTGGCACTACCGGCAATAGAAGCAGCCGGTGCTGTAGCAACAACAGGAATAGCAGCATCAGCGGCAGATACTGAAGTAGCCTCAGAAATTCGTGCACGCTTAGCTCTACGATAAGTGAGAGGAGCATCCAGTGTCCTCTTCGGTCCAACATTACTTGTACCTTCATGTAATGGACTTGATGCCATATCTCTATGTTCCAATTGTTCTTGATAATCAGATACAACTTCTTGTTCAGCACCAACATCCTCATCCAGATTAACTTCTTCTTGAACAGATTGATTCGTTTCAGAAAGAACCGGTGAAGAATGACATGCCTTACTCCGACGCTCTCGGCGTAAAGCACCAAGTACATCTTCTCGAGAAAAGTGATATGAATTATCACTTCCTGAAACAGCAGGTACATCATGAGCCATCTTAGTTCGATGCTCATTACCAGAATCAGCAGCGACACTATCATATTCATCTGTGTCTGCTTCAACAACATCATCACCACCATCATTCCCACTATCAGAATCATCAGAATCACCATCCGAACTATCATCTGAACTTTCTTCATTCTCATGATCAGAATTGTCTTCATCATCCACTAACATATCATTCTCAAAACGAGATCGATAATTTGGATTAATTAAGTGACCAAACAAAGGTGGATTATTTAGACCAGCTACATTTCGAGTATTGGCATCTAAATCAGCAAATATACGTAAAGGCCAAACATGTGGTACATAGCGAGGACCTTGATCAAATACCAAGTTCGGACAGAAATGTCTAACTATCGCCATAACAAAACGAGGATATAATAGAAACCTATTCTTCGCCTTGGCATTGATTTGATCAACAAACGCATGATAGAAGTATGTTGAAAACGGATAAGGTCGATTATAAACCAAAGCAACCATCTGCGAAGAAATCTGAGCAGAAAGCTGATCAAATCCAGCCTTACGATTGCTCAAACTTACTAACAACACGTAAGCAAGGTATCTCCAACGTCCTTGAAATCCACTCTTATCAAAAGGAAGCTTTATTTGACCAACATATCCCATTCTTTGAAAACACCGATGAATTAGGTCAAAATCATAAGCTAATTCTACTGCTTCGTCTGATTCATCACCCAAGTGCAGAATTTCACGAAGTATCGCAGCATTAAAATCAAAAGTGATTCCTTCGACAGTTGCTCTAACAAAGCTACGACCATTAACCATGACCTGATGAGCAGTCCTCCAGAAGTCATCGATATACTGCCTCACCAATCTAGGTGAATCACAGAATCCTTAACTTCAGCAAACATTTTCATTCAAATAGAGCCTGATGTAAACCATATAGAGCCTTATCAAGACGATATACTCTATTGGGGAAATCTGGATCCTCAAACCCCTGAGGTTGATCTACATACACTTCTTCTCTAATTTCTCCATACAAAAAGGCACTCTTTACGTCAAGTTGATACACCTTTATACCTTGATAACTAGCAAATGCCAGAAATAATCGAATAGCTTCTAGTCTAGCTACAGGTGCAAAAGTCTCATCGTAATCAAAACCTTCTTGTTGCTCAAATCCTCTAACTACCAACCGAGCCTTATTGCGAGTGACAACACCTTTGTCATCCTTTTTACAACGAAAAACCCATCGCGTAGATAAAGGAGATTCACCATGAGGTAAGTCAACTAACTTCCATACATCAAGCTTCCGAAACTGAGCCAATTCTTCTTGCATCGCCTCAACCCATGACGGATCTTTAAGAGCCATTCCAACATTTTTAGGCTCAACCTGAGAGATGAAGCAAAAGTACAAGTACCAAGTAATTGCCCCAGAATCCTTAACTTCAGCAAACATTTTCATTCAAATAGAGCCTGATGTAAACCATATAGAGCCTTATCAAGACGATATACTCTATTGGGGAAATCTGGATCCTCAAACCCCTGAGGTTGATCTACATACACTTCTTCTCTAATTTCTCCATACAAAAAGGCACTCTTTACGTCAAGTTGATACACCTTTATACCTTGATAACTAGCAAATGCCAGAAATAATCGAATAGCTTCTAGTCTAGCTACAGGTGCAAAAGTCTCATCGTAATCAAAACCTTCTTGTTGCTCAAATCCTCTAACTACCAACCGAGCCTTATTGCGAGTGACAACACCTTTGTCATCCTTTTTACAACGAAAAACCCATCGCGTAGATAAAGGAGATTCACCATGAGGTAAGTCAACTAACTTCCATACATCAAGCTTCCGAAACTGAGCCAATTCTTCTTGCATCGCCTCAACCCATGACGGATCTTTAAGAGCCATTCCAACATTTTTAGGCTCAACCTGAGAGATGAAGCAAAAGTACAAGTACCAAGTAATTGCCCCAGAATCCTTAACTTCAGCAAACATACTTGACAAATTTTTCCTATTCTGATTCCTCGTGCGAACAGAGGCAGAAGCATCACCAATGATTTGCTCTACTGGATGATCCTTGTTGACTCTTGTTTGAGGAACCGTGTCGACTGTAAGATCATTCCCCAAGTTAGTCTGGACATGTTGTTCTGGAGTTTTAGGCTCTTCCTGATTTTCACCTTCCGTGTCGTCAGTATCATAGAAAGGATCATCAGGTAGCGGTATATGTAAAGGATCAGTAAGATTTTTAGGAGCAGTCTCTAAAGTAGAGTCTGCTTCTTTGGTCCCACTTGACTCTCCAGATTTAGAAGCAGGCTTAATGAATGGTGAAGAAACAGGAGAAGAGACAGGAACCGGCCCGCCTTCAAGTGGATCATGAAGAGTAACTACATCTTCCACAATCGGAACACCTGTAAAAGAAACAGGACCACGAAAAGAGGTGAAGACACCATCATAATCGAAGTCATTAGCAGGACCAATGTGTACAGCAGGTTTATGACTGACAATTACCACATTTGTACCAAAATTTACTTTGCCAGTTTTCTGATTGTACACACGCCGAATTGGTGTACTAGGTACATAACCTAAAAAGAAACCCTCCTCTGATTTAGGATCAAATTTACCCTGAGGAAGTACCGTAAGAAAAGTACAAGGAACACCAAATGGCTCAACATTTTGCAAATTGGGCTTTTTGTTGTGCAAAAGTTCATAACAAGTTTTCTTGAACCGTTTAACTGTTAAAACCCGATTTAAAATGTGACAAGCTGTATTCACTGCCTCCCCCCAGAAAGTAACAGGAAGCCCTGAATCAGCAAGCATCGTCCTAGCTGTTTCTATCAAAGTCCTGTTTTTCCTCTCAGCTACTCCATTCTGCTGTGGCTCATACGGTGCACTAAATTGATGTTGAATACCCTTGGTCAAGCAAAAAACCGTAAGAGTATTGTTCTTGAACTCAGTGCCATTGTCACTCCTGATTCTCTTAACTTTAACTTCATGGACATTCTCAACTTGTCTAACAAAATCCATAAACCGGTTTGCGGTCTCGTCCTTTGTCTTCAAGAAAAATACCCATGAGTACCTTGAGTAATCATCAGTGATCACCAAACAGTAGAACATCCCTCCAATGCTTCTTACGTTCACAGGACCAAAGAGATCCATATGAAGTAGTTCGAATGGTTTGGATATAGTGTTGTGCACCTTTGATTTATGAGGATTCTTGTGTTGCTTTCCTTTCAAACATGGTACACATTTATCTTCCATCCCAAACTTCTTAACTGGAACACCATCAACTAAACCAAGATTAACAAGTTCATTCATCTTCCGAAAGTTGATATGTCCCATTCTTCGATGCCAGAGGAGAGATTCAGACTCATTTGCTTTGCTCAACAAACAGAGGGGCTCCGTTGGATTATCAACACCTAAAACTAAGCCATAGATGTCTCTCTTCCTAGGAGCTCTGAGCATAATCCATTCTTCTGGAATAACGAAACCCGGCTTCAAGATGAATGCCTCCTTTTCTGTGAAATGAACATTGTTGCCCTTGTCACAGATCTGTGAGACACTCATTAGATTATGAGTAAGTTGTTCCACATAGTTTACTCTTTCTAGAGTAAGTTGTTCCACATAGTTTACTCTTTCTAGAGTAAGTTGTCCATTGACGACATCTCCCTGACCGGTGATGTTGCCGCCCTTGGATCCAGCAAAACAAACATACGACCCATTTATACCAGTAAAATTGGACAAGAGTTTCCTGTCCCCTGTCATGTGCCTGGAGCATCCACTGTCAAGGTACCATAAATGGATTGGTTTCCTAGGAACTCCCTGCACATAAAATGAGAGAAATTAGTTTTCATTGGGGACCCAAACCTTCTGAGGTTTGGGTCGTCCCTTCTCATCCCTTAGAATCAGTTCAGTCCAATACCCATTGCTAGAAGCCGTGGGTAGAACATGATTCTCATCTCGTCTTCTCACAGGAGAAGACTTCTGACCTCTCGTCGGAGAAGATCTAGGAGAATGAGGGCCATAAGAAGATCGAACACTCGAATGAATTTGGTCATAGAATGAATTTTGACTTTTAGGAACAGAACGATCAGGTCGTGGAGGTGTTTGAAAACGATTTGAAATCCTATGAACATTTCCTGAGGAACCTTTCAGTGGAGATTCACGTCGTTGAGGTATAGTAAACGGTTTTGGAGAAGATTGAACTTTAGCCTCATAAACCTGTTTATTATTACCCAACCCCCTTTTTCCTTCTGAAGTGGAAGCCTTTGAAGGAGAACCTGATCTTCGAGGTCTATTTGGACATACACTATAAACATGACCCTTTTCATGACAAGCAAAGCAAGAGAGGACCTTGAACTTTTTGTTTGTATCTACCTTTTTATCGGTACCTACAGATTCATTATTAGCACTAGTGTCCACTGACTTACTTGTTTTTCTTTGATTTTCCTTTTCAGGGTCTTGTTTAGTTGGTGAAATCCTAGACTTCCTAGCACCATCTTTCTCATGTCTATCTTTACTTGAAGATTTCTTAAGTGCAGGCATTAAGATGTGCTTTAAAACCTTAGTTGCTTCTTCATTAACGGCTAAGTTATCTTCAGATTTTCTAATCCTAAGATTAACAAGTTCATTCATCTTCCGAAAGTTGATATGTCCCATTCTTCGATGCCAGAGGAGAGATTCAGACTCATTTGCTTTGCTCAACAAACAGAGGGGCTCCGTTGGATTATCAACACCTAAAACTAAGCCATAGATGTCTCTCTTCCTAGGAGCTCTGAGCATAATCCATTCTTCTGGAATAACGAAACCCGGCTTCAAGATGAATGCCTCCTTTTCTGTGAAATGAACATTGTTGCCCTTGTCACAGATCTGTGAGACACTCATTAGATTATGAGTAAGTTGTTCCACATAGTTTACTCTTTCTATAGCCACAGAATGATTGACTTTATCTTTCATTGCTCTAATGTCAGATTCTAAGGATCTAATCTTTTCCTTGAAAAATTTTTCCTTATCATTTACAGTTAGACCCTTTTTAATTAATTTATCTCTTTCATCATGAGCAGTATTGACAACAGATTCTAATTTCTTAATTTGTTCATTCTTTTGTTCAAGTTCATCAAACATGCGATTAACAATTTTGAAAACATGAACAATAGTATGTAAAGAATAAGATACCTGTTGGTCTGCCTCTTTGCAATCTGCCATGTAAGCTACAAAGTCATCCACAGTCATGCCAGCCGGAATCTCAAAATCTTGCATCTGCTCCTCAATAGTCTTTTCACTCTTTTCTGTGGCAGAATCATCTTTAACCTCAGCTGCTTTCACCTCTTCAGTAGCTTTCACTTCATCAAGGTTCTTGACTTCTTCTAACTCATTGTCAGATTCGGAATCAGTATCATATACACCAGCAGCAACAGATTCCACATTCGAACTTTTAGTATTTTCATACAATTGCTCTTCACTGTGGTAGACTGTGGTGTCCATGAAATCATCTGGAGAATCAACTATTTGAGCCATATCATCAAGAATTTCGGCCAAATAAGCGTTATTGTTCTCATCATGTGGAAGATTCCAAACATAAGAACCATCTGGTTGAACAGCTACTATAGCCTTGTCATTGCCAGTGACATTTGCAATAGGATCATCAGTTAACAAAAGAGCTCTAGTAGGATTTTGATTGAACGGACGATTACCACCTCTATCTTGACGTGCAGGAGTAACATTTGCCTCTTTCTTAGGCCGTTGACATTCTCTGGCAAAATGTCCAAAACCTTCGCAGTTATAGCATTTCACCTTTGACTTGTCAAATCCTTGAGTACCTCCAGTAAGCTGTCTTCCTGTTCTATTCATAAACTTTTGTACTCTCCTGGTGATCATTGCCAATTGCCATTTCAGATCCATTTCTTCAACATCATCTGGATCTATCTGATCGTAATCTTCATCAATAAGTGCTGGATCTGTGATTCTTCCTGCAACAAAAGCTTCATGTGCAGCACACATTGCAGCAAATACATTCATCCTACCCTCAGCTGATTTCATATTCATAGGCATGGATTTGTAACCCGCAGAAGAAGATGAAATGTTTCCGAATTTCATATTTCCAGTCTTTGCACCGTCATTAGCCCTTTTACCCTTGTTACTAGCATCAGTAGCCATGAATCCAGAGGAATCATCTCCATCCATTAATGGACCACAATTGTCTGTCTCACCAGTATTACCAACTCCAGAAAAGAAAGCATTAACATCAGCTGTTGGATTTTTCATAGTGGCATGATAGAGAGATGGATCTTGTGTGAAGTTGTCTTGAAGATCTTTTGCCTTATCCTTCATTTCTCTGTTTCTTAGAGTGGATATAACTCCATCTATTCGAAGAGATGCGTAATCAGCTCTTTCTTGCAATCCATGACGAAACTCTTTGTATGCTTTCGGCAAACCATCCAGGAATTTATCCACTATCTCAGTAGGAGTGTATCTAAGGTCAAAATATGCTAATTCAGCAAGAAGATGTTGATATCTCAGAATAAGATCCTCAACTTGTTCATTCTTTGTGGCATTGAAGCAATCAAATTGTTTCTTAAGCATTTTAATTCTATTTTGCTTCAATAATGGATCACCTTCACAATGAGCTTCAATAGCATCGAACAATTGCTTTGAAGTCTTGTATTCTTGTTTAGGAAACAAGTGCACCAACTCTTGAGGAATGCACATACGAAGTGTGGAAAGAGTCTTTACTTCAATGGCGTAATTAGCCTTTTCTTCGCCCGTTAATTCTCCCACCTTGTATGTAGAAGTAATTCCATTCACAGTAAGAGTGGGCCATTCATAACCTTCAGTGATCATGAGCCACATATTCAAGTCTTCTCGTTGAATGAAATCTTCAAATCGACCTCTCCACGCCCAAAAGTCAGCTAATGAGACTAACTTTGGTGGAGAATTAGTACGCCCTACCAGATGATCATGATAAACTAGAGAATTGAGATATTGGGCAACAGCATTGTTGGTTGAGGATGAAGAAGCCATAAGTGAAAAAAAAACTGTTCAACGAAGATAGTTAAGTTCGTAGACAGGAATCTGAACGAAGATAAGTTAAGTTCGTAGACAGGAATCTGAACGAAGATAAGTTAAGTTCGTAGACAGGAATCTGAACGAAGATAAGTTAAGTTCGTAGACAGGAATCTGAACGAAGATAAGTTAAGTTCGTAGATTAAATTCGTTTGAAGAAGATTCAAAACGAAAATGAAGATAACTTCGTTTTCTATCTTCGTTAGATGAAATTTAGAACGAAATTAAGTTAACTTCGTTTCGCTAAGTTCGTAAGGTAAACGAACTTAACGACAGAAAGGTGTTCGGGAGGCTATTTTTGAGAAAACAATAATCAAACAAACGATCTCAACCCTTCGATAAGATATCGAATGGCTCTGATACCACTTGTGAGTCCCTCGATAGCTACTGATCGCTCTCGAGATCGTCTATTGTTATGTCGTGAGTGCGGAATCCTCACGAGATAACTAGTTTGATTAGTTATCGTATATATTGCTAATTATCTCAATATAATCAGCCTTATGTAATCTATCTTCGTTTTCTATAGCATAGAAACGAACTTAGTCGCCTTTGGTGTGTGTAATATCAACTGGAATCCTCACTTTAGGGTTTCCAATCGTTTATATATGTTTACGATCGATATTGGGCTTGCTGGGCTTTGTTCTTACGAACTTAGCAGTCCAGCCCATAAAACGAAGATTATCTTCGTTAGTTCCTAACGAAGATTATCTTCGTTAGTACTAAATACCATCAACATCTATGCTTAGTTATTTTCCAAGTACTTTATGTACAAGAAACCTAACATATATTATGTTTGTACTTGTATGATATACATAACAAACATCATATATAAACATATAAATAACACCAAAACATGTAATCAATCATTACTAAAACATGAAGTCCATAATCTATCAATTACATATAAATGAATAAGACATAATCAAATCTAAGTTGCTGTTGTCACATCAACATGCATCAACAGTATCATTGATTAAACAGTGAATACATGGTCGATATTACAACTTGACTTACAAGAAAATAAATGAACATACAATTGTTAAGTTTAGACTAACTAGAAACTTAAACAATTACAAGAAAGAAAGTAAGTGACACACACTTGTGGTGACAAACACAAAGTGTTTAATGTGCGGCTGTGTTGCTTTATATAGGGGAGGAATTAGGGCAACACAGCCTTACTTTGATAGTGATGGATGGTGGTTGTCGAGATACTATTGGCTTGAAGTACTTGAGACAGGTGCCCTTTGTCTTCTTTACCAAATCGGGTATGAGAGAGAAACCCTTCTCTTTTGATCCAACAACATCTTTGCCATACAGGGTACATGACAGTTGGAACAACCACCATGTGACTCTTGTCTTCTTCTCGTTCAAATTCTTCCCGCCTTGACAAACAATTTGGATAAGAATTACTTGCTGATTGAGAGTCACTGGACTCGCTGATGAATCTCATCAGCGACCAAGTCTAGTCAGCGAATCCTTGACTCAACAATCTCCCCCTATTCGTTGAGCAGACTTGCTGAGTCGATGATACTTCGAAAATATTACAAGAATGAAAAGGATGTTTTATATAAACATGAACAAGTGTTACATGCTGACATACAAGCATTAACTAATTTATTACACTTGTTGATTTGCTAGTTGCTCCCAAACATCTTCATTTTTGATTTGCCTTAATGATGGATTAGCTTGTCTATGAGGCAACAACAACTCATGATCAATTAGGCCAATGAAGGCCCTGTTGTTTGTGGTGGCAGCACACCTTCTTCTTATCGCCAGCAAATATCCCACTGAAGCTTTTTTAATGTCATTCATTCTGAAGAAAAGTTGTTGATTTTGAAAGTTTGTGTAGAACATACCAAATGGATTTTCAACCACTAGTCCTTCTTCAAACACAACCCTTGGGGGCAATCTTGTGTCCAAGGTAGCATCTCCAGAGATAGGAGGAAGATCTACGTGAACCATCTGGTCGTCTCTCTTTCTCTTCAGAGTGACCTTTTTCTTAGCTGCTGAAGGTTGACCTTGAGGACGTCTAGCAGAGCTAGCACCAAAGTAGTTTCTGATCACTGGCAGCTCAGTCCTTAGCCTCCTTTCAAACTCTCTTGCCTTGGTGAAATAGCCATGGATCATGTCCTTGAGAGGAGAGTAGCTGGGGGCTGTTTTCTCTTTTATCAGCTCGTATACTTCAAACCATTCGGTAGCCCCCAGATGTGGTCTCTGAACATTTTGCACATGTGAAATATGACCATCATCTCTCCGGATCTTCAAATTTGTCTCGGCTCCAGATTTGGCTAATTCACAGTCACTGAGACTATTTTCTGAGGCAGAGTTCTTCTCCACATGTTTCTGATAAACTTCTGCCTTTCCTCATTGAGCTTCCCTTGCTTCTCCAGCAATCTTGCCTCAACATCAGCTTGCTTCTTTTGATACACTGCTAGATGGCCAGAGGATTGCAGCAATAGAAGCTCTTCAGCATCAAGATCTTTTTGTTCTTCTTGAACCAGCTGCTTGATGTACTTATAACTCTTCTTCTTTCTCCTTTTTCCTCCTTTCCAGTTCAGCAAGAGCTTCTTCTTGTGTCTTCCCGTCAGCTGCCAGAGTAAGAACATCAAGAATGGGATGGGTAGCTGATCAAGAACCTTCTTGACTTGCTGGATGAGAAGTAGATGGTTTCTTGAGAGCATCAGAGAGTTTCTTGCTTTGGGAGCCAGTCAAGGGAGTTAGCTTTGCTTGACTGATATAACGTCTATGAAAAACTGGAAGCATTTCCTTCGACCTGTCAGTAGCCATTTCAACGGCCATGCCAGCTTCCCATGCTGCCTTGATCACTTTCGGGTCATTTGGGTCAGCAGCTTGATCCCCCTAAGCAATATCCTGGATACCCAGAGGTGGTTGCTCCCCCTCAGCAGCAGCAGGGGTTTCTTCTTCATTGATGATATGACCTTCCCAAGTGCCAGCATTTACAACTTCCTTTTTTGTTTCACCTACTGGAGTCACTTCACTTTCTTTTTCAGCTTCAATTGTGACATCCATATCAGCTGGAGTCACTTTCTTCTCAGCTTCAGTGACCTCCTTTTCACCAGCAGGAGTCACAAGTACAATAGCAGTGGAAGGTCCACCAGCATTTTCATCATCTTTCTCCCCTTTGGTAGTTGCATCAGCACCAGCAACTTCAACCACAAGCTTTCCCTTGTCAGTAGCTTGACCAACGAGCTGCTGAAGCAAGGTCTTTACTTCTCCCAATTCTTTTTCCATTCGCTCTTGCCTTTGCCTATCAAGCTCAGTGAAAGAGGCATATGGCTTGGGGAGATCAGCAACTTTCTTTTAGAGGTGATGACAGAGGCTTGTTTTTCTATTTAAGTAGCCAGTGGAGCTATCAGTTCTTGAATCTTTTGGATTTGAGAAGCTGCTACTGTGCTGGAAGAAGTAGCTTTTCTGGCAGCATAAGTGGACGAACTGACAGCCCTCTGAATGGTTGTAGCCTTTGCCTTGAGAAGTTGCTGATTACGATTGAGAACATTCTGAGCCAGCAAGTATGCTCTGTTTTGAGTTTTAGCCAGGGTTTCAGAGTTGGACTTGATAATTTCAATATCCTGGCTGTTGGCTTCTTGCTTTTTATACCAGTTGGTCAAGGTTTCAACCAACCGGTCATTTTCAGTCTCTCTGAGATTCACCAATTCATTTGCTGCCTTGGTGAGATCTTTCAAGCTATCTTCAACCTTCTTCAACCTTTCACTTGCTGAGAGAGGTATCATAATAGGGAGTTCAGATTGTTCAGGTGGGGGAACAGTTGTGGTGGCAACTGCCTCAGTAGTGATTGGTTCCCCAACACCTTGTGATTCTTCAGTCGTATGAACTTGAGCTTCTGTTTCAGTTTCAAGCCCCATATCTCTGGCTTGTTGTTCTTCAGAGGGTGCCACCACATCAAAATCATCCACAGTTATCCCCTCTAAATCATATGCATATTCGTCAGTGGACTCATCATCATCATCATCATCATCATCATCATCATCATCATCATCATCATCATCATCATCATCATCATCATCATCATCATCATCATCATCATCATCATCATCATCATCATCATCATCATCATCATCATCATCATCATCATCATCATCATCATCATCATCATCATCATCATCATCATCATCATCATCATCATCATCATCATCATCATCATCATCATCATCATCATCATCATCATCATCATCATCATCATCATCATCATCATCATCATCATCATCATCATCATCATCATCATCATCATCATCATCATCATCATCATCATCATCATCATCATCATCATCATCATCATCATCATCATCATCATCATCATCATCATCATCATCATCATCATCATCATCATCATCATCATCATCATCATCATCATCATCATCATCATCATCATCATCATCATCATCATCATCATCATCATCATCATCATCATCATCATCATCATCATCATCATCATCATCATCATCATCATCATCATCATCATCATCATCATCATCATCATCATCATCATCATCATCATCATCATCATCATCATCATCATCATCATCATCATCATCATCATCATCATCATCATCATCATCATCATCATCATCATCATCATCATCATCATCATCATCATCATCATCATCATCATCATCATCATCATCATCATCATCATCATCATCATCATCATCATCATCATCATCATCATCATCATCATCATCATCATCATCATCATCATCATCATCATCATCATCATCATCATCATCATCATCATCATCATCATCATCATCATCATCATCATCATCATCATCATCATCATCATCATCATCATCATCATCATCATCATCATCATCATCATCATCATCATCATCATCATCATCATCATCATCATCATCATCATCATCATCATCATCATCATCATCATCATCATCATCATCATCATCATCATCATCATCATCATCATCATCATCATCATCATCATCATCATCATCATCATCATCATCATCATCATCATCATCATCATCATCATCATCATCATCATCATCATCATCATCATCATCATCATCATCATCATCATCATCATCATCATCATCATCATCATCATCATCATCATCATCATCATCATCATCATCATCATCATCATCATCATCATCATCATCATCATCATCATCATCATCATCATCATCATCATCATCATCATCATCATCATCATCATCATCGTCCTCATCATCATCATCATCATCATCATCATCATCATCATCATCATCATCATCATCATCATCATCATCATCACCATCATCTCCACCTTCATAATCACACAAAGCGTCCAGTGCCCCACAATCATCAGTGAACATTGTAGTTGTGGCAACACTGGCAGCAGCTATTTGTGTCTCAGTTCCTGATAAATCAGTTTCCGAGACAGAAAAATTTAAAGGGTTGGGGGAAAGGGGTGCCTCTGGTTCAGTGTGTTGCTGCACCAAACCGTCATCAGCCGTAGAATTTGGTGTCACTAGTCCTGCCTGTGATCTGACAGAGACTGACACCGACTTAGATGGTTGAGAAGAAGATGGAATTATTTGATCGGTTGACACAACTCTAGAGGGCTGGGGTGACCCTTGTTCTTCACCAACCTCTCCTACAGAAGATTGAGGTGGCTGCTTGCGGCTCCCTTTTTTCTCGTCAGCAGCCTTTTTTGAGGCTGCTGATGGGCTGGCTGGTAATCTAGTGTCCTTGGGCTGTGAGGACGTCTTAACCTTAGTGGGTAAGCCCTTTGGTACTCGCTGCTTTTGTTTTTGGACATCAGCAGGAGGGGAAGTTGGAGCAGAAGTTGGTTTGGATTTGTCCTTGACTTCTTAGTCGGCTTGGAAGCTTTGGAGGTTGCTGGGGGTTTTCCAGCGAACCAACTTCAGAGGACAATCCGGCAACACCAGTGAGGGAACCAGCAACCTCATCTGATTGTGGTGCTGGTTTGTAACACCCGTTTCGTAAAAATATGGATTTCCAAAAATTTTGCCTAACGGCGTTAAATCATGCGGAAACGATTTAGGAAAATACTCAACTAAGGAAAACAGTTGAGAAAACATAAGTGGTGTTACTAATAGCATCAAATCAGTAATAAAAGAAATCCATAAGATTGCCCAACATAAAGCAATCATAACATATCATAAACATATCATTAACCACCGTTCAATCATAACATATCATAAACATATCATTAACCACCGTTCAATCATAACATATCATAAACATATCATTAACCACCGTCATCATATCATATCATAAACATATCATTAACCACCGTCATCATATCATATCATAAACATATCATTAACCACCGTCATCATATCATATCATAAACATATCATTAACCACCGTCATCATATCATATCATAAACATATCATTAACCACCGTTCAATCATAACATATCATAAACATATCATTAACCACCGTCATCATATCATATCATAAACATATCATTAACCACCGTCATCATATCATATCATAAACATATCATTAACCACCGTTCAATCATAACATATCATAAACATATCATTAACCACCGTCATCATATCATATCATAAACATATCATTAACCACCGTTCAATCATAACATATCATAAACATATCATTAACCACCGTCATCATAACATATCATAAACATATCATAAACATATCATTAACCACCGTTCAACATAACATATCATAAACATATCATTAACCACCGTCATCATATCATATCATAAACATATCATTAACCACCGTCATCATATCATATCATAAACATATCATTAACCACCGTCATCATATCATATCATAAACATATCATTAACCACCGTCATCATATCATATCATAAACATATCATTAACCACCGTTCAATCATAACATATCATAAACATATCATTAACCACCGTTCAATCATAACATATCATAAACATATCATTAACCACCGTCATCATATCATATCATAAACATATCATTAACCACCGTTCAATCATAACATATCATAAACATATCATTAACCACCGTTCAATCATAACATATCATAAACATATCATAAACATATCATTAACCACCGTTCATCATAACATATCATAAACATATCATAAACATATCATTAACCACCGTTCAATCATAACATATCATAAACATATCATTAACCACCGTTCAATCATAACATATCATAAACATATCATTAACCACCGTTCAATCATAACATATCATAAACATATCATTAACCACCGTTCAATCATAACATATCATAAACATATCATAAACATATCATTAACCACCGTTCATCATAACATATCATAAACATATCATAAACATATCATTAACCACCGTTCAATCATAACATATCATAAACATATCATTAACCACCGTTCAATCATAACATATCATAAACATATCATTAACCACCGTTCAATCATAACATATCATAAACATATCATTAACCACCGTTCAATCATAACATATCATAAACATATCATTAACCACCGTTCAATCATAACATATCATAAACATATCATTAACCACCGTTCAATCATAACATATCATAAACATATCATTAACCACCGTTCAATCATAACATATCATAAACATATCATTAACCACCGTTCAATCATAACATATCATAAACATATCATAAACATATCATTAACCACCGTTCAATCATAACATATCATAAACATATCATTAACCACCGTTCAATCATAACATATCATAAACATATCATTAACCACCGTTCAATCATAACATATCATAAACATATCATTAACCACCGTTCAATCATAACATATCATAAACATATCATTAACCACCGTTCAATCATAACATATCATAAACATATCATTAACCACCGTTCAATCATAACATATCATAAACATATCATTAACCACCGTTCAATCATAACATATCATAAACATATCATTAACCACCGTTCAATCATAACATATCATAAACATATCATTAACCACCGTTCAATCATAACATATCATAAACATATCATTAACCACCGTTCAATCATAACATATCATAAACATATCATTAACCACCGTTCAATCATAACATATCATAAACATATCATAAACATATCATTAACCACCGTTCAATCATAACATATCATAAACATATCATTAACCACCGTTCAATCATAACATATCATAAACATATCATTAACCACCGTTCAATCATAACATATCATAAACATATCATAAACATATCATTAACCACCGTTCAATCATAACATATCATAAACATATCATTAACCACCGTTCAATCATAACATATCATAAACATATCATAAACATATCATAAACATATCATTAACCACCGTTCATCATAACATATCATAAACATATCATTAACCACCGTTCATCATAACATATCATAAACATATCATAAACATATCATTAACCACCGTTCATCATAACATATCATAAACATATCATAAACATATCATTAACCACCGTTCAATCATAACATATCATAAACATATCATTAACCACCGTTCAATCATAACATATCATAAACATATCATAAACATATCATTAACCACCGTTCAATCATAACATATCATAAACATATCATTAACCACCGTTCAATCATAACATATCATAAACATATCATTAACCACCGTTCAATCATAACATATCATAAACATATCATTAACCACCGTTCAATCATAACATATCATAAACATATCATTAACCACCGTTCAATCATAACATATCATAAACATATCATTAACCACCGTTCAATCATAACATATCATAAACATATCATTAACCACCGTTCAATCATAACATATCATAAACATATCATTAACCACCGTTCAATCATAACATATCATAAACATATCATTAACCACCGTTCAATCATAACATATCATAAACATATCACGGACTTATAATTTGACCTAACGACGTTAGTCAACATAAACGATTAAGTTTTGGGATGTTACAATTACCTCCCCCTTAAGAGGATTCCGTCCCCGGAATCACTTCAGCATCAAAAAGGTGGGGATAGGTCTCCCGCATTACGGACTCGGTCTCCCAAGTCATACTTTCGCCGTGATTGTGTTTCCACTTTATGAGAACTAGATCAATAGTCTTTCGTCGTAGCTTCTTTTGTTTCCTTCCCAATATAGCAACAGGTTCATCGACAATCTGCTTGTTGGGATTAATACTTACGTCCTCGAGTGGAATGACATCCGTTTCATTCGCATAGCACTTACGTAGATAACACACATGAAATGTGTTGTGAATTCCATTAAGTTCTGGAGGTAAGTCCAGCTTAAATGCCTGTTCATTAACCTTCTTAATGATCTTAAAAGGTCCAATGAATCTGGGGCTTAACTTTCCACGTTTTCCAAACCGTAATACACCTTTCCAAGGCGACACCTTGAGTAAAACCATTTCACCTTCTTTAAAATCGAACGGCCTCCTTTTCTTATCAGCATATGACTTTTGCCTTTCACGAGCAACACGTAAGGCTTTCTTTGCTACGTTAACTTTATCGGCCGTAAGTTGTACTAATTCTGGTCCAGCAAATTGCTTTTCCCCGGGCTCCAACCAACAACTAGGAGTCCGACACTTTCTACCATATAACATCTCATAAGGTGGCATTCCAATGCTCGCATGATAACTATTGTTATACGCAAACTCAATAAGAGGTAGGTGTTTATCCCACGAACCACCATAATCCATCACACAAGCTCTGAGCATATCTTCGAGCGTTTGAATAGTCCTTTCACTTTGCCCATCGGTCTGCGGGTGATAGGCTGTGCTCAGACGAACTTGAGTACCAACTTCCCGTTGAAAACTCTTCCAAAAGTTGGAAACGAATCGAGCATCACGATCGGACACAATCGTAAACACAATCGATATCGGAACACCATGTTTAGTAACCACTTCATCAATATACAACGTAGCGAAGTTCTCCATAGGAGCAGTCTCACGAACTGGGAGAAAGTGAGCACTCTTCGTTAATCGATCGACAATAACCCATATCATATCGTGACCACGAGGCGTCCTCGGAAGTTTGGTCACAAAATCCATCGTAATGTGATCCCATTTCCACTCAGGGATCTCAAGTTGCTGAAACTTCCCGTAAGGCTTTTGATGTTCAGCTTTCACCTTCGCACACGTCAAACATTTCTGCACATACATCATCACATCGTTCTTAATACTGGGCCACCAATAAATAGGCTTCAAATCTGCATGCATCTTTGTGGCACCAGGGTGTACAGAATACTTAGTTTTGTGAGCTTCATCCATTACTAACTCACGATTGCCTCCATAGAGAGGAACCCATATTCTACCTTTGTAGGTTCGAAGGCCACGACTATTTTCTTCCATTTGGAGTCTGTTCTTCTTCTTTTTCCCGATAGACTCCGCTTTCACATTATCATCCTTTAACGCTTCGATTTGAGCTAATCGAATAGGTTCCAGTAAATTCGACTCAATCTTTGTAATCATCGCACATAATCTACTCTTCGCATATCCTTTGCGGCTTAAGGCATCAGCAACCACATTAGCTTTGCCTGGGTGATATTTAATTTCACAATCGTAATCCTTTAATAACTCCATCCACCGCCGTTGTCTAACATTCATGTCCTTCTGAGTAAACACGTACTGTAAGCTCTTATGATCCGTATAAAGGGTACACTTTGTACCATACAGATAATGTCGCCACAACTTCAGAGCAAAAACAACAGCAGCCAGCTCAAGGTCATGAGTAGGATAGTTCCGCTCATGAGGCTTCAGCTGTCGAGATGCGTAAGCGATAACTTTGTCTCGTTGCATTAGTACACACCCTAACCCCGTGATGGATGCGTCACTATAAACCACTAAATCATCTGTTCCTTCGGGTAAAGCTAAGACTGGAGCTTCACACAACATCTTTTTCAACGTCGTGAAGGCTTTCTCTTGAGCATCGGTCCACACAAACTTCGCACCTTTCTTCGTTAATTCAGTCATTGGCTTGGCAATGCGCGAGAAATCCTGAATAAAACGTCGATAATAGCCAGCCAAACCGAGAAAACTCTTGATTTCAGTAGGAGACTTAGGCTGCTCCCACTTCGACACTGCTTCTATCTTCGAAGGATCTACTTTTATACCATCAGAGGAGACGACATGGCCGAGGAAATGAACTTCCTTTAGCCAGAACTCGCACTTGGAGAATTTCGCATATAGCTTTTTCTCTCTGAGGACTTGAAGGACAGCTCTCAAATGCTCTCTATGTTCCTCTTCCGACTTTGAATACACAAGAATGTCGTCGATAAAAACAATAACGAAATGATCCAAAAACGGTCGACAGACACGGTTCATCAAATCCATAAACTTCGCTGGAGCATTTGTCAAACCGAATGGCATGACAAGGAACTCATAATGACCATAACGAGTTCGGAACGCTGTTTTGGCTACACTTTCTTCTTCAACCTTCAATTGATGATAGCCAGACCGTAAATCAATCTTAGAAAAATAAGAAGCACCTTGAAGTTGATCGAATAAATCATCAATACGAGGGAGTGGATATTTATTCTTCACCGTTCTTTTATTCAGCTCGCGATAATCGATACACATACGCATGGATCCGTCTTTCTTCTTTACGAAAAGGATAGGAGCACCCCAAGGAGAGGAACTCGGACGAATGAAACCTTTATCTAAAAGTTCCTGAATTTGAGTCATCAGCTCCTTCATCTCTGTCGGAGCTAATCGATACGGAGCTTTGGCTACAGGAGTAGCACCAGGAATAAGGTCGATAGAAAACTCGACCTCACGGTCAGGAGGAAGACCTGGAAGATCTTCAGGGAAAACATCAGGAAACTCGGAAACAACTTCGACATCAGAGACTGTAGGCTTCGCGATACGAGAATCAATTACATAAGCTAGAAAATGTGACTTAGTTTGCCGTATACAACGAAGCGCCTTCATCATTGAGATCACCTTAACATTTCCCGGCTTCTTGTCACCATAAACACAGACACCTTTACCGTCGGGAGTAGCGATACGGACTATCTTTTTCGAACATAGGACGACAGCATCATTCTTAGACATCCAGTCCATACCAAGTACAACATCGAAACTAGGAATGGTAGCGGGTAACAGGTTAGCAGTAAACGAACGACCCTCTATTTCTATCGGACAATCAGAATAACCTTCCCGGATAATAGACGTCGCACCATTAGCCACCTCTACTTCTATAGGGCACCGTAAAGAACTAGTAGTCATGTCTAACTTAGGAGCAAACAGAGTAGACACAAAAGATTTGTTCGCACCAGAATCAAATAACACATTAGCAGGTTTGGAGTTAACAATAAGGGTAGCAGTAACTACCTGATCGTCGTCTTTTGCCTCCTCAGCCGTCATCTGAAAAGCACGGGCTTTGGCTTTGGAAGCTTCTGCCTTCTTTCCCTCATCTTTCTTCATCTGCGGGCAGTCTGCAATACGGTGCTTGGTGTCTCCACATTTATAACATCTAGCCTTGTCAGTGCATTGATCAATGGTATGACCCTGAGTTCCACACCTATTGCACCTGCGGGTCTTTGTAGAACACTGACCAGAATGGATAGATTTGCAGCCAGGGCACCATTTTCCATCCTTGTCTGCCCTTCCCTTGTCAGAGGACGATGAAGAACCCTTAAATTTCTTACCAAAACGATTTGACCCACTAAACCTCCGTTTATTGCCAGACTTCTTCTCATCTTCTTTCTTTTCAACTTTCTTATCCGCAGCAAAATCATCATCAAGCTTTTTGGATTCCTTGATTGCTTCCGTTAGGGTCTTATGCTGCCTACAAATACCTCGATAACTTGGAGGTAAACCATCGACATAGCAGGCGACTTGATCTGCATCAGTTCTGAATAGATGACCCACAAATTTCATCTTTTCCATAAAGGAACGAGCATAATCATTAATTTTGCCAACTTCAGCTGTTAAAGCACGGAACTCTTTTTCCATTTTGCGCTGTTCATGAGTCCCGATATACTCCTCAATGAATTTCTGCTTAAAGTCAGCCCACGTAATAGCAGTTACCATAGCCGGAGTCATTGAAATAGTAATGCTCTTCCACCAGTCTCGAGCACCTTCTTTCAACATTCTACTCGCACACAACACCTTTTTATCCTCTGGACAGTCACAAGCTTCAAAGACCATCTCAGTATCATCAAGCCATTCCATACAGCCTACTGCGTTAAGTGTTCCATTGAATTTCTGAGCTCCACACTTCTGGAAACTTTCGAACTTGAATCGAGGAGCTTGAACTACATTAGGAGGAGCCACATCAACATTAACAGGGGGAACAACAACATTATCCACCGGTGGCGCAATGTGGTGAGATGGCACTGAGTAATTGCCATCAGTTCCTTCAGCATTCTCAGCAAGAGCGTTGTTCAGTTGTTCTTGAGTCTGTGCTAACTGGGCTTGGAGAGTCAGCACAAGATTGTACAGTTCAGCTGCATTAGGGATTTGCTCCACCACTGCTTCGTTAACTCTAGGTGGATTGCCGGGAGGTGGAGGCATAGGACCTAATGGGCTTGGCTGATTTACTTGCTGGGGTTTCCTCGATTTCCATTCACGTTAGCTGCAGTAGCAGCAGCATTAGTAGCAACTGCACCTGGATGGACAGGTGGAGTAACGCTGGCAGTTGCTCCGTCACGTTGGATGTTGCGGTTGCGAGTGTTAACCATTTTCCTTCAATAAAATGGTGGAATCGATAAGCGCGAAATAAAACAAAAGTTCGTTGGGATAAGGCTAAATCATATCATCGTAACATAAACATCTCATAAGCCTTATCATACTCGCACTCATCCCAACCCATCCTACATCACATGTCATCACTAGCTAAGGCATCCTACGAATACCTAGCATGCGCATCTTAAGTTTAAGTCCAAATCCTATGGTCAATAGGCCTTGGTTCACTTAAACTACTTCTCTGATACCAACTTGTAACACCCGTTTCGTAAAAATATGGATTTCCAAAAATTTTGCCTAACGGCGTTAAATCATGCGGAAACGATTTAGGAAAATACTCAACTAAGGAAAACAGCTGAGAAAACATAAGTGGTGTTACTAATAGCATCAAATCAGTAATAAAAGAAATCCATAAGATTGCCCAACATAAAGCAATCATAACATAGTCATTACATACCTATTAACCACCGTCAGGCACCATTTATACGTACCTATTACCACCGTAAGGCACGATGTACCTATTACCACCGTAAGGCACGATGTACCTATTACCACCGTAAGGCACGATGTACCTATTACCACCGTAAGGCACGATGTACCTATTACCACCGTAAGGCACGATGTACCTATTACCACCGTAAGGCACGATGTACCTATTACCACCGTCAGGCACCATTTATACGTACCTATTACCACCGTAAGGCACGATGTACCTATTACCACCGTAAGGCACGATGTACCTATTACCACCGTAAGGCACGATGTACCTATTACCACCGTAAGGCACGATGTACCTATTACCACCGTCAGGCACCATTTATACGTACCTATTACCACCGTCAGGCACCATTTATACGTACCTATTACCACCGTCAGGCACCATTTATACGTACCTATTACCACCGTAAGGCACGATGTACCTATTACCACCGTAAGGCACGATGTACCTATTACCACCGTAAGGCACGATGTACCTATTACCACCGTAAGGCACGATGTACCTATTACCACCGTAAGGCACGATGTACCTATTACCACCGTAAGGCACGATGTACCTATTACCACCGTAAGGCACGATGTACCTATTACCACCGTAAGGCACGATGTACCTATTACCACCGTAAGGCACGATGTACCTATTACCACCGTAAGGCACGATGTACCTATTACCACCGTAAGGCACGATGTACCTATTACCACCGTAAGGCACGATGTACCTATTACCACCGTAAGGCACGATGTACCTATTACCACCGTAAGGCACGATGTACCTATTACCACCGTAAGGCACGATGTACCTATTACCACCGTAAGGCACGATGTACCTATTACCACCGTAAGGCACGATGTACCTATTACCACCGTAAGGCACGATGTACCTATTACCACCGTAAGGCACGATGTACCTATTACCACCGTAAGGCACGATGTACCTATTACCACCGTCAGGCACCATTTATACGTACCTATTACCACCGTAAGGCACGATGTACCTATTACCACCGTAAGGCACAGGTTATGCATAACACTTAACATCTAATTAGCTCGAGCATTTATCGTATTTAGTTTAGATTTCCACCTTTAACCTAAACTAATCCATACTATCATCTTTTCACGTTAGGGCCCTTAAAACGTGCACGTGTCATGGCAACCTAAAAAGGTCTAGTGTTCTAGATGAACAAGCCACATATACATGCACATAACAACATTACAACATATCATTAACCACCGTTCATCATACATATCATATCATAAACATATCATTAACCACCGTTCAATCATAACATATCATAAACATATCATTAACCACCGTTCAATCATAACATATCATAAACATATCATTAACCACCGTTCAATCATAACATATCATAAACATATTTACGGGGAAACATTTTAAGCATAAGCACCGTCATCTTTAATCCCCGAATACCTCCCTTATCAACCCAACCACATTATAGGTTATACATTACCGTTTTGGAGGTTATAGTTTATGAAACCATTTATGTTGCACCCTCAGCGTGACAAAAGTAGTGTATCTTACCTGTTAGTAGTATGTGCGCGCAAACAAAGGCTACAAGTGCTAAATAGTAATCCCCCGACACCTATCGTACATTAACATATGAAATATAAGTCATTAGGGACATTAAATGGACTTTCGTACGACTTTAGGACTCATAGAATCCGTCGAAACTCGACCTTCACTCACTAATTCAACCTTTCAGGAAACTTGACCTCAAAATCATCCTTTAAACTCATTACCATTAGAAAATAGACTCTCTCACGATTCTAGGGATAGCTTATTTGTCAAAAACGGAGTTACGGTTCAAAAGATATGGCCATTTGAAAAATCAAACGAATTTAGCTTCCAGAAAACGAATTTAACTGCTTCATATGAACTTAGTTGCCTTCAAACGAATTTAGACCATTATGAACGAATTTAGCAAGTTTTGAACGAACTTAGGACTCCCAAACGAAGTTAAACTTCGTTGGTTTGAACGAACTTAAGCTTTCAATAAACGAATTTAAACCTTAGAACAACTTAGACATCACTTAAGTTTCAAAACGAATTTAGCTCCTTAATGCCCAACGAATTTAAGTCCAAACGAACTTAGGGATGTTTCAAACGAACTTAGGCTGATGCCAAACGAAGTTAGAAGCTTACAAACGAATTTTAAGTTCGTTCCAGAGCTGAAGAACACAGAAAACGAATTTAAGACTCAATTTCGAACAGAATTCATAAAACGACTTTGTTCTTCGATTTTTCCAGAAACAAACGACTTGGGCTTCACCCAAAACATGATTTTGACATTGTTAAACATATTTTGATCATTCATATCGATTACAAACTCGTTTGACACCGTTTATGATCATTAATTTGCTTAAACACAACATAAACCCTAATTTATCAAAAACCCTTGTTATAATCAGATTTAATCCTTTATAAAACTTCATTAGATCTGAAAATACATCAATGAATCATTAGTTACCTGATAATACAATGGCCGATTAGATTCAACACCAAAACACACGATCGATTGACCCAAAAATCTTGAAGAGTGAGAGAGAGGGAGTGAGAGAAGAAGAGGAAGAGAGAGAGAGAGAGAGGGAGAAGAGACGCGAAGAGAAGAAGAGAGAGAGAGAGAGAGAGAGAGAGAGAGAGAGAGAGAGAGAGAGAGAGAGAGAGAGTGTGTGTGTGTGTGTGTGTGTGTGTGCGAGAGAGAGAGAGAGAGAGAGAGAGAGAGAGAGAGAGAGAGAGAGAGAGAGAGAGAGAGAGAGAGAGAGAGAGAGAGAGAGAGAGAGAGAGAGAGAGAGAGAGAGAGAGAGAGAGAGAGAGAGAGAGAGAGAGAGAGAGAGAGAGAGAGAGAGAGAGAGAGAGAGAGAGAGAGAGAGAGAGAGAGAGAGAGAGAGAGAGAGAGAGAGAGAGAGAGAGAGAGAGAGAGAGAGAGAGAGAGAGAGAGAGAGAGAGAGAGAGAGAGAGAGAGAGAGAGAGAGAGAGAGAGAGAGAGAGAGAGAGAGAGAGAGAGAGAGAGAGAGAGAGAGAGAGAGAGAGAGAGAGAGAGAGAGAGAGAGAGAGAGAGAGAGAGAGAGAGAGAGAGAGAGAGAGAGAGAGAGAGAGAGAGAGAGAGAGAGAGAGAGAGAGAGAGAGAGAGAGAGAGAGAGAGAGAGAGAGAGAGAGAGAGAGAGAGAGAGAGAGAGAGAGAGAGAGAGAGAGAGAGAGAGAGAGAGAGAGAGAGAGAGAGAGAGAGAGAGAGAGAGAGAGAGAGAGAGAGAGAGAGAGAGAGAGAGAGAGAGAGAGAGAGAGAGAGAGAGAGAGAGAGAGAGAGAGAGAGAGAGAGAGAGAGAGAGAGAGAGAGAGAGAGAGAGAGAGAGAGAGAGAGAGAGAGAGAGAGAGAGAGAGAGAGAGAGAGAGAGAGAGAGAGAGAGAGAGAGAGAGAGAGAGAGAGAGAGAGAGAGAGAGAGAGAGAGAGAGAGAGAGAGAGAGAGAGAGAGAGAGAGAGAGAGAGAGAGAGAGAGAGAGAGAGAGAGAGAGAGAGAGAGAGAGAGAGAGAGAGAGAGAGAGAGAGAGAGAGAGAGAGAGAGAGAGAGAGAGAGAGAGAGAGAGAGAGAGAGAGAGAGAGAGAGAGAGAGAGAGAGAGAGAGAGAGAGAGAGAGAGAGAGAGAGAGAGAGAGAGAGAGAGAGAGAGAGAGAGAGAGAGAGAGAGAGAGAGAGAGAGAGAGAGAGAGAGAGAGAGAGAGAGAGAGAGAGAGAGAGAGAGAGAGAGAGAGAGAGAGAGAGAGAGAGAGAGAGAGAGAGAGAGAGAGAGAGAGAGAGAGAGAGAGAGAGAGAGAGAGAGAGAGAGAGAGAGAGAGAGAGAGAGAGAGAGAGAGAGAGAGAGAGAGAGAGAGAGAGAGAGAGAGAGAGAGAGAGAGAGAGAGAGAGAGAGAGAGAGAGAGAGAGAGAGAGAGAGAGAGAGAGAGAGAGAGAGAGAGAGAGAGAGAGAGAGAGAGAGAGAGAGAGAGAGAGAGAGAGAGAGAGAGAAGTGAGAGAGAGAGAGAGACAGAGAGAGAGAGAGAGAGAGAGAGAGAGAGAGAGAGAGAGAGAGAGAGAGAATACCTCTTTTATATGCTTAGAGAGAGTAGCATACTTAATGTCAAAGAAGGCAGTGTCACAAGCTGGTTGCTTGTACACTTATGGCCCAATTCTTGGTGCTTTGCAGACAATAGCACCAAATTGATTGTACTTCTCTTTCAGCTCGTGTTTGAAGATCAGCGAGAGGAATCTTGCAAACGGAATAGTATGGGAATGGTTGCTGGCTTGAACCTTTGCCTTCAAGTCCTCGAAGATGACTGAAGCAAAGTCAATAAATCATCCATTTTCCAGCACATGGATAATTTGCATGTTGGCTGCTGTTGCTTGATCGTATGATCCAGAGTTACCTCCTAAGCACTGAATAACATGTGCAAATAGTAATCTCCACACTCCAGGGAGGTGCTTTTTGGTTGGGTTGCTGGGCACCGGTTGAGGAGGTACTAGATTTGATCCATAACCAATAGAGGGCAACCATTCCTTCCATTGTTCAGCAGTCGCTGGATCCACAATTGGTCTTTCAGGAGATTGTGTGGGAAGAGCAAGAATTTTGCGAATGCTGTCAGGGGTGATTGTTATAGTGTATTTCCTTTTCATAACTATTCCAGAAATAACACCAGATCCTAAGTGATAGTCACATGTCCACCAGAATTCCCTCAGAAGATAGACATACATATCTTCTGGGTCTAAGTAAAAAGCATTCTTAACTGAACATGCCTTGATAAAATCAAGCATTGGCTGATACCCTTTTATGCCCGAAGGCACTTCAAGCGAGCCAAGATAGTTATTTGATTTAATATCTATCTTTTGTGGTTGGAAAGTGGCTTTGGATGATGGAGTCATGGTTTCGGGATCAAATACAACAGAATGCATGTATAAAGGGACCTTTTTGAGGGCCTCTTGTGTAGCAAGATCCTCAAGAGACAGTTCAATTTGGGTTGATGTTTCGGGGTTGATTTTCAGGAATTTGTTGTTCAGAAATTTGATGTTCAGAAGAGGAAGCCATAGATACAAGTAGAAGTATTATGAGGAAGAAGATGAACAGTTGGGTGTTTTGAGAGTGTTTGAGAGAAAATAAGAATATGAGAGTGAAATAGAAAATCAAAGCGTAACAGATTGAGATAGAAGATGATTCGATATATATTGGGTATGGTCGTGGGCCCCCACTTCTGCAAAAGTGAACCATCAAGGCATTCTTTCTTACGTAATAAATAAATATACGTATATAATATATATTAAATGGTCTAAAAGGACATTATTTCGTATAAAATAAATATAATATACGTATGTGAGTAACGTATAATAAGAGTTTGATGTGACAACTGTACTTCATTTTCAAAACTATTCGAGTGTTTACGGCGTATACACTGTACAAGTTGCCCATTAGGGTGAAAATCGAGGTAACCATTTGAAATTTCATTAAATTATTAAGAAAAGTACTTGGTGGATATGCTTCCACATAAAATTAGTTAGAATGGAAGTATATCCACTGATAATTTAGAAAATCTGGTTACCTTATTTAGAGAAAGAGTTTCAGTCAGCGACTTCACAATTATTGTTGGTCGCTGACAGACCAAAAAAGGTTTTGTCAAGAATCCCTGAGGAGTTTCAGTTTTTGGCAAACTGTCTGCCATCAATGGATTTGATAAGTCTTTACCACAGCCGTTTGTTGCTGGACTAGATGAAGATTTTAGTTCCTCATAACTTTATTTTTTGCTTTTTCCCAAAGCAACAAGGGTTAACGGATTTGATTTGTCTTTACCATAGCCGTTTGCTGCTGGAATAGATGAAGATTTTAGTTCTTTATAACTTTTTTTTGCTTTTTCCCAAAGCAACAAGGGTTAACGGATTTGATTAGTCTTTACCAGGGCCATTTGCTGCTGGACAAGATGAGGATTTAAGTTCTTCATTGACTTTAAGTACAGCGAGCAAGACAGACTTAAACTCGCTGAAAGGGTTTTGACTCAAGAATCAAGTTTCAACTTATTACAAGAAGGATAAGTTGATCTTCAGCAGACATGACGTGTCATGTCGCTGATTCACCATTCAGCATTCCCAACTTACTTATCAGATACTTGAATCTGGTTTCAAATAGAGGTTTCGTGAAGATGTCAGCAAGTTGATCATCAGTGGGGATGAAATAGATTTCAACATCCCCTTTCATGACATGGTCACGAATAAAGTGATACCTAATATCTATGTGCTTGGTCTTGGAATGCTGAACAGGATTGTGTGTGATAGCAATTGCACTTGTATTGTCACACATAATGGGAATCTTTGGGATACCAAATACCCAGCGAGGGGGTACCTTTCAAATACTTAAAGATGCGCTTAACAGCGAGAAGATGAGATTCCCTAGGAGAGGCTTGATATCTTGCACATAAGCAAGTAGCAAACATGATATCAGGATGACTCGCTGTGAGATACATCAGCGAGCCAATCATTCCCCGATAGTGAGT
>CM067173.1:32550305-32572508 GCA_034093135.1 Erigeron breviscapus | reverse complement strand
CAAACTTCATATTGAGACTTGAGAGGATCTTCCTACACCGCTACACAACTTTGCATATATTAAAATAAGTACCTCCATTTAGTCTGAACACATATAGATATACTTAAGATTTCAATAAGTATATCTAAAGATTGAGCATGACTCATGAGAAGTTGTGAATGCTTAGCTGAGCACCATTAAATAATATTAAAATATAATAGTAGAACTATAAGTGATTATAATCGTTGAGAAGCAGGAGAGTGTAAAACTGGGTGTTCAAAGTTCGATGCAAATACAAGATTCGACATTTACTCTAATAAATTCTCTTTACATATTAAAATTGTGGGCTAGATCATCTTGTTATATTAAACAATCAAACATAATAGATCGAATATATAATATAGTTATATATAACTAGGGTACCACCACAACTAGAGGGGCACCCGCGCAATGTGACAGTGGTGGTGGCGGTGACGGTGGTAGCGGCGACGGTGGCGGTAGGAGTGTGGTTATTAATGTAAAAGTAATTGATGTAAAAAAGGTTTGTAGTTATTTTAAGGGTTACGTGTAGATGTTGTAAATTATTTTATTAAGGATATTATAGGTATATTAGGTGAAAATATTTAATTGATAAATAAAGAATAAAGTGTTTTAGGTATTGGATCATTATTTGAGAAAAAGGGACGGATAATTAATTTACCGAAAATGGTATCAAATTAAAGGTGGTATATATTATTTGAGAGATCATTATTTTACTTTCGCACGAGATCCATCTTCATATTCAACTATCGACGAATGACGAATAACAAAGTATCAAAACCTTGTCTATGACCTTGTAGAAATCCACCAGGGTTCGAATCTCACTTCTTACATTTGTAGAAGTGAATTATTAGGGGGGTTTTCGTGAGTCCTGGGTTTCATCTCAGGCATGCGTGGTTCGAGCTCCACATACTGTCTAATTAGATGTCACAGTGATGAGTCGAATGTTAACTGCTAACTATTAACAACTAACTCGCTGTAAAAAAACCTTGGAATTCTTGCAACAAAACATGATTACATTTTTCTAAATAAAGCCAAGCCAAGCTAACGGGAGAGAAGGCCCCAAAAAGAGTTTCACCAAACATAACAAGTAACTCAAACTATAGTGGCTCATTAGTAATGTATTTGATTTTGAGATCTATTTGGGTTCAAATTCACCCTCCATGGGGTAGATTATTGGAGAGTTTTTTGAAAATTCTAAGTTGATCTTAAAAGTAGGATACATCGTCGTTAAAAATAATAATTAAACAAGGTCTGTAGTAACTTGTAGCTTCCTATACATGACTACAACGGCTATACTACATGAGTTTGATTATTTTAGGCAGCAAATAAGTGCAATAATATAGGAAGTGTAAAATCAGCAACTTTAATTATTTAATTACATCCCGCCGTCACAAATGGCTTGAGCTTGACCTCAACCATCACTTAGTTTGTCATGGTAACTAACATTTCATGTTTTCTTTGCATAATGAACTTAAAAACATTATTTAGGTTTTATGTAAAATAAAACAACTATTAAAGTAAAACAAATAAAACAATAGGTTTTTGTTCACTGAAAATCACCGTGCATCATGAAAATCATCGTGCATCAATTGCTTCGTGAATCTTCGTGCATCAATTTAACCATGATCTAAGGGTCAAGATCTTGTCTATTTGTTTTACTTTAATACTTGTTTTACAATACCTAACCCCACATTATTTAACCAGTTACTTAGCTAAAAACTTTAGGCACTAGGAAAAAAAACCCTTAAAACCATTCGTAAAGCGAGCGTAGCAGGGCATCAATAATAGGGGAAAAAACGAACGCGTGCCATGAGAATCAGTACCCTCGATCCATGCCTTTAGAATTTTGTGAGCTTTTTTTTTTCTTTTTTGAAAGGTGAATTTCGTATGAAACTTCGTGTCGTGATTCGACAGCGAGAGGTCTAGCATACGTTGTCTTAACCGGGTCCGCGCTAGAGAGCTCCCTCGAAGTAGAAATGTCTATTTCAAATACCCAATAGGGGGAAAACCCCCTACTAATACGCCGGAAAGCACGACGATTAATAAGGGTAAACCCTGACACCCTGCCCCTCAAACTTGAATCTGGGTATACCCAAGTCAAGCCCTCATAGAAGGACTAACTATATCTCAAAGTTGGCAGAATGAGGATTTGAACCTCAGACCTATAAGTCACCAGGAGAACCCCAAACCACTACACCAACTCGTCATCTATTAGAATTTTGTGAGCTAGTTTAGATTTTAATTAAAATTGATTTGTTAATTAAACCTTTTCACATGATGTGAAACACATTTAGTTAAGATGGGGTTAGCTCACTTAGTAAAACTCTTCCTTCTCGAGATAAAATAGAGGATTTGACCCATGAAGATAATTTAGATTAATTTGAGTTACTTAAGAATAGTTTTTCTATTAAATGAAAAACAATGTTTTTTTCTTTAGTTTTAAGTATGTATTTTTTTTCCCACTTGATCGACTGTGGAAGCTTAAGTTAATTGTATTCTGATCATGATCATTATTATCATAATCAATAAAGTATAAACCAAACATTGTTCAGGATTATCATGTGGATGCATCTTAAGTTTGTGTGACCAAACAATTGTTGCTTCAAAACTACTATACCCAACATTAACAAGCATTGTTTAAGGCAGAATATGTTATTAGTTTATTAATTTATTCACATTTATCATGTATGAACCTAGTAATTTTACAACATACACATTTCGTGAACATGTAACTAAAATGTCATCACATGAAAATTAATTAAAGGACTTTAACAGTTAATTTAAGGCGGGTCGCCAATCCACTCCCCGGAACTCCGCGAAGAGTTGATGGGTGTCGAACCAGCACTCATGGGTGCCGACCATCACCGTCACCACCGCTAATATCATCACCCGTCGCCATAATCGCCGTAAGGCCCGTAACATTGTGCGGGAACCTCTCTATTTTGTATCAAACCACGTTATTTATTTTCAATTCATTCTCCTACTAAACACCCCCATACTACTTCAAACTATTATAATGAGTCTATATATAATCTACATTGGAAAAGGATGGGCATGATTTAAGCACCGAGTGCAATTAATAAATATAGATATACATATTCCAAATATAGAATTTTATTCCATCATGAACTTGAACTCATAAAATCTTGGCTGCTTGCCTGCCACCCCCTGCACCATCATCAAAACACAGAGTGTCTAAGTGTAAGATTTCAGCAACTCCACCTTGGATTCACTAAATATTACTCCAACAACAATCACATTATATACATATACTTATATTTTTATATTTTTATATATATCATGCATTTAAATAACCATTCAACACTTGTAACCTTTTATGTCACTTGCACCACTCTCAACTTCAATAGACCACCATTAGCAAAAAGCTAAAGTTTTAACAACAATGGTGGTCACTAAGCTTTTGACTTTGTTAATAGTCTTTATACAACTTAAAAGTATTTATTGTATAGTGACTTATGATCATAAATCTTTAATCATCAATGGCCAAAGAAGAATCCTCATTTCTGGCTCTATACATTATCCAAGAAGTACCCCTGAAGTAAGTATATCCTAGTGCCTCTTTTGTTTAGCATCATGATATATATTAAACATTTGCAAGTTTATGTTATATTAGACATTTTGTTAGTATAAACAAACTTTTGTTTATATATGCTTAAACATATTGGGTATGCTTGCTTTGAGCTTATAGATAGCTTTCGATTTTGTGATATTGATGGGGTTTGTTGCAGATGTGGGAAGATCTTGTAAAGAAGGCTAAAAATGGAGGGCTAGATGTGATTGATACTTATGTGTTTTGGAATGTTCATGAGCCTTCTCCTGGTATAGTAAGTTTCCGAAACATGTATAACTATTCGTCCTTTATTTTAAACGGCTAAACGTTGCACCATTTATATGCCTACTCATAAACTGCCCAAAATATTTATAAATACACCTATGTCGGGGATTGAACCCTGTACTTCTCCCCAAGAGGCATGAGCCTCTACCGAGTGGGCTAATCCCACATTGACAGCTATTCTACATTGAACACCCTACCCCTAACCTTTTAGAGTAATTTGTTTTTGATTTTTGATTTTTGGTGATTTTGCAGTATGATTTTAGTGGAAGATATGATCTAGTGAGGTTTATAAAGACAGTGGCAAGAAATGGACTTTATGTAAACTTAAGGATTGGACCTTATGTTTGTGCTGAATGGAATTTTGGGTACTTTGAATTTGTTTTTTTCTTGCCACCTTTTTATTTTCATATTGGCTTTTTATGCTATGATGATTAATTACTTTGTTTATTTTTGATATAGGGGATTTCCTGTATGGTTAAAGTATGTTCCTGGTATCAGCTTTAGAACAGACAATGAACCATTTAAGGTATTCGTTTTAATTTTTTTGGTTTTACATATTGAGGGAGAGTTGAATGACAAATACGAATTTGGTTATGTGTCTGATTTGATGTTACTATACTAGGTAGCTATGCAAGGATTTACACGGAAGATAGTTGAAATGATGAAGGCTGAAAAACTATTTGAATCACAAGGAGGCCCGATCATTCTCTCGCAGGTTCTAGTTTTATATCAGTTATTTCAATCTTCATATTTATATTCATTATAACTATTAGACCATGTTGGTACGAAATGGGACAAAGTACCAAATGCTTTAAAACGAAGGCAAAATGTGAAGTTACACATTGAGAAAGATCGACACGCATTATAATCTTCTTTCTCATAAATGTCCTGTTTTCCTCTTTTATTTTTGTCAAAAACCATGTTTTTTAGAAAGACAAATCCCACATAGTTGTTTCTTATGAGAGTTGAACTCACAACCGTTTGATTGGTAGACCCATAAACATACCACTTAATATCCCACACAATCAAGACATAGAATAAGTTTTTAGAATTTTGACTTTCTTGGCCAAGTGGACCTAATATTTGGAGTAAAAACTGGTAAGTACATTGATCTTTGTGATGCTTGCTGTTGCAGGAATCAAAATTTATATTAAAATCATTCAAAACTAAAATGACATAGTTTTAGTTGTGGTACAAACCTTAAGAGTTAAGTCTTCAATAAAACTTGTATGGATAGAAAATATGCATATCAGAATGTAGTGACTTATTCATGACCAATGTTGATTTCCTCACATTGTTCATTGCATTCCCTTATTATTTCATTCCGTCCAACCAAACAAACACTTAAATGTAAATACCTACTGAAATAAAAATGTAAAGTAGTGTTTCTTCATCTTGAAAGTCAAAAGTTTCCATAAATGTGACCTTAAGGTTATGTTAGCCTTTCACCTTCTATCATAATAACTTTCTGTTTGTTTTAAACAGATTGAAAACGAGTATGGGGCACAGCGGAGGTCACTCGGACCATCAGGAAAAGCATACATAAATTGGGCAGCAAAGATGGCAGTTGAACTAAACACTGGAGTCCCATGGTCGATGTGCAAGGAAGATGATGCGCCTGACCCTGTGGTTAGTTTTCTTAGTATCATAAATAAAACAACTTAGGAGGTTTTGTGCATTAAAAAAAGTTGAATTGACAAAATTGTTTTTAGCTCTTTTATTTACATGATAAAACATCAGGGATGACACATAAGCTGATCGGCTGATTCATAACTAAATGGGTCATAAACTTCATTTGTTTTTAATGTACAACTGACTATGTATTGACAACAGATAAACACATGCAATGGATTTTACTGTGACACTTTTACTCCAAACAAGCCTAACAAACCGACAATGTGGACCGAAGCATGGAGTGGCTGGTAAATTGTTTTTATCCATCAACAGATTCTACATTGACGTCTTGTACTTAAAATATGAAGTTCATGTTTTCCTTGTCATATAAAGGTTTACGGACTTTGGTGCGCCAATTGAGCAGCGGCCAGTTCCTGATTTAGCTTTTGCTGTGGCCCGTTTTGTGCAGAAAGGTGGCTCATTTTTTAATTATTACATGGTTAGTGAAATTTTAATCAGGTATTTCATTGCTTTAAAGTTTTAACTGGTGAATCATACTGAATTTACATTTTGAGTTTGTGACAGTACCATGGTGGAACCAACTTTGGTCGCACAAGTGGAGGACCTTTTATCACTACAAGCTACGACTATGATGCCCCTATAGATGAATACGGTGAGACAACTAAGTCCTATGTAAAAGTTATGTTTATCTAAGATAGAAAGTGATTAAAAGTGCATTCATATAAGTGCAGTTTGCTGAAAACTTAACTATATGGTCATTTCACTTAAAATTGCATAAGTTCACAGTGATAACTAATGTCGACTTTAAACATTTTCCAGGCTTGATCAGAGAACCTAAGTATGGCCATTTGACAGAGCTTCATAGGGCTATTAAGCTATGTGAACCCGCTTTTTTCTCATCGGATGCTAAATATGTTTCTTTAGGAAAGAAACAAAATGTTAGTTTTCATACCCAATCTTATGTTGGTTCTGGTTTATGAGAACCTTTTTTGATCATATAATTTTTGAACATTCAGGCATACATATACGAAGGAAATGAAAATTGTGCTGCATTCCTTTCAAATTTTGAAACGGCTTCTGCTGTAAGAGTTGTGTTTAATAATCGGCATTATAAGTTGCCACCTTGGTCCATAAGTATCCTACCTGACTGCAAAAATGTCGTGTTTAATACAGCAAAGGTACATTGCTAGAAAGTTTTCATAGAACCAGAGACGGAGCCACCTTTCATTCGCTGGGGTCAAATGGCCCCACTCATTATAGAAATTTTGTAATAAGCTTTCTACTACTACGGCACTCAAAATTTTGTTAAGACCCCATTGAGTGTGATGAAAAAAAAAGGATACATAACTCATTTTGGGCCTTCTACTAAGTACTAACACCATATATAGTTGAGAAAAAGGTAAAAATATGAAACCCAAATACCAGATTTATAGGTTTCAATAAAGAAACAGAATTTTTACACTTTCTGTCTTATCAGTTAATCTATATAATTTTTACAGTATGAGTAATAAACAAGCATTAAACGTTTTTGATTATGACCCCACTTATGATATTTCCTGGCTCCGTCTCTACATAGAACAAGCAAAACGTATTGAAATAAGGGACAAATTTGTAACAAAAATTGGTCTGTTAACTGCCAAGAGTATATTTAAAAAAGATAGACAAAAGGTATTTTCAAATGTAAACTCAGTTTATCGTACTTTTTAAGGTTGTGACTCAAACATCACGAATGCAAATGCTGCCAACGGGTTCTATCTTACAGTCATGGGAGAGTTATCATGAAGATCTTTCTACATCAGAAAACGGGCCATCGTTGACTTCAGTTGGACTTTTGGAGCAGATAAGTGTTACTAGAGATACAAGTGACTACTTATGGTACTCTACTAGGTATGCCAATGAGTTTGGAATCATTTTTTCGTGTATTAGTATATTTTAAGAGGTGGCAGTATCAACCCATTCACTTTGAATGGGTCTGTCTGGGACTCTGGGTTATATTTAATTTCTAATGGTCAAACATGTATTAGAAAAAAATACCTAAATATAAAATGGTTAACAGGGGTCATATGGGTAAAAAATAATCCAAGTTGTAATTTATTGCATGCAGCCATCTAAACAGTTCTAATAAAAGAAAACCCATTATATTAGAAACAAATCTTCTATCAAGTTTTCTTAACACATCAATCAGTTATCAAACAAAATTGAACAAATTAGAATTAAAGTGTTCCGGCTCAACCCAGCCATTTGACTTTTCATACTACAGTTACGTATTTTTGGCTCATTAACCGACCCACCCATTTTGATCCTCTAAATATACCTTATCCTCTCTAACTTTTGAGCTAAAATTTTTCGTACACCAGCATCGAAATTAGTCCACTAGAGACATTCCTTCATGGGGGGAAAAATCCAACTCTCACGGTTAACTCTAAAGGCCATGGAGTTCATGTTTTTGTGAACGGAAGGCATTCAGGGTCAGCCTATGGGTCACGGAAGGACACTAGATTCACATTTAGGAAACGAGTTAATCTACGAGGTGGAACAAACAAGATTGTGTTGCTTAGTCTGGCTGCCGGACTACCAGTAAGTTGTTTCTGGTTAAACCTATAACCATTCACTTCATTTTAGCTATACAATAAATATTTCAATAGTCAAAAGTGTGCCTTCAATTTGATTTTTTCTTGCTAATTCATCCACGTTGTTGTTGATTGAAGAATGTTGGAACACACTTCGAGTTAAGAGATACAGGAATCCTAGGGCCCATTTCTCTCGATGGACTTGATCATGGACCATTTGACTTATCGAGGTTAACATGGTCATATAAGGTAAAGTCATTGATTAAAAGTTAGAAAGCTTTGCGTATATATACTGCTAGTCAGCTACTAAACCATCAATTGACGTACATACTTAAAACAGGTCGGGTTGAATGGGGAAACCAAGAACCTAAATTCACCAAATGGCATATCAACCGTCGAGTGGAGTCAAGTTGCTTTACTTGACCATGTTAAACAACCATTGAAATGGTACAAGGCTTATTTTGATGCACCTGAAGGTAACGAGCCACTGGCTTTGGATATGAAGAGCATGGTTAGGGGTCAGGTATGGATCAATGGACAAAGCATAGGAAGATATTGGACAGTGCGTGCCAATGGAACATGCGGTGTTTGCAGGTATCCCGGAGCTTTCAGACCAGGAAATTGTCGAAGGGGCTGTGGCAAACCAACTCAACGATGGTAAAATAATATACTCCTTACAATGCACCTGGAAGTGCAATTTTTTACCCGTAGTTTTTTTTGATCCATTTACCTAAAACTGAATCCATTCAATGTTTATTAAATATATCAAATTGGTTACATAAACTTTAAAATGTAACTTTTTTGTTCTTTACAAGGTATCATGTTCCTCGATCATGGTTAAAGCCCACCCGAAATCTATTGGTGCTATTCGAAGAAGTTGGGGGGGATATATCAAAGATATCGTTGGTGAAAAGAGCACAGGCCCATGTTTGTGCTTCTACATTTGAACACCATCCGGTCATTGACAATTGGCAAACCGAAAGCTCTGGTGAATCTACTATGCTTCATGACACTAAGCTTCGCCTGCGTTGTGGGCTTGGTCAGTCCATATCCGCAATAAATTTTGCAAGCTTTGGGACTCCTTTTGGAGTTTGTGGAAGTTTTCAACAAGGCACTTGTCATGCATTAAACTCTCTTGAGCGAATAGAAAAGGTACATTCTCGCTTTATAACACTTTTTGTATGATCGATACCAGGATGGCACTCTCAACAACTTTAGGACATTTTTAGAGGTGTAAATTTGACCCATTAATTCTAGTTAAGTTAGTGTTCCTAGAATGGGCTTCCCTTAGAATTGGAGTAGGGTATATGAAAAGGTAATGTTGCTGAACCCAAATTTGCCGTTCAAAAGAGAAAATTTTCTAGCTAAGTTATATATAGAGTCAAATGGATTGAATGGGTTAAAAGTCCTTTTCTAGCCAACCCGTTTGACCCCTATGTAGCATTCTCTTACATTTTCGCTTTTCAACAGACATGTGTTGGACAAGAGGCTTGCGAGGTGCTGGTTTCAAACGATTATTTTGCAACGGATCCATGTCCTAACATATTGAAGAGGTTATCAATAGAAGCTGTTTGTTCTAACAAACCAAACTAGAAAGGTGACATAACCAGGCCGAACAAAGCTAGATATTAGTAAAGGAAACTGCTGTCCGATCATGAGCGTGAGGAAAGTGAATTTACTAGATCGAATCATCTTGTTAGGATTTCGTTTTCAGTTTAACACATTAAGTTTTAAACACCATGAATAAAGTAGTTTAATGTTATACTAGAGTGATATGTGTACATGATATATCACACATACTATATAGATTTTTTGGTACTAAATGTTATGAGAAAAAAACATCGAAATTTAATCAAATGAGATTGGTCTTGGGCACGAACGCAACGATGTATTCGTGAGCACGGACAGTAACGAATCTTTTAACCAGTCCATGAATTGAATCAACTTACTGTGAATCTGTTAGAACTATTCGAAAAATGGCAATAAATTACTGTTACCAAAAAAACAAGTACTAAGATACATCCCACAATCATCCGCTAAAGCCGAGTATGTAGCAGCCCACAAATTAAGCCATTCAAGCAATTTGGGCGACAAACAAGATAAAACTACACAAATATTCTGTCACAAGAAGTCTGCAACTGGAATTACAAAAAATGTCGTGTTTCACGGTAGAACAAAGCATATCGTCATTAACAATCACTTTCGGCTAGAAGCAGTGGCGGAACCAGGATTTTTATTCTGGGGTCGCCGAACAGTTTTCATGATACTAATAAGTATAAAGTTAAACTACAAATTTCAATTACTCTAGTATGGGGTTGCCAATTACCTTAAAACTTGTTAAATACTTAGAAATAGTACTAGAAATATAGAGTTTTATAAAAACTGTGGGGTTGCCATGGCCACCCATGGCCACCACATAGCTCCTCCACTGGCTAGAAGTATCATCAAAGAAGGAGATATATATATAGAAAGATCGATATTAATTGTGGCATTAGATATTTGTTATGTTAGATATTTAGTTAGTAATTTAGTATAGACTACTAAGTGATATATATATTTATAGTGCACCGATATTCAAATCTAAAAAATAGGAATCATGTAGTAATATGATATGATGTATTTCTAAAACACAACTCCCACTATAATTAATAATCAAGTTTCCTCCACACAAATTAATATACTCCATTGTCCATAACAATTTGATATCGATCGATCACACTAATTTATTACATCTAATTAAATAAACCATAATATTTTCTTAATAATTTACTACAATAACTCTAATAGATAGCTTATGAAAAACAAAATGGTGCATATATATTTTTAAAATTAATCAAGATTTAATTTGATAACACGTCTCCTAGCTTACATATTAATACAACTATACAAGTTCTCGCTATGTAATACGATACGATTTTAACTTTAGTTATTTCACTCGACGAACAATGTAGCTAGCTAGTTGAGTAGCCATGCATGCATATAGTTATACAACATTTATTCAAATTTAAACATACAATTATATATATTTAGAAACGACTATAACAAAATACACTCGAAAAGACTTGAATAGCGAGGCATCAGAGCAATCAATCTCTTCCTTTATTCATACAATACATATATTAATAATAAGATGCATACTCCATTATATTGTAACTTCAATCCACGTGACGTATGTTGGCCGGAATGATGATGCTTAAAGTTGAACAGGCAGGAATGCTCCCACACCCAAATGAATACCACCAATAGTAACGTTGGCCAACAGTTGTAACGGTGATACCGATTGTAGGAAGATGTTTGCTGGTAGGGTTGAATTGCATGCCGAGAGTGGCGTAGTAACAACAACGTTAGCCAGTGATAGAATGTTAGTTAGAGTCGACGTCAGCAGAGATTGAACTATAGTTAAACTGAATTGTCCTTGTAAATTTGTTGTTACTGTTGGTAATATTGGAGTCCCGGCTATCGTTAATTGGACTATAGCATCTGTTAATCACCCAACAAGGAAGGAATTAGATATATGCAAGTTTAGAGGAAGGTGATATATTACAATACACACATATATACAAACATTGAAACATATATACATATATATACATACTTGTATCCTATCATGAATAGATGTACAATCATTATGATAAATCTTCAAAGTGAGTCGGCTTTTAGGATTAGTCTGCTCGCAAATCAAGTAGGACACTCATGATTACCAAAAATATATTATGATAAATCTTAATTAGTTAACGTATCGTTAAAGGTTTCAACGGATATGAATCATTTGAATTGTATAAAAAACAACAGTTTGCTCGATAGATCAAAGATATTTGTTTAATCATGTTAGGATTAATTAAGTTACTTGATTGAGCATATAAAAAAACATGGAAATAATATAGTAACTTACTTGGGAAAGGAAGACTTGGAATCTTGACATTATTGACAATAGAGCTAGCACCATTCAGAGAGCAAAATATAGTTCCATTGATTCTGACAATAGACTGTGCTATGGCTTGTGGTGCCACAAAAACAACTACCAAAAGGGTGATCAAGATGAAAGATTTCATTGCCATTTATCAATGTGAAAGAGCTTGATTTTTTATAACCTGATATAAACTATAGTTGTAAGTTGCTTATTTACAGGCAAGTTTCAAGAAACATTGTTGCTAGAATGCTAGCTGTTGGAGGCTACTTATTATAGAATATAAATCTGTTTAACCGCCTACGCAATTAAAATTAAAAAATAATACAGTTATTTTGTAATTATTTATACTATACTAGTACTAGTACTAAAAAGGGTTAAGTATCCCGGACTGTAAGTAACTTTGCAACTTTTTCTATTGTGTATGCATCAAAATTTTTGAACACTTAATGTAAGTATCTCGCTAAAGATGAACATTTAATGTAAATTTTTTACGTTGACCAATCAAAAACTTCTACGTGACAGCTCATATGGTTGCCACGTATACATTTTTACATTAAGTGTTCAATTTAGAGAGATACTTACATTAAGTGTTCAAAATTTTTGATGCATACACACAATAGAAAAAGTTGCAAAGTTACTTACAGTCCGGGATACTTACTAACTACTTTTTTACAAGTCCTCAATGCATGTTGTACAACCATACATACTTTTTTATTTGTACTACCTTTATTGCATCTTATACAACTTTAGTTTAATACTATATATGATTAATTTGTATTAGTTTATGTAACATCCGTGATTTTGACCCGTTTAACTTTATATGTAATTTGACTAACAATTATGATTAGTAATATAATGGAAAGCTTTTATATGATTATATGACGTGATATGTGTTAAACGGGTCGATTGGCCACTTATTATGTGACTCGATACATGACGAATACTTAATTTAACTAGAAAAGAGACGGGTCAACCCATGGATATGATCCATGACCCATGACCCTCAAACTTGACCCAACCCTATCCTTACCCAATCCCATCCAATCCTCATCCACCCAATCACATTTACTCTTCCTATCTCTCTCTCTCAAATTCTTCCAAGAACACACACACACACTCAAACTCACTCTCTCCTCAATTTAATTCATCATTTATTGTTGTTTAAGTCAAATTAGTGCAAGAATCGTCATCTCCATCATCAAACCTACAACATATCAAAAATTTGAAGTTTATAGAACAAGGAATCTCACTTTCAAGCTTAAATTCGGATTTCACTTTTTGGAGGCAATTTTGGTAAGTAAACTTATATTTTATTGAGCATATTATGTTTGTAAACTCAAATAATAGTCAAACTATAAGAAATTCGGGTCAAATCCAGCTCAAAAAGTCCAATGGCTCAATTTGGGTTTTCTAGGGTTTGTATGCACCCAAAACCGAATTTGATGATGAAATGGTTGTTTTGGAACAAGATTTGGGTGTGGTTTGGGGCTGAATACGTTCATATATGTTCCCTCATGAGTTACAAACTTTCCCAATCAAAATTATGGTCAAATAAAGTTTGGAAAATGTTTTGGGTCATTTTTTTGGTCATAGTTGCTGCTGCTGTCCATTTTGTTCAGGTAGTGGCGTCTGGGACGCCACCTTGTGGCGTAAGCTACGGTGGTGGTTTGTGGCTAGGGCGTAGGACACGCTGTTGTGGGCGTCTGAGACGCTACTGATGAGCGTTCATTTTGTGATAAAAACCCCTATCAAAAGGCCACATTTCAATGTCTAAAATGAGTTAATATTCCGGAACTATTGGTACTTAATGGATTCGATATTTACGCAGGTTCACGGAAGATGCGAGTGAGGGTAAATGGCATCAAGCAACTCAAGATGCAGGCCTATGAAGTTACAAGACACAAGGAAGTGATTCAGGAGTCGAACGAAGCAAATCGGAAAGCAGCAGGAGCTGCCAGCGCCGCTGGCCCAACACCAGTAGGCCCCAGCGCCGCTGGGCGGCCCAGTTCAGCAACCGACTTTTGACTCTATTTAATCCGAAGCAGCCCTCAAAACCCCAGGAGAGAGCCGATTCAGCAGCCCTAGCCGCCACCTACAAACCCTAGGTCAACTTTGCAGATTCCAAGGAGGTTTTGGAGCTTCTAACACCTTCCGATCTTCATCTTCTACCTAGATCTATCTCTTTTATTTACTTTTCAGTTGGTAAACAATGTCTTTCATCTTTTCAGACTTTGTTATTCTTTTAATAATGGTAGGCTAATAGGCTGAATACTTGTTTGAATCGATGTGATCATGTAGACATTTTTACTTTATTTGTTAGATCTGTTGGAGTGTGTTTTACTGTTTATCGTAGATCTATGTTTTACTAGTTCTTCATATTATTATCGGTTCTATATCTGAGTGTATTAATTTAATTCTGATGATCGGTCTATAATCATATACTAGGATTAATACATAAGGATGGAAAACACTAGTCGGTCTATAACTAGATGTAAGAGGTGATTCACTTATAACTGAGGGATCCAGAACCATAGTAATTAGGATGAATAGAACATGATGCTTAACAATGTCAGACGCGATCCAGTGACATGGAAACGTGCACTGTGGTTACCGGAGGGAATTATTATCTGGTCATGGCTTAAGAGCCGGGTATACTAAAAGATGAATTAGTAACACAAACTTTAGGTCATTAATGCTTAAACAATGAATCTAACGAGAATATTTGTTTAAAGAGTAGTGTGAGTCTAGGGACAACACTAGTTACTTAGGCAAAGTGAATCTAACGAGAATCTGAGCCGTGATTAAGTTTCCAACAGTCTAGTAAGTAGGTAGAATGATATCTGGTCGTACCATGAGATCTGAGATGCCAAACAAGTATTTTAATTTTATTACTGTTATTTGCTTTTTCAACTCTTTTTCAGACTAAGCCTCTCGCTGAATAAGCGGTTGCGACTTCTATTTTACTTTTCAGTTTTAATTAGTTTTAATAGGAAATCGTGACAACCCCCAACCGCTAGAATTACACATATTACTAGATTAGGTAGTGCAAGCGTCCCTGCGAACGATCCTGTACTTATCACTTACTATACTACACTGATCGGGTCCTCTGCCCGTAATTGTGTGTTTAGTTCGAGATATTTACTTGTACAACATTTTTATAAATTTAAATACGAAAAAAAAACATACCCATCAGCTACCGGCGTCTGTTACGGTCAATGCACCGTAAGCTACGATGCCTTGTAAAAGTGTTACGCCAAAACTCGCCTGACTTACGCCAAAATTAGGGACCATACGCTGAAACTGCTTGATCCGTGGCACCGTATGGGAAGGTGGACCTGACCGTCCAAGACGCCAGGCCATGGCTGGGTCACCGTTCTTTACGCTGGTTGTCACCATCTTGTACGCTCACCTAGAACTCCCTACCGTAAGAGACGCCGGGCAGGACCGTAAATTACGGTGGTGCCCATTTGCCATTTTTTCCTGTTTCATCCTAGCTTCCTTTTTATTACCCTAGGGACGTCTCGAACCTTCAAATAAACCCTTTTCCAACTTCTTGAGTGTCTTGAACATGTTACAAACGTCGTACAAAGTTGTGAGTCATTTCAATGACTCAAAGTAGAAACTTAACATGATACGTTATCTATAATAATAGATTTTGGTCACGAGACGATTTTCGGACGAGTTTAACTCGACTTAAACTATATCTTGACATCTCTAATGACCATGTCAAGCCTCGGGAACCACATAAAGTCTTGAACCCCACCTTAACCCTAATTAGGGTTTTGTAATGAATAATAATATATAATTAATACATATATTGTACATAATGATAGGTGGTGGACGTGAAGTGAACGTTGAACGATTTTAACTCGACTTTATATCAATCTTAACTTCTTTTGCCGATCAAGGTGAGTTCCGTAGCTCCCTACTCGCTTGAGATTCGGGCTGGAAAGTGTACATTTATGTGATTACTTGTTTGATTGTTTGATTGAATGATTGATGGATTGATTGACACGTTTGATTGATTACGCACATGATTGTGATATGTATTGTTATAATTAGGGTAGTAGTGCATACATGGAAGACGATGATACCATTAAAGGGTTGTAGATGTGGTGGGAAGGCTGCGGGTGACCCTATATATAAGCATCTACGATTCTTTAATTGTAAAGGCGTACAAAGTGTATGTACTTGTTGCATTGGTTGGTTTAATGGTTGATGGACTTGTGATTGAGACAAACACATATACGGATTGATATATACACATGTGAGACGGACATGGACCTCCAAGTGTATAGATGTATACACTTGATGTTTTTGGGATGCCACATTGGTCATTGGGATGACATGTGAGTATCGTTGCATATGTGAGACGGACATGGACCCCGGGTATATAGACATATATACACCGATGACTTTGAGATGCCACATGATCATTGGGATGACATGTGAGTATCGTTGCATTGATGACTTGATGGTCACACTTATGATTTGCATTATGACATTGACATGCAAACGACACATAACTTGATATTGACATCACTTGTGTTTATTCATTACACATATTTACTTATTCTCATGAAATCTTATATGATTGTTGTGTGACAAGGTTATGCTTATGCAAACCTAACTTGACTTACATTGTGACGCATAAAGGCTACTTGTAAGATTGATTTGCCTTTATCTTATACATATTGTGACTAACCATTTCTACGAACTCACAAACCTCGTGTTGACTTGTTTAGTACACTTTTCAGGTAATCAGGTGAACCAAGGACTTGATGCATGATTGATTGCTAGCTTTTGACTCGGGCTTGGACTTACATGGATCTAGGATTCATATGCCCACTTTTGCATTATGCTTAGGATCGATAGCCATCTTTAGATGATTGTTTTGTAAACTTTGATGGTTACTTGCTCCTTGTGCATCTTGTATTTGATTTACTTATTTATGGATTCACCGAATCCTTTATTTTCATCTAGTTCATGTTCTACATTAATTCCACTTTGCGCTATATAATTTCCGTAATATTCCGAGCCCTAGCTCGGGGTGTTACAGAATGGTGGCCCATGCGTGGTCGTAGAGAATTAGGCGGTTTGACCTAAACTACGGCTTAAGTTAAAACTCTTCATATAGCATGCATGGTTAGGATTTTGTGTGCAACTTGAATTGTGTGAACCTTGAAAAGTGTACATTGTGAGTTCGTAGACAAAACCAATTATGTGATGACTTGATTACAATGTGATGAACATGTGATGAGTACAATGTGGTCAACGTGTACATTGATTTGAACTTGATTGTGGTTGAAATGGATTGTTGTTATTGATTGGTGATAGTTTGATGATTTATGGTCACCCGTGTTATATGCAAGTTAATGACATCACGGATTGCACATGTTGGCATAGAGTATAATAGGGAACCAATATGCTTAATGGGAGTTGATTGGGTGGAGGGAAAGCCGATGGTATCACCTGTATACAAACCCGGTCAATAACTAGAGAGCATATCGGATTCGGATTATACTTTGAACCACTTGTTTTAGTTGCTTGGATTGTGTGATGTGTCAAACACGAGTACTTGAATTGTTGATAAACGATTGTAGTGAACTTGGCATGATGGTATGATAAGTAACAATCCCCTTAGAATTCTAGCACTTTTGCCTTAGCATAATGATATGAATTATGTGTGTTGCATCGATATGAGAGCATTGACTACTTGTGGGACTAACATGTGAGCAATTTGAGACTAACCATCGGGTCAACGTTTTACTTATTTTATAGAAATGGTGAGACCAAGGAGAGCCGGAGCTAACTATAGGGCTAACTCTCAAGAGCCTCAACCGGAAGCTCAAGGTGTGCGAGGTAGAGGCCGTGGTGGTAGAGGCCGTGGTGGAGGCCGAGGTAGGGGCCGAGGTAGAGGTCGTGGTGAGGCTCCTGGGCCGAACTTGGCGGAGGTGATCGCTCAAACGGTCACCAACATTATGCCAACTATAGTTGCCCAAGTCACGACAACTCTTGAAGGAAACAATGGGGCACCACGCAATGAGCCTTAAAATGTTGAAGCTCCGAGAAATGTGAATAATGAGGGTGCTCAACCTCATGTTGTAGTGGGGGATGAGGAGGAACCGGTGGGAGTTGATAACTATGTTCCCATGTTTAATCAACATGGGGTGTACCGCCAAGGTTGTTTGTTTAAAGATTTCAAGAATTGTGGGGCGCCGGAGTTTGATGGTAAGGGTGGCCCCACGGATTGTATAAGATGGTTTGAGAGGATTGAGGCGGTGATTGAAAGAAGTCATTGCACATATGATGACCGGATTACTTATGCATCCGGTATGTTTAAAGATGATGCTTTAAGTTGGTGGAACCAAGAGGTAAGCTTGGGTCGGACCTATAACTTGACATGGGCCGATTTCAAGAACATGGTGAAGGAGAAGTTTTGCCCTCCTTATGAGCTCCAAAATCTAACCATTGAATTTGTCCATCTTAAAATGGACGGGGCCGATTACAAGGGCTACATTAGACGGTTCCAAGACTTGTCTACCCTTGTTCCTCATTTGGTGAACCCCGAGCCCCGGGCCATTGAGAAATTTGTTTTGGGCTCGACTCCACAAGTCGATCTCTTGTTAACTCGGTCATGCCTACTTCTTTGGCCGAGGCTATTAACCGAGCCGGTAGTGTGACCGAAGATTTGTTGAGAAGTGGTGTTTTGAGTAAATCATCATCATCCAAAAGGAAAGAAGTTGGAGAGTCGAGTGGGGTGTAGAAGATGGGAAGGTTTGACCCCAAGAATGCTAATCGGGGTAGAGTTATGGCGGCGGTGGAGCCGGTAAAGAAGACTTATTTGGGACCCCATCCATTTTGTGGAAGATGCAACAAGCACCACCCCACCAACATTCAATGTGGGGCATGTTTCTCTTGTAACCAACTTGGACACTTGTCCAAGGATTGTAGGGCGCCGAGGGCGGCCCCACAAAATGTAGCCCCTCTCCAAGCCATTCCTCCTCGTGCCAACCAACAATGGGGCACATGTTTTGAGTGTGGTAGCCCTTATCACTACCGTCATAATTGTCCTCAATGGGTTGGACAACAAGTTCAAGTAGCCGTCCACCCCAACCAACTTCAAATTGCCGAGCCTAATCAAAACCGGGGACAACAAGGCCACCAAGTGCAACCTCGTGGCCGAGCCTTTGCGGTCAATGCTAATGAAGCCCGCAACAATCCAACATCTTGGCAGGTAACTTTCTTCTTAATGGTCACTATGCCACGGTTTTATTTGATTCCGGAGCCGTCTATAGCTTTGTTTCCTCTAGCTTTGTTCCTTTGATTGATGTGCATCCATGTGCTTTGAACTATGTGCTTGATATAGAAATGGTAAACGGGTCACTTGATCGATGTTGTTGGACCGATCAAAAATATAAACTAAACACCAACAATTAGTACGGGTAAATAGAGTATCGTATCCTCAGGGAATCAATGAAAAGTGTTAAACAATTTGAAAAGTTAATTAACCTAGACATAAACTTAAAACCGCTTTGATTGATTGATTGATTTAAACTAAAATTGATAATTGAGTTAACAAACTAAACAATAATAATTAAAGTGACCATTCTCATGCTCCTAATTATGCTTTCAAATATGTAACCTAAATATTCGTTGGAAATCACATAGATATGATTCGTTATACGTTTGGATTGAATGAATGTTAAGAATTAATTGATTAGGTTGTGATGATTCACGATAATGAAAACCGGGGAATTGACACAACTAAATTATCCATTCATTAACTAGATTACAAGTTCATAAGAGATTCTTCCAATAATCATTGATTAACAAGGATTTGAAATAAAAAGATAGATGAAATTCATTCAAGTTATAAACAAGTAATCATTCAAATAATCCAAACAACATTAGATGTAAAACACTAATGAAGAATTAAACATCTAATCAACATGAATATGAGAAAGGTTGAACATAAATGTCTTACATAATTGTTCACATGAGAATGATCAAAAGAGAATTAGCCTATCGTCTTCATCATTGAATCTTCAATTTGGATTGTCATCTCCATGAATTTATGATTTGATGATGAAATTGGGGTGGGAAGGTTAGGAACTGCTCTTGGTATGTGAAAAATATGTCTGATAATTTCCCCAATTCGTAAGTAGAAGTGATATAAACTAAAAATTAGAATAAAACCATAAAATTCGGGCACATGATCAGATGCCAGCGTAACGTACGGTCCTCCTGGCGTAATGGACGCTGCTCTAGTTTTTCACTTTTGAATTTGGTCCCTGAATTACGTTACTGAAGGAAACCAGATGCCAACATCACCACATCCAGGCCACCGTAAGCTACGGTGGCCATCAGCGTAAGACACACCTGCTCAAAACTTCAGGTTTTGCCTTACGCCACCTTGAGTCTTCTTTACGCCCACCTTTCTGGCCCAGCGTAAGTTACGCTGGGCTCCAGCGTAAGAGACGCTAACTCAGAATCTCAGTTTTCCAGTTTCAACTTCCTTTGACCTTTTTGACTCGTTTCTTGATTCAAATGGCTCCAACTCGTAACCCGTGACCCGAAACACTACTAAACATAAACGCCCCCTATTCTTATATTAACAAGCACAAATCATGTTGTTTCACACGCTAAGATCATGCAAATTAGGTGTTTATCACATTCCCCAACTTAACTCTTTTTCGTCCCGAAAAAGACATTCATCATGTGACAAAGCTAATTTACAATCCTATAATACTTCTATCACCAAAGAAACACCATATAAGAATTATACCAACTATACACACTTGTAAAACTCAACTCTCAAGTAATCTACAAAGTACACTTGGGCGGAAACTAAATAGATGCAAACTAAATTACACAACACAATCAACTCATGAGACTTACAACTATCAAAAGATTTACGACAAGCAAGTAAAAATATATAAATGTGCAATTAAACCTAATAAACCTCAAGTTTGCCACAATACATGCATCACACTCTCACAATTTGCACTCCCCTCGGTTAATATTTTGAGTAAATTAGCAAAAGATGTGCTAATATGTATATATGAAGCTCTCTGTAAAGTCCCTCACACGATGGTTTAACCCACGAGTGTAAAATAACAAGTCAAGTATGAACTAGATTGGACTAGTTTTACTTTAAATACAAATGCAAGAGTATAAGTAAAGTAATAAAGACTTAAGCAATATTTAAACAAGTAAATAAATGGTGGAACACAAATGTAATTTTCAAGTGTATTTATTTATTGATGTTAAACAAAATACAAGATTGTTGCGGAACCTAGATATTACAAGTATGTAACTATCTAAACAATCTTTGAATTACAAGTGATCTATACTTGCTAAATAATCTCCTTGGATCGATATACTTAAAGTTGTGAAGTATAACTATTTGGATCGAGAGTATTTTAGCAAGTTCACCAAATTGCAAAAAAGTAATTTGTACGAGGTATGTGACTTTGTATTATAGGCAAATAAATTCAACAGTGAATTTATTATGCCGTACAAATATGGTTGCATGCATTTAAGGCAACTACTTTAATTCCTTAAATGCATTGGTTAAAGTACAAGGATAAAGTCATATTGATGTGACTTGTTATCCTTTTAACCAACCACCTTTACACACGTATTGTACTTTTATCAATAGACAAATGGGTTGTCCGGGTAAAAGCGTGTAAAGGCATAAAGTCAATTCCTCGTAATCAGTGTTCAGACTTGTAAGGTCTAGAACACTGATAAAGCTCCAGTCAGGAGATCTGGTAAGACTGTCAGTGGGCCTCCACTGCTTGTCAGTCTTCTTTCTTCAAACTTCAGTCTTTGACTTCAGTGAGAATGTCTTCAGTAGAAACGATCTTGACTGGAGTGAAGTCCAGTGAGCTAATCTGGTGGAATCCAGATTCCTGTACAAGTAAACAGCTCACTGGTCTTCTATTATTTCTGGACAAATCTTCAGTGCCGCTCCAGTCTTTAAGTCTGGAGTGGGTCCAGTAAATCTGGACCTAACAAATTCCCCTTATTTGTTCAGAAATAATGCAAGGTTTTTCAAGCTTCTATCTATACAATTGTATGCTTGAAAAACACTTGAATTTGACTAAGTCTAAAAATTTAAGTTGCTGGAAAACACTTTATAGATCATCAGTGTTCCAGTATTTAATCTTTTAGTTCTAAATTAGACTTAATCTGATCACTTACTT
>CM067173.1:32435951-32549305 GCA_034093135.1 Erigeron breviscapus | reverse complement strand
GGAGCGGCACTGAAGATTTGTCCAGAAATAATAGAAGACCAGTGAGCTGTTTACTTGTACAGGAATCTGGATTCCACCAGATTAGCTCACTGGACTTCACTCCAGTCAAGATCGTTTCTACTGAAGACATTCTCACTGAAGTCAAAGACTGAAGTTTGAAGAAAGAAGACTGATAAGCAGTGGAGCCCACTGACAGTCTTACCAGATCTCCTGACTGGAGCTTTATCAGTGTTCTAGACCTTACAAGTCTGAACACTGATTACGAGGAATTGACTTTATGCCTTTACACACTTTTACCCGGACAACCCATTTGTCTATTGATAAAAGTACAATATGTGTGTAAAGGTGGTTGGTTAAAAGGATAACAAGTCACATCAATATGACTTTATCCTTGTACTTTAACCAATGCATTTAAGGAATTAAAGTAGTTGCCTTAAATGCATGCAACCATATTTGTACGGCATAATAAATTCACTGTTGAATTTATTTGCCTATAAATACAAAGTCACATACCTCGTACAAATTACTTTTTTGAAATTTGGTGAACTTGCTAAAATACTCTCGATCAAAATAGTTATACTTCACAACTTTAAGTATATCGATCCAAGGAGATTATTTAGCAAGTATAGATCACTTGTAATTCAAGATTGTTTAGATAGTTACATACTTGTAATATCTAGGTTCCGCAACAATCTTGTGTTTTGTTTAACATCAATAAATAAAATACACTTGAAAATTACATTTGTGTTCCACCATTTATTTACTTGTTTAAATATTGCTTTAAGTCTTTATTACTTTACTTATACTCTTGCATTTGTATTTAAAGTAATACTAGTCCAATCTAGTTCATACTTGACTTGTTATTTTATACTCGTGGGTTAAACCATCGTGTGAGGGACTTTACAGAGAGCTTCATATATACATATTAGCACATCTTTTGCTAATTTACTCAAAATATTAACCGAGGGGAGTGCAAATTGTGAGAGTGTGATGCATGTATTGTGGCAAACTTGAGGTTTATTAGGTTTAATTGCACATTTATATATTTTTACTTGCTTGTCGTAAATCTTTTGATAGTTGTAAGTCTCATGAGTTGATTGTGTTGTGTAATTTAGTTTGCATCTATTTAGTTTCCGCCCAAGTGTACTTTGTAGATTACTTGAGAGTTGAGTTTTACAAGTGTGTATAGTTGGTATAATTCTTATATGGTGTTTCTTTGGTGATAGGAAGTATTATAGGATTGTAAATTAGCTTTGTCACATGATGAATGTCTTTTTCGGGACGAAAAAGAGTTAAGTTGGGGAATGTGATAAACACCTAATTTGCATGATCTTAGCGTGTGAAACAACATGATTTGTGCTTGTTAATATAAGAATAGGGGGCGTTTATGTTTAGTAGTGTTTCGGGTCACGGGTTACGAGTTGGAGCCATTTGAATCAAGAAACGAGTCAAAAAGGTCAAAGGAAGTTGAAACTGGAAAACTGAGATTCTGAGTTAGCGTCTCTTACGCTGGAGCCCAGCGTAACTTACGCTGGGCCAGAAAGGTGGGCGTAAAGAAGACTCAAGGTGGCGTAAGGCAAAACCTGAAGTTTTGAGCAGGCGTGTCTTACGCTGATGGCCACCGTAGCTTACGGTGGCCTGGATGTGGTGATGTTGGCATCTGGTTTCCTTCAGTAACGTAATTCAGGACCAAATTCAAAAGTGAAAAACTAGAGCAGCGTCCATTACGCCAGGAGGACCGTACGTTACGCTGGGATCTGATCATGTGCCCGAATTTTATGGTTTTATTCTAATTTTCAGTTTATATCACTTCTACTTACGAATTGGGGAAATTATCAGACATATTTTTCACATACCAAGAGCAGTTCCTAACCTTCCCACCCCAATTTCATCATCAAATCATAAATTCATGGAGATGACAATCCAAATTGAAGATTCAATGATGAAGACGATAAGCTAATTCTCTTTTGATCATTCTCATGTGAACAATTATGTAAGACATTTATGTTCAACCTTTCTCATATTCATGTTGATTAGATGTTTAATTCTTCATTAGTGTTTTACATCTAATGTTGTTTGGATTATTTGAATGATTACTTGTTTATAACTTGAATGAATTTCATCTATCTTTTTATTTCAAATCCTTGTTAATCAATGATTATTGGAAGAATCTCTTATGAACTTGTAATCTAGTTAATGAATGGATAATTTAGTTGTGTCAATTCCCCGGTTTTCATTATCGTGAATCATCACAACCTAATCAATTAATTCTTAACATTCATTCAATCCAAACGTATAACGAATCATATCTATGTGATTTCCAACGAATATTTAGGTTACATATTTGAAAGCATAATTAGGAGCATGAGAATGGTCACTTTAATTATTATTGTTTAGTTTGTTAACTCAATTATCAATTTTAGTTTAAATCAATCAATCAATCAAAGCGGTTTTAAGTTTATGTCTAGGTTAATTAACTTTTCAAATTGTTTAACACTTTCTATTGATTTCCTGAGGATACGATACTCTATTTACCCGTACTAATTGTTGGTGTTTAGTTTATATTTTTGATCGGTCCAACAACATCGATCAAGTGACCCGTTTACCATTTCTATATCAAGCACATAGTTCAAAGCACATGGATGCACATCAATCAAAGGAACAAAGCTAGAGGAAACAAAGCTATAGACGGCTCCGGAATCAAATAAAACCGTGGCATAGTGACCATTAAGAAGAAAGTTACCTGCCAAGATGTTGGATTGTTGCGGGCTTCATTAGCATTGACCGCAAAGGCTCGGCCACGAGGTTGCACTTGGTGGCCTTGTTGTCCCCGGTTTTGATTAGGCTCGGCAATTTGAAGTTGGTTGGGGTGGACGGCTACTTGAACTTGTTGTCCAACCCATTGAGGACAATTATGACGGTAGTGATAAGGGCTACCACACTCAAAACATGTGCCCCATTGTTGGTTGGCACGAGGAGGAATGGCTTGGAGAGGGGCTACATTTTGTGGGGCCGCCCTCGGCGCCCTACAATCCTTGGACAAGTGTCCAAGTTGGTTACAAGAGAAACATGCCCCACATTGAATGTTGGTGGGGTGGTGCTTGTTGCATCTTCCACAAAATGGATGGGGTCCCAAATAAGTCTTCTTTATCGGCTCCACCGCCACCATAACTCTACCCCGATTAGCATTCTTGGGGTCAAACCTTCCCATCTTCTACACCCCACTCGACTCTCCAACTTCTTTCCTTTTGGATGATGATGATTTACTCAAAACACCACTTCTCAACAAATCTTCGGTCACACTACCGGCTCGGTTAATAGCCTCGGCCAAAGAAGTAGGCATGACCGAGTTAACAAGAGATCGGACTTGTGGAGTCGAGCCCAAAACAAATTTCTCAATGGCCCGGGGCTCGGGGTTCACCAAATGAGGAACAAGGTTAGATAAGTCTTGGAACCGTCTAATGTAGCCCTTGTAATCGGCCCCGTCCATTTTAAGATGGACAAATTCAATGGTTAGATTTTGGAGCTCATAAGGAGGGCAAAACTTCTCCTTCACCATGTTCTTGAAATCGGCCCATGTCAAGTTATAGGTCCGACCCAAGCTTACTTCTTGGTTCCACCAACTTAAAGCATCATCTTTGAACATACCGGATGCATAAGTAATCCGGTCATCATATGTGCAATGACTTCTTTCAATCACCGCCTCAATCCTCTCAAACCATCTTATACAATCCGTGGGGCCACCCTTACCATCAAACTCCGGCGCCCCACAATTCTTGAAATCTTTAAACAAACAACCTTGGCGGTACACCCCATGTTGATTAAACATGGGAACATAGTTATCAACTCCCACCGGTTCCTCCTCATCCCCCACTACAACATGAGGTTGAGCACCCTCATTATTCACATTTCTCGGAGCTTCAACATTTTAAGGCTCATTGCGTGGTGCCCCATTGTTTCCTTCAAGAGTTGTCGTGACTTGGGCAACTATAGTTGGCATAATGTTGGTGACCGTTTGAGCGATCACCTCCGCCAAGTTCGGCCCAGGAGCCTCACCACGACCTCTACCTCGGCCCCTACCTCGGCCTCCACCACGGCCTCTACCACCACGGCCTCTACCTCGCACACCTTGAGCTTCCGGTTGAGGCTCTTGAGAGTTAGCCCTATAGTTAGCTCCGGCTCTCCTTGGTCTCACCATTTCTATAAAATAAGTAAAACGTTGACCCGATGGTTAGTCTCAAATTGCTCACATGTTAGTCCTACAAGTAGTCAATGCTCTCATATCGATGCAACACACATAATTCATATCATTATGCTAAGGCAAAAGTGCTAGAATTCTAAGGGGATTGTTACTTATCATACCATCATGCCAAGTTCACTACAATCGTTTATCAACAATTCAAGTACTCGTGTTTGACACATCACACAATCCAAGCAACTAAAACAAGTGGTTCAAAGTATAATCCGAATCCGATATGCTCTCTAGTTATTGACCGGGTTTGTATACAGGTGATACCATCGGCTTTCCCTCCACCCAATCAACTCCCATTAAGCATATTGGTTCCCTATTATACTCTATGCCAACATGTGCAATCCGTGATGTCATTAACTTGCATATAACACGGGTGACCATAAATCATCAAACTATCACCAATCAATAACAACAATCCATTTCAACCACAATCAAGTTCAAATCAATGTACACGTTGACCACATTGTACTCATCACATGTTCATCACATTGTAATCAAGTCATCACATAATTGGTTTTGTCTACGAACTCACAATGTACACTTTTCAAGGTTCACACAATTCAAGTTGCACACAAAATCCTAACCATGCATGCTATATGAAGAGTTTTAACTTAAGCCGTAGTTTAGGTCAAACCGCCTAATTCTCTACGACCACGCATGGGCCACCATTCTGTAACACCCCGAGCTAGGGCTCGGAATATTACGGAAATTATATAGCGCAAAGTGGAATTAATGTAGAACATGAACTAGATGAAAATAAAGGATTCGGTGAATCCATAAATAAGTAAATCAAATACAAGATGCACAAGGAGCAAGTAACCATCAAAGTTTACAAAACAATCATCTAAAGATGGCTATCGATCCTAAGCATAATGCAAAAGTGGGCATATGAATCCTAGATCCATGTAAGTCCAAGCCCGAGTCAAAAGCTAGCAATCAATCATGCATCACGTCCTTGGTTCACCTGATTACCTGAAAAGTGTACTAAACAAGTCAACACGAGGTTTGTGAGTTCGTAGAAATGGTTAGTCACAATATGTATAAGATAAAGGCAAATCAATCTTACAAGTAGCCTTTATGCGTCACAATGTAAGTCAAGTTAGGTTTGCATAAGCATAACCTTGTCACACAACAATCATATAAGATTTCATGAGAATAAGTAAATATGTGTAATGAATAAACACAAGTGATGTCAATATCAAGTTATGTGTCGTTTGCATGTCAATGTCATAATGCAAATCATAAGTGTGACCATCAAGTCATCAATGCAACGATACTCACATGTCATCCCAATGATCATGTGGCATCTCAAAGTCATCGGTGTATATATGTCTATATACCCGGGGTCCATGTCCGTCTCACATATGCAACGATACTCACATGTCATCCCAATGACCAATGTGGCATCCCAAAAACATCAAGTGTATACATCTATACACTTGGAGGTCCATGTCCGTCTCACATGTGTATATATCAATCCGTATATGTGTTTGTCTCAATCACAAGTCCATCAACCATTAAACCAACCAATGCAACAAGTACATACACTTTGTACGCCTTTACAATTAAAGAATCGTAGATGCTTATATATAGGGTCACCCGCAGCCTTCCCACCACATCTACAACCCTTTAATGGTATCATCGTCTTCCATGTATGCACTACTACCCTAATTATAACAATACATATCACAATCATGTGCGTAATCAATCAAACGTGTCAATCAATCCATCAATCATTCAATCAAACAATCAAACAAGTAATCACATAAATGTACACTTTCCAGCCCGAATCTCAAGCGAGTAGGGAGCTACGGAACTCACCTTGATCGGCAAAAGAAGTTAAGATTGATATAAAGTCGAGTTAAAATCGTTCAACGTTCACTTCACGTCCACCACCTATCATTATGTACAATATATGTATTAATTATATATTATTATTCATTACAAAACCCTAATTAGGGTTAAGGTGGGGTTCAAGACTTTATGTGGTTCCCGAGGCTTGACATGGTCATTAGAGATGTCAAGATATAGTTTAAGTCGAGTTAAACTCGTCCGAAAATCGTCTCGTGACCAAAATCTATTATTATAGATAACGTATCATGTTAAGTTTCTACTTTGAGTCATTGAAATGACTCACAACTTTGTACGACGTTTGTAACATGTTCAAGACACTCAAGAAGTTGGAAAAGGGTTTATTTGAAGGTTCGAGACGTCCCTAGGGTAATAAAAAGGAAGCTAGGATGAAACAGGAAAAAATGGCAAATGGGCACCACCGTAATTTACGGTCCTGCCCGGCGTCTCTTACGGTAGGGAGTTCTAGGTGAGCGTACAAGATGGTGACAACCAGCGTAAAGAACGGTGACCCAGCCATGGCCTGGCGTCTTGGACGGTCAGGTCCACCTTCCCATACGGTGCCACGGATCAAGCAGTTTCAGCGTATGGTCCCTAATTTTGGCGTAAGTCAGGCGAGTTTTGGCGTAACACTTTTACAAGGCATCGTAGCTTACGGTGCATTGACCGTAACAGACGCCGGTAGCTGATGGGTATGTTTTTTTTTCGTATTTAAATTTATAAAAATGTTGTACAAGTAAATATCTCGAACTAAACACACAATTACGGGCAGAGGACCCGATCAGTGTAGTATAGTAAGTGATAAGTACAGGATCGTTCGCAGGGACGCTTGCACTACCTAATCTAGTAATATGTGTAATTCTAGCGGTTGGGGGTTGTCACGATTTCCTATTAAAACTAATTAAAACTGAAAAGTAAAATAGAAGTCGCAACCGCTTATTCAGCGAGAGGCTTAGTCTGAAAAAGAGTTGAAAAAGCAAATAACAGTAATAAAACTAAAATACTTGTTTGGCATCTCAGATCTCATGGTACGACCAGATATCATTCTACCTACTTACTAGACTGTTGGAAACTTAATCACGGCTCAGATTCTCGTTAGATTCACTTTGCCTAAGTAACTAGTGTTGTCCCTAGACTCACACTACTCTTTAAACAAATATTCTCGTTAGATTCATTGTTTAAGCATTAATGACCTAAAGTTTGTGTTACTAATTCATCTTTTAGTATACCCGGCTCTTAAGCCATGACCAGATAATAATTCCCTCCGGTAACCACAGTGCACGTTTCCATGTCACTGGATCGCGTCTGACATTGTTAAGCATCATGTTCTATTCATCCTAATTACTATGGTTCTGGATCCCTCAGTTATAAGTGAATCACCTTTACATCTAGTTATAGACCGACTAGTGTTTTCCATCCTTATGTATTAATCCTAGTATATGATTATAGACCGATCATCAGAATAAATTAATACACTCAGATATAGAACCGATAATAATATGAAGAACTAGTAAAACATAGATCTACGATAAACAGTAAAACACACTCCAACAGATCTAACAAATAAAGTAAAAATGTCTACATGATCACATCGATTCAAACAAGTATTCAGCCTATTAGCCTACCATTATTAAAAGAATAACAAAGTCTGAAAAGATGAAAGACATTGTTTACCAACTGAAAGTAAATAAAAGAGATAGATCTAGGTAGAAGATGAAGATCGGAAGGTGTTAGAAGCTCCAAAACCTCCTTGGAATCTGCAAAGTTGACCTAGGGTTTATAGGTGGCGGCTAGGGCTGCTGAATCGGCTCTCTCCTGGGGTTTTGAGGGCTGCTTCGGATTAAATAGAGTCAAAAGTCGGTTGCTGAACTGGGCCGCCCAGCGGCGCTGGGGCCTACTGGTGTTGGGCCAGCGGCGCTGGCAGCTCCTGCTGCTTTCCGATTTGCTTCGTTCGACTCCTGAATCACTTCCTTGTGTCTTGTAACTTCATAGGCCTGCATCTTGAGTTGCTTGATGCCATTTACCCTCACTCGCATCTTCCGTGAACCTGCGTAAATATCGAATCCATTAAGTACCAATAGTTCCGGAATATTAACTCATTTTAGACATTGAAATGTGGCCTTTTGATAGGGGTTTTTATCACAAAATGAACGCTCATCAGTAGCGTCTCAGACGCCCACAACAGCGTGTCCTACGCCCTAGCCACAAACCACCACCGTAGCTTACGCCACAAGGTGGCGTCCCAGACGCCACTACCTGAACAAAATGGACAGCAGCAGCAACTATGACCAAAAAAATGACCCAAAACATTTTCCAAACTTTATTTGACCATAATTTTGATTGGGAAAGTTTGTAACTCATGAGGGAACATATATGAACGTATTCAGCCCCAAACCACACCCAAATCTTGTTCCAAAACAACCATTTCATCATCAAATTCGGTTTTGGGTGCATACAAACCCTAGAAAACCCAAATTGAGCCATTGGACTTTTTGAGCTGGATTTGACCCGAATTTCTTATAGTTTGACTATTATTTGAGTTTACAAACATAATATGCTCAATAAAATATAAGTTTACTTACCAAAATTGCCTCCAAAAAGTGAAATCCGAATTTAAGCTTGAAAGTGAGATTCCTTGTTCTATAAACTTCAAATTTTTGATATGTTGTAGGTTTGATGATGGAGATGACGATTCTTGCACTAATTTGACTTAAACAACAATAAATGATGAATTAAATTAGAGAGAGAGTGAGTTTGAGTGTGTGTGTGTGTTCTTGGAAGAATTTGAGAGAGAGAGATAGGAAGAGTAAATGTGATTGGGTGGATGAGGATTGGATGGGATTGGGTAAGGATAGGGTTGGGTCAAGTTTGAGGGTCATGGGTCATGGATCATATCCATGGGTTGACCCGTCTCTTTTCTAGTTAAATTAAGTATTCGTCATGTATCGAGAAACATAATAAGTGGCCAATCGACCCGTTTAACACATATCACGTCATATAATCATATAAAAGCTTTCCATTATATTACTAATCATAATTGTTAGTCAAATTACATATAAAGTTCAAACGGGTCAAAATCACGGATGTTACATAAACTAATACAAATTAATCATATATAGTATTAAACTAAAGTTGTATAAGATGCAATAAAGGTAGTACAAATAAAAAAGTATGTATGGTTGTACAACATGCATTGAGGACTTGTAAAAAAGTAGTTAGTAAGTATCCCGGACTGTAAGTAACTTTGCAACTTTTTCTATTGTGTGTATGCATCAAAAATTTTGAACACTTAATGTAAGTATCTCTCTAAATTGAACACTTAATGTAAAAATGTATACGTGGCAACCATATGAGCTGCCACGTAGAAGTTTTTGATTGGTCAACGTAAAAAATTTACATTAAATGTTCATCTTTAGCGAGATACTTACATTAAGTGTTCAAAAATTTTGATGCATACACAATAGAAAAAGTTGCAAAGTTACTTACAGTCCGGGATACTTAACCCTTTTTAGTACTAGTACTAGTATAGTATAAATAATTACAAAATAACTGTATTATTTTTTAATTTTAATTGCGTAGGCGGTTAAACAGATTTATATTCTATAATAAGTAGCCTCCAACAGCTAGCATTCTAGCAACAATGTTTCTTGAAACTTGCCTGTAAATAAGCAACTTACAACTATAGTTTATATCAGGTTATAAAAAATCAAGCTCTTTCACATTGATAAATGGCAATGAAATCTTTCATCTTGATCACCCTTTTGGTAGTTGTTTTTGTGGCACCACAAGCCATAGCACAGTCTATTGTCAGAATCAATGGAACTATATTTTGCTCTCTGAATGGTGCTAGCTCTATTGTCAATAATGTCAAGATTCCAAGTCTTCCTTTCCCAAGTAAGTTACTATATTATTTCCATGTTTTTTTATATGCTCAATCAAGTAACTTAATTAATCCTAACATGATTAAACAAATATCTTTGATCTATCGAGCAAACTGTTGTTTTTTATACAATTCAAATGATTCATATCCGTTGAAACCTTTAACGATACGTTAACTAATTAAGATTTATCATAATATATTTTTGGTAATCATGAGTGTCCTACTTGATTTGCGAGCAGACTAATCCTAAAAGCCGACTCACTTTGAAGATTTATCATAATGATTGTACATCTATTCATGATAGGATACAAGTATGTATATATATGTATATATGTTTCAATGTTTGTATATATGTGTGTATTGTAATATATCACCTTCCTCTAAACTTGCATATATCTAATTCCTTCCTTGTTGGGTGATTAACAGATGCTATAGTCCAATTAACGATAGCCGGGACTCCAATATTACCAACAGTAACAACAAATTTACAAGGACAATTCAGTTTAACTATAGTTCAATCTCTGCTGACGTCGACTCTAACTAACATTCTATCACTGGCTAACGTTGTTGTTACTACGCCACTCTCGGCATGCAATTCAACCCTACCAGCAAACATCTTCCTACAATCGGTATCACCGTTACAACTGTTGGCCAACGTTACTATTGGTGGTATTCATTTGGGTGTGGGAGCATTCCTGCCTGTTCAACTTTAAGCATCATCATTCCGGCCAACATACGTCACGTGGATTGAAGTTACAATATAATGGAGTATGCATCTTATTATTAATATATGTATTGTATGAATAAAGGAAGAGATTGATTGCTCTGATGCCTCGCTATTCAAGTCTTTTCGAGTGTATTTTGTTATAGTCGTTTCTAAATATATATAATTGTATGTTTAAATTTGAATAAATGTTGTATAACTATATGCATGCATGGCTACTCAACTAGCTAGCTACATTGTTCGTCGAGTGAAATAACTAAAGTTAAAATCGTATCGTATTACATAGCGAGAACTTGTATAGTTGTATTAATATGTAAGCTAGGAGACGTGTTATCAAATTAAATCTTGATTAATTTTAAAAATATATATGCACCATTTTGTTTTTCATAAGCTATCTATTAGAGTTATTGTAGTAAATTATTAAGAAAATATTATGGTTTATTTAATTAGATGTAATAAATTAGTGTGATCGATCGATATCAAATTGTTATGGACAATGGAGTATATTAATTTGTGTGGAGGAAACTTGATTATTAATTATAGTGGGAGTTGTGTTTTAGAAATACATCATATCATATTACTACATGATTCCTATTTTTTAGATTTGAATATCGGTGCACTATAAATATATATATCACTTAGTAGTCTATACTAAATTACTAACTAAATATCTAACATAACAAATATCTAATGCCACAATTAATATCGATCTTTCTATATATATATCTCCTTCTTTGATGATACTTCTAGCCAGTGGAGGAGCTATGTGGTGGCCATGGGTGGCCATGGCAACCCCACAGTTTTTATAAAACTCTATATTTCTAGTACTATTTCTAAGTATTTAACAAGTTTTAAGGTAATTGGCAACCCCATACTAGAGTAATTGAAATTTGTAGTTTAACTTTATACTTATTAGTATCATGAAAACTGTTCGGCGACCCCAGAATAAAAATCCTGGTTCCGCCACTGCTTCTAGCCGAAAGTGATTGTTAATGACGATATGCTTTGTTCTACCGTGAAACACGACATTTTTTGTAATTCCAGTTGCAGACTTCTTGTGACAGAATATTTGTGTAGTTTTATCTTGTTTGTCGCCCAAATTGCTTGAATGGCTTAATTTGTGGGCTGCTACATACTCGGCTTTAGCGGATGATTGTGGGATGTATCTTAGTACTTGTTTTTTTGGTAACAGTAATTTATTGCCATTTTTCGAATAGTTCTAACAGATTCACAGTAAGTTGATTCAATTCATGGACTGGTTAAAAGATTCGTTACTGTCCGTGCTCACGAATACATCGTTGCGTTCGTGCCCAAGACCAATCTCATTTGATTAAATTTCGATGTTTTTTTCTCATAACATTTAGTACCAAAAAATCTATATAGTATGTGTGATATATCATGTACACATATCACTCTAGTATAACATTAAACTACTTTATTCATGGTGTTTAAAACTTAATGTGTTAAACTGAAAACGAAATCCTAACAAGATGATTCGATCTAGTAAATTCACTTTCCTCACGCTCATGATCGGACAGCAGTTTCCTTTACTAATATCTAGCTTTGTTCGGCCTGGTTATGTCACCTTTCTAGTTTGGTTTGTTAGAACAAACAGCTTCTATTGATAACCTCTTCAATATGTTAGGACATGGATCCGTTGCAAAATAATCGTTTGAAACCAGCACCTCGCAAGCCTCTTGTCCAACACATGTCTGTTGAAAAGCGAAAATGTAAGAGAATGCTACATAGGGGTCAAACGGGTTGGCTAGAAAAGGACTTTTAACCCATTCAATCCATTTGACTCTATATATAACTTAGCTAGAAAATTTTCTCTTTTGAACGGCAAATTTGGGTTCAGCAACATTACCTTTTCATATACCCTACTCCAATTCTAAGGGAAGCCCATTCTAGGAACACTAACTTAACTAGAATTAATGGGTCAAATTTACACCTCTAAAAATGTCCTAAAGTTGTTGAGAGTGCCATCCTGGTATCGATCATACAAAAAGTGTTATAAAGCGAGAATGTACCTTTTCTATTCGCTCAAGAGAGTTTAATGCATGACAAGTGCCTTGTTGAAAACTTCCACAAACTCCAAAAGGAGTCCCAAAGCTTGCAAAATTTATTGCGGATATGGACTGACCAAGCCCACAACGCAGGCGAAGCTTAGTGTCATGAAGCATAGTAGATTCACCAGAGCTTTCGGTTTGCCAATTGTCAATGACCGGATGGTGTTCAAATGTAGAAGCACAAACATGGGCCTGTGCTCTTTTCACCAACGATATCTTTGATATATCCCCCCCAACTTCTTCGAATAGCACCAATAGATTTCGGGTGGGCTTTAACCATGATCGAGGAACATGATACCTTGTAAAGAACAAAAAAGTTACATTTTAAAGTTTATGTAACCAATTTGATATATTTAATAAACATTGAATGGATTCAGTTTTAGGTAAATGGATCAAAAAAAACTACGGGTAAAAAATTGCACTTCCAGGTGCATTGTAAGGAGTATATTATTTTACCATCGTTGAGTTGGTTTGCCACAGCCCCTTCGACAATTTCCTGGTCTGAAAGCTCCGGGATACCTGCAAACACCGCATGTTCCATTGGCACGCACTGTCCAATATCTTCCTATGCTTTGTCCATTGATCCATACCTGACCCCTAACCATGCTCTTCATATCCAAAGCCAGTGGCTCGTTACCTTCAGGTGCATCAAAATAAGCCTTGTACCATTTCAATGGTTGTTTAACATGGTCAAGTAAAGCAACTTGACTCCACTCGACGGTTGATATGCCATTTGGTGAATTTAGGTTCTTGGTTTCCCCATTCAACCCGACCTGTTTTAAGTATGTACGTCAATTGATGGTTTAGTAGCTGACTAGCAGTATATATACGCAAAGCTTTCTAACTTTTAATCAATGACTTTACCTTATATGACCATGTTAACCTCGATAAGTCAAATGGTCCATGATCAAGTCCATCGAGAGAAATGGGCCCTAGGATTCCTGTATCTCTTAACTCGAAGTGTGTTCCAACATTCTTCAATCAACAACAACGTGGATGAATTAGCAAGAAAAAATCAAATTGAAGGCACACTTTTGACTATTGAAATATTTATTGTATAGCTAAAATGAAGTGAATGGTTATAGGTTTAACCAGAAACAACTTACTGGTAGTCCGGCAGCCAGACTAAGCAACACAATCTTGTTTGTTCCACCTCGTAGATTAACTCGTTTCCTAAATGTGAATCTAGTGTCCTTCCGTGACCCATAGGCTGACCCTGAATGCCTTCCGTTCACAAAAACATGAACTCCATGGCCTTTAGAGTTAACCGTGAGAGTTGGATTTTTCCCCCCATGAAGGAATGTCTCTAGTGGACTAATTTCGATGCTGGTGTACGAAAAATTTTAGCTCAAAAGTTAGAGAGGATAAGGTATATTTAGAGGATCAAAATGGGTGGGTCGGTTAATGAGCCAAAAATACGTAACTGTAGTATGAAAAGTCAAATGGCTGGGTTGAGCCGGAACACTTTAATTCTAATTTGTTCAATTTTGTTTGATAACTGATTGATGTGTTAAGAAAACTTGATAGAAGATTTGTTTCTAATATAATGGGTTTTCTTTTATTAGAACTGTTTAGATGGCTGCATGCAATAAATTACAACTTGGATTATTTTTTACCCATATGACCCCTGTTAACCATTTTATATTTAGGTATTTTTTTCTAATACATGTTTGACCATTAGAAATTAAATATAACCCAGAGTCCCAGACAGACCCATTCAAAGTGAATGGGTTGATACTGCCACCTCTTAAAATATACTAATACACGAAAAAATGATTCCAAACTCATTGGCATACCTAGTAGAGTACCATAAGTAGTCACTTGTATCTCTAGTAACACTTATCTGCTCCAAAAGTCCAACTGAAGTCAACGATGGCCCGTTTTCTGATGTAGAAAGATCTTCATGATAACTCTCCCATGACTGTAAGATAGAACCCGTTGGCAGCATTTGCATTCGTGATGTTTGAGTCACAACCTTAAAAAGTACGATAAACTGAGTTTACATTTGAAAATACCTTTTGTCTATCTTTTTTAAATATACTCTTGGCAGTTAACAGACCAATTTTTGTTACAAATTTGTCCCTTATTTCAATACGTTTTGCTTGTTCTATGTAGAGACGGAGCCAGGAAATATCATAAGTGGGGTCATAATCAAAAACGTTTAATGCTTGTTTATTACTCATACTGTAAAAATTATATAGATTAACTGATAAGACAGAAAGTGTAAAAATTCTGTTTCTTTATTGAAACCTATAAATCTGGTATTTGGGTTTCATATTTTTACCTTTTTCTCAACTATATATGGTGTTAGTACTTAGTAGAAGGCCCAAAATGAGTTATGTATCCTTTTTTTTTTCATCACACTCAATGGGGTCTTAACAAAATTTTGAGTGCCGTAGTAGTAGAAAGCTTATTACAAAATTTCTATAATGAGTGGGGCCATTTGACCCCAGCGAATGAAAGGTGGCTCCGTCTCTGGTTCTATGAAAACTTTCTAGCAATGTACCTTTGCTGTATTAAACACGACATTTTTGCAGTCAGGTAGGATACTTATGGACCAAGGTGGCAACTTATAATGCCGATTATTAAACACAACTCTTACAGCAGAAGCCGTTTCAAAATTTGAAAGGAATGCAGCACAATTTTCATTTCCTTCGTATATGTATGCCTGAATGTTCAAAAATTATATGATCAAAAAAGGTTCTCATAAACCAGAACCAACATAAGATTGGGTATGAAAACTAACATTTTGTTTCTTTCCTAAAGAAACATATTTAGCATCCGATGAGAAAAAAGCGGGTTCACATAGCTTAATAGCCCTATGAAGCTCTGTCAAATGGCCATACTTAGGTTCTCTGATCAAGCCTGGAAAATGTTTAAAGTCGACATTAGTTATCACTGTGAACTTATGCAATTTTAAGTGAAATGACCATATAGTTAAGTTTTCAGCAAACTGCACTTATATGAATGCACTTTTAATCACTTTCTATCTTAGATAAACATAACTTTTACATAGGACTTAGTTGTCTCACCGTATTCATCTATAGGGGCATCATAGTCGTAGCTTGTAGTGATAAAAGGTCCTCCACTTGTGCGACCAAAGTTGGTTCCACCATGGTACTGTCACAAACTCAAAATGTAAATTCAGTATGATTCACCAGTTAAAACTTTAAAGCAATGAAATACCTGATTAAAATTTCACTAACCATGTAATAATTAAAAAATGAGCCACCTTTCTGCACAAAACGGGCCACAGCAAAAGCTAAATCAGGAACTGGCCGCTGCTCAATTGGCGCACCAAAGTCCGTAAACCTTTATATGACAAGGAAAACATGAACTTCATATTTTAAGTACAAGACGTCAATGTAGAATCTGTTGATGGATAAAAACAATTTACCAGCCACTCCATGCTTCGGTCCACATTGTCGGTTTGTTAGGCTTGTTTGGAGTAAAAGTGTCACAGTAAAATCCATTGCATGTGTTTATCTGTTGTCAATACATAGTCAGTTGTACATTAAAAACAAATGAAGTTTATGACCCATTTAGTTATGAATCAGCCGATCAGCTTATGTGTCATCCCTGATGTTTTATCATGTAAATAAAAGAGCTAAAAACAATTTTGTCAATTCAACTTTTTTTAATGCACAAAACCTCCTAAGTTGTTTTATTTATGATACTAAGAAAACTAACCACAGGGTCAGGCGCATCATCTTCCTTGCACATCGACCATGGGACTCCAGTGTTTAGTTCAACTGCCATCTTTGCTGCCCAATTTATGTATGCTTTTCCTGATGGTCCGAGTGACCTCCGCTGTGCCCCATACTCGTTTTCAATCTGTTTAAAACAAACAGAAAGTTATTATGATAGAAGGTGAAAGGCTAACATAACCTTAAGGTCACATTTATGGAAACTTTTGACTTTCAAGATGAAGAAACACTACTTTACATTTTTATTTCAGTAGGTATTTACATTTAAGTGTTTGTTTGGTTGGACGGAATGAAATAATAAGGGAATGCAATGAACAATGTGAGGAAATCAACATTGGTCATGAATAAGTCACTACATTCTGATATGCATATTTTCTATCCATACAAGTTTTATTGAAGACTTAACTCTTAAGGTTTGTACCACAACTAAAACTATGTCATTTTAGTTTTGAATGATTTTAATATAAATTTTGATTCCTGCAACAGCAAGCATCACAAAGATCAATGTACTTACCAGTTTTTACTCCAAATATTAGGTCCACTTGGCCAAGAAAGTCAAAATTCTAAAAACTTATTCTATGTCTTGATTGTGTGGGATATTAAGTGGTATGTTTATGGGTCTACCAATCAAACGGTTGTGAGTTCAACTCTCATAAGAAACAACTATGTGGGATTTGTCTTTCTAAAAAACATGGTTTTTGACAAAAATAAAAGAGGAAAACAGGACATTTATGAGAAAGAAGATTATAATGCGTGTCGATCTTTCTCAATGTGTAACTTCACATTTTGCCTTCGTTTTAAAGCATTTGGTACTTTGTCCCATTTCGTACCAACATGGTCTAATAGTTATAATGAATATAAATATGAAGATTGAAATAACTGATATAAAACTAGAACCTGCGAGAGAATGATCGGGCCTCCTTGTGATTCAAATAGTTTTTCAGCCTTCATCATTTCAACTATCTTCCGTGTAAATCCTTGCATAGCTACCTAGTATAGTAACATCAAATCAGACACATAACCAAATTCGTATTTGTCATTCAACTCTCCCTCAATATGTAAAACCAAAAAAATTAAAACGAATACCTTAAATGGTTCATTGTCTGTTCTAAAGCTGATACCAGGAACATACTTTAACCATACAGGAAATCCCCTATATCAAAAATAAACAAAGTAATTAATCATCATAGCATAAAAAGCCAATATGAAAATAAAAAGGTGGCAAGAAAAAAACAAATTCAAAGTACCCAAAATTCCATTCAGCACAAACATAAGGTCCAATCCTTAAGTTTACATAAAGTCCATTTCTTGCCACTGTCTTTATAAACCTCACTAGATCATATCTTCCACTAAAATCATACTGCAAAATCACCAAAAATCAAAAATCAAAAACAAATTACTCTAAAAGGTTAGGGGTAGGGTGTTCAATGTAGAATAGCTGTCAATGTGGGATTAGCCCACTCGGTAGAGGCTCATGCCTCTTGGGGAGAAGTACAGGGTTCAATCCCCGACATAGGTGTATTTATAAATATTTTGGGCAGTTTATGAGTAGGCATATAAATGGTGCAACGTTTAGCCGTTTAAAATAAAGGACGAATAGTTATACATGTTTCGGAAACTTACTATACCAGGAGAAGGCTCATGAACATTCCAAAACACATAAGTATCAATTACATCTAAGCCACCATTTTTAGCTTTAACTATAAGATCATCCCACATCTGCAACAAACCCCATCAATATCACAAAATCGAAAGCTATCTATAAGCTCAAAGCAAGCATACCCAATATGTTTAAGCATATATAAACAAAAGTTTGTTTATACTAACAAAATGTCTAATATAACATAAACTTGCAAATGTTTAATATATATCATGATGCTAAACAAAAGAGGCACTAGGATATACTTACTTCAGGGGTACTTCTTGGATAATGTATAGAGCCAGAAATGAGGATTCTTCTTTGGCCATTGATGATTAAAGATTTATGATCATAAGTCACTATACAATAAATACTTTTAAGTTGTATAAAGACTATTAACAAAGTCAAAAGCTTAGTGACCACCATTGTTGTTAAAACTTTAGCTTTTTGCTAATGGTGGTCTATTGAAGTTGAGAGTGGTGCAAGTGACATAAAAGGTTACAAGTGTTGAATGGTTATTTAAATGCATGATATATATAAAAATATAAAAATATAAGTATATGTATATAATGTGATTGTTGTTGGAGTAATATTTAGTGAATCCAAGGTGGAGTTGCTGAAATCTTACACTTAGACACTCTGTGTTTTGATGATGGTGCAGGGGGTGGCAGGCAAGCAGCCAAGATTTTATGAGTTCAAGTTCATGATGGAATAAAATTCTATATTTGGAATATGTATATCTATATTTATTAATTGCACTCGGTGCTTAAATCATGCCCATCCTTTTCCAATGTAGATTATATATAGACTCATTATAATAGTTTGAAGTAGTATGGGGGTGTTTAGTAGGAGAATGAATTGAAAATAAATAACGTGGTTTGATACAAAATAGAGAGGTTCCCGCACAATGTTACGGGCCTTACGGCGATTATGGCGACGGGTGATGATATTAGCGGTGGTGACGGTGATGGTCGGCACCCATGAGTGCTGGTTCGACACCCATCAACTCTTCGCGGAGTTCCGGGGAGTGGATTGGCGACCCGCCTTAAATTAACTGTTAAAGTCCTTTAATTAATTTTCATGTGATGACATTTTAGTTACATGTTCACGAAATGTGTATGTTGTAAAATTACTAGGTTCATACATGATAAATGTGAATAAATTAATAAACTAATAACATATTCTGCCTTAAACAATGCTTGTTAATGTTGGGTATAGTAGTTTTGAAGCAACAATTGTTTGGTCACACAAACTTAAGATGCATCCACATGATAATCCTGAACAATGTTTGGTTTATACTTTATTGATTATGATAATAATGATCATGATCAGAATACAATTAACTTAAGCTTCCACAGTCGATCAAGTGGGAAAAAAAAAAAATACATACTTAAAACTAAAGAAAAAAACATTGTTTTTCATTTAATAGAAAAACTATTCTTAAGTAACTCAAATTAATCTAAATTATCTTCATGGGTCAAATCCTCTATTTTATCTCGAGAAGGAAGAGTTTTACTAAGTGAGCTAACCCCATCTTAACTAAATGTGTTTCACATCATGTGAAAAGGTTTAATTAACAAATCAATTTTAATTAAAATCTAAACTAGCTCAAAAATTCTAATAGATGACGAGTTGGTGTAGTGGTTTGGGGTTCTCCTGGTGACTTATAGGTCTGAGGTTCAAATCCTCATTCTGCCAACTTTGAGATATAGTTAGTCCTTCTATGAGGGCTTGACTTGGGTATACCCAGATTCAAGTTTGAGGGGCAGGGTGTCAGGGTTTACCCTTATTAATCGTCGTGCTTTCCGGCGTATTAGTAGGGGGTTTTCCCCCATTGGGTATTTGAAATAGACATTTCTACTGAGGGAGCTCTCTAGCGCGGACCCGGTTAAGACAACGAATGCTAGACCTCTCGCTGTCGAATCACGACACGAAGTTTCATACGAAATTCACCTTTCAAAAAAGAAAAAAAAAAGCTCACAAAATTCAAAAGGCATGGATCGAGGGTACTGATTCTCATGGCACGCGTTCGTTTTTTCCCCTATTATTGATGCCCTGCTACGCTCGCTTTACGAATGGTTTTAAGGGTTTTTTTTCCTAGTGCCTAAAGTTTTTAGCTAAGTAACTGGTTAAATAATGTGGGGTTAGGTATTGTAAAACAAGTATTAAAGTAAAACAAATAAGACAAGATCTTGACCCTTAGATCATGGTTAAATTGATGCACGAAGATTCACGAAGCAATTGATGCACGATGATTTTCATGATGCACGGTGATTTTCAGTGAACAAAAACATATTGTTTTATTTGTTTTACTTTAATAGTTGTTTTATTTTACCTAAAACCTAAATAATGTTTTTAAGTTCATTATGCAAAGAAAACATGAAATGTTAGTTACCATGACAAACTAAGTGATGGTTGAGGTCAAGCTCAAGCCATTTGTGACGGCGGGATGTAATTAAATAATTAAAGTTGCTGATTTTACACTTCCTATATTATTGCACTTATTTGCTGCCTAAAATAATCAAACTCATGTAGTATAGCCGTTGTAGTCATGTATAGGAAGCTACAAGTTACTACAGACCTTGTTTAATTATTATTTTTAACGACGATGTATCCTACTTTTAAGATCAACTTAGAATTTTCAAAAAACTCTCCAATAATCTACCCCATGGAGGGTGAATTTGAACCCAAATAGATCTCAAAATCAAATACATTACTAATGAGCCACTATAGTTTGAGTTACTTGTTATGTTTGGTGAAACTCTTTTTGGGGCCTTCTCTCCCGTTAGCTTGGCTTGGCTTTATTTAGAAAAATGTAATCATGTTTTGTTGCAAGAATTCCAAGGTTTTTTTACAGCGAGTTAGTTGTTAATAGTTAGCAGTTAACATTCGACTCATCATATATTTCACACACACCTATATATATATATAGGTGCCATTACATACATAGTTTGCCAATTTTAGTTAGTTTGATCAGATTTTTGTAATTGGATCATTGCAAAAAAAAACCCCCATTAGTTCTGCAACATAAGCTTTGTATTCATTTATAATTACTGACAATTTCCACCATCGAATTCGGAAACCTTCACAATCACGTCACAAACGCCTTCTTCTGCCTCTTGATTTCTCAGATCTCATATTTGTTTTGGGGTTTTAAGGTTCATCTTTTTTTTCCCTATATATATAATTCTATAGTTACGCAATTCTAAAAAATCCTCCAAATTATTATAACTTCTTAATAATCACCCCCTCCTAAAATTGTTGGATCTATTATTATACTTCCCCATAATTATAATTATTTGATTCATCTATCATCAGGTTTGATCTTCTCGTTTTTATTTCTAAATCTATTTATTTATTTCATTCCATCCAGTTCTATAAATAATTTGTTTATTTTTTACAAAGTCTTCTTTTATATATTTTGAAATTTACTACTCATTATGTTTTCTTGAAGACTTCTTTCAACTGGGTATTCTTTCTTTTGTTATCTACTAGTAAAATTGCAAAAAAAGTTTGCATCTTTTGTTGTTTTTGTTGTTGTTAAGGGATATATCTTTTAAGAAGGTGCAACCTTTGGTTATACTTTTTTGCATATATAGTTTTAGGCTGTGTGGATTAAGATTTCTGGTAAGTTTTTTCAAGATTTTGTGTCCTATTGTTGAAATCAAGAATATTTGGTTTCTTAAGAGTTGTTTGTATAAAACTTACTGCTAGATTATTATTATTATTATTATTGTTATTGTTATTGTTATTGTTATTGTTATTGTTATTGTTATTGTTATTATTATTATTGTTAGTGTTGATTTGGTACAATTATTTGTAGAGCTTTTTTAGTTTAAGCTGTCTATTTCAGATGGTTATGTGAGGTCATGTCCTTCGGTTTCGGGGTCGGGCAGGCACAGGGGGGTTAATACTAGAACGAGAACCTTTAAGCTTAGTTTTGGGAGCTGGAATGTAGGTACCCTTACTGGTAAGCTTTTAGAGCTAGGAGATGCCTTGACTAGGTGTAAGATAGACATCGCATGCTTCCAGGAAACTAAGTGGACGGGTAGAAGCACTAGAGAGGAGAACGGCTACAAGCTATGGTATTCTGGAGCCCCTAAGTCGATAAACGGAGTAGGGATCATCATGGCCGAACGACTTAAAGATTATGTAGTGAATGTCGATAGATTTGGGGATAGGCTGATGTTGGTGAGATTGGTGATACAACAAGAGACCATAAACGTGATCAGCGCGTATGCTCCCAGCGCAGGCCTGGGGAGCGGAAGAGAAGAAGAGTTTTTGGGACGCACTCGATGAGCTTGTTAGGAGTTGCCCTGATGACCAGCGATTAGTCTTAGGAGGAGACTTAAACGGACATATAGGAGTAGAGTCAGACGGCTACCCGGGTGTTCACGGGGGATTAGGGTTTGGAGTTAGGAACGAAGATGGACGCGCGATTTTGGAGTTTGCAACTGCACATGACCTGGTTATCGCAAACTCTTTCTTCCGAAAGAGGGATCGCCAGCTGATTACCTTTCAGAGCGGCCTAAATGAAACCCAGATCGACTACTTCTTAGTGCGTAAAGGCGATTTTAGGGCTTGTAAAGATTGCAAGGTCCTCCCTAGAGAGGCTGGCTACTCCCAACATAGACTGTTGGTTATAGATTTGCTTTTGAGTAGACGAACAATCAAGACAGAGAAGGCTGTAAAGCCAAGAATCCTTTGGAAAACCCTAAGGGGTGAAGCAGCAGAGACGTTTAGGTCGATGACTAGCACGAGGTTCACAAGGGAGATTCAAGACAGTTTGCATATGGATGCCGACCAGTTGTGGACACGCTTGGCAGAGGGTATGAGGGAGACGGCAAAGGAGGTATTAGGGTTATCTAGAGGAACAGGAAGACTGCGTAAAGTGGGTAGAGAATCTTGGTGGATCAGCGAAGACGTTCAGACCAAGGTCGCGACAAAACTTAGTTGCTTTAAAGAGCTCGCCAAATGCCGCCAGAACGGGACAAATGAAGAATGGTCTGTGGCAAGGCAGAGGTACTATGAAGCCAAGAAAGAAGCAAAGAGGAGTGTAGCTAGAGCAAAAGAAAGAGCATACGAAGAACTGTATAAGAAACTAGATTCCAAAGAAGGCGAAAACGATATCTTTAGAATTGCTAAAGCAAGGGAGAGAAGACGAAGGGACCTAGGTGATGTCATTTATATCAAAGACGGAAGCGGGCGGAGCATTGTGAAGGAAGGAGACATTAGGAAAAGATGGGAAGAGTACTTCGCCAACTTGTTTAATGGGAGTGGGCCGGGGCGAAGGGAAGGTGGAGAAGACCACGCCACACTTCGAGACACACGCTACGACGACGACGATGCTACGAGAATCAGCCAAGAGGAAGTAAGGCTCGCTCTAAAGAAGATGGGGAGGAACAAAGCAGTAGGCCCAGATCAAATCCCTATCGAGGCATGGAGATGCCTGGGGGAAGCTGGGATAGGCTGGTTGACAAGCCTCTTCAACAAGATTTGGACAAGTGCAAAAATGCCAGAAGAATGGAGACTTAGTGAGGTTATACCTATCTATAAGAACAAGGGGGACGTGCAGAGTTGTAGCAACTATAGGGGCATTAAACTCCTAAGTCATACCATGAAACTTTGGGAGAGAGTGATCGAGATGAGGCTGAGAAGGGTTACGAAGGTGGCAGAGCACCAATTTGGTTTTATGCCAGGAAGGTCGACGATGGAGGCTATTCACATCACCAGAAGCCTCATAGAAAAGTATAGGGAAAGACAAAAATCGCTACACTGTGCCTTCCTAGATTTGGAAAAGGCATACGATAGTGTACCACGTGAGTTGATTTGGAGGACGCTTCAAGCGAAAGGAGCTACTGGGAGATACATTAGTGTTATCAGGGATATGTATGATAGGGTGAGGACGAGTGTTCGAACCCCCGTGGGGAGTACAGAGCTCTTCTCGGTAGATATGGGCCTACACCAGGGTTCGGCACTTAGCCCATACCTTTTTACCTTGATCTTAGACGAGTTGTCCAGTGGCTTACAGGAGGAACTACCATGGTGCATGATTTTTGCTGATGACATCGCGCTTATCGCGAAATCGACGGAGGAGCTAAACCATAGGCTAGAGAAATGGAGAGAAGCACTTGAAGACCATGGTTTATGCGTGAGCCGAGAGAAGACGGAATACCTAAGATGTGACTTCGATAAGCATGATATAAGACAACAAGGGGACGAAGATATTCGCATTGGAGAGCGAATATTGTGCCCGAAGGAGTCTTTTAGATACCTGGGATCGGTGATACATAAATCGGGGGAGATAGATGACGACGTGACACGTCGAATCCAAGCTGGATGGATGAAGTGGAGAGCAGCTACTGGAGTCATGTGCGATAAAAGGATCCCACTAAAACTGAAAGGCAAGTTCTACAGAGTGGCGATTAGACCGGCTATGTTATACGGGTCAGAATGTTGGCCGATGAAGAAAGCCCAAGCGGCTCGAGTAGAGGTGGCTGAGATGAGGATGCTAAGGTGGTCTTGCGGGAAGACCCTATCAGACAGGATCCCCACGGGAGTTTTTAGAGCCGAACTTGGAGTAGGGAGCATCATTAACAAGCTAAGAGAAGGGCGCTTGAGATGGTTTGGCCACGTTAGGAGAAGGGATCTGACGGCACCACTAAGGAGAGCGGAGGCTATTCACGTTGACGGCATACGAAGAAGGGGAAGGCCTAAGATGAGGTGGGAGGATCGAGTAACGAAGGACCTATTAGAGCTTGGCTTGTCGGAGAACATGATGTCAGATAGGACGGCTTGGAGGACTAGGATTAGAGCAGAGGATTTAGGTTAGGGTAGGACTTTTTGATCGACTTTTTTACCCATATTGCCTTGCCTAAGGCTGCTATTGATGGGTGGCTTGGAGTATTGGGCCCAAGGTGACTCAACGCTACAGGGGACTTAGACCTGATAGGAGAAGAGGTAGGTCGAGCGGAGGATCTGAACAAGGAAGGCAAGGCATATGGGAATAGGTTTTTAAGTAGACTTTTTAGTTTAGACTTTGGTTCTCTATAACCTCAGTAGGGGTTTTTGGCCTTGAGTCTCGATAGGCCTAAACCGAGGGGGGAGGTTACTCTAGTGTTTCGTCTGTAGGAGGACTTGACCAATGATAGGTTGTCTATAGGACTAGGGTTTAGGCTTACTTTAGGGGTTTTGTAAGTTTCGTGGCGGACTAGGAGTTTAGTTTTCTTAGGCGGCGCTAGTTCCCTACTTCGTAGGTTGAGCAGGAATCTTTTACTCTCTTGGAATTTCTTAGTCATTTTCCTTTTTGTTTATATGTTTTGTTTGTCTTTCGGTGTTAAGGTTTTTTGCTAGGTTGCATGTTTGCCACTCTCCCCTACTCTCAAGGTGGTCGGCCCCAACAGACCCAGGTATGTCTTGCTAAGCATTTTCGTTGTCAGTCAGGTATGGTACTTCTAAACCCTTTACTCTTCCCGAATTTTACCGCTTTTGTGGCCGGAGGTCCTTATGGAAGCAGTCTCTCTACCTTTGGGTAGAGGCAAGACTGTCTACAGTTTCACCTCCCCCATACCCCGCACAGGGATTGGGTACTGTTGTTGTTGTTGTTGTTGTTGTTGTTGTAACATTCGACTCATCACTGTGACATCTAATTAGACAGTATGTGGAGCTCGAAACACTCATGTCTGAGATGAAATTCAGGACTCTCGAAAACCCCCCTAATAATTCACTTCCTACAAATGTAAGAAGTGAGATTCGAACCCTGGTGGATTTCTACAAGGTCATAGACAAGGTTTTGATACTTTGTTATTCGTCATTCGTCGATAGTTGAATATGAAGATGGATCTCGTGCGAAAGTAAAATAATGATCTCTCAAATAATATATACCACCTTTAATTTGATACCATTTTCGGTAAATTAATTTTCCGTCCCTTTTTACTCAATAATGATCCAATCCTATCTACTCAACACTTTATCTCTTTATTTATCAATTAAATATTTTCACCTAATATACCTATATATCCTTAATAAAATATTTACAACATTACACTAACCCTTAAAATAACTACAAACCCTTTTTTATATCAATTACATTTACATTAATAACCACACTTTAGCGCCATCGACACCGTTTCCGCTACCACTACACCTGCCCCGCTGCCCAATGCGTTGTGTGGTACCCTAGTTATATATAACTATATTATATATTCGATCTATTATGTTTGATTGTTTAATATAACAAGATGATCTAGCCCACAATTTTAATATGTAAAGAGAATTTATTAGAGTAAATGTCGAATCTTGTATTTGCATCGAACTTTGAACACCCAGTTTTACACTCTCCTGCTTCTCAACGATTATAATCACTTATAGTTCTACTATTATATTTTAATATTATTTAATGGTGCTCAGCTAAGCATTCACAACTTCTCATGAGTCATGCTCAATCTTTAGATATACTTATTGAAATCTTAAGTATATCTATATGTGTTCAGACTAAATGGAGGTACTTTTTTTAATATATGCAAAGTTGTGTAGCGGTGTAGGAAGATCCTCTCAAGTCTCAATATGAAGTTTGAATGGTTTTTTGTAAAACTTGTATATTTTTTTTAAATGGGTTTGTGTAAAATTAAAAGATAGATGGATATAGTAGAAATGACAATGTATAAGAAAAGAATCAACAATTGGGTATATAGCTATGAATCTATCCATTATAGATTTGTAGGTGAATAATGATGAAAACATGACATATCTTTTCATTGCTATGGAAACTCGTATTTTATAACCTTAGAAAATAGTTGACCGATAATAGTTGATTATATTAACAAACAATTATCCATAGTATTAGTTAGGAGGATATATCATCTCCCTTAATAATGAATTACAAAACCATTTTATGGAAATAACATTGACGAAGATTTAATCATACTTAACACATTGTTAACACTTATTTTACATATATTTTTATCTATGGACTATATTTTTTGGTTAATCACTGTATTATTGATCAACTATTTTTTAGGTTAAGAAAAATTACTGCTATCTACTTTATTTTTGTTATATATATTTATTTTTATATAAAAATAAATATATATAACAAAAATAAAGTAGATAGCAGTAATTTTTCTTAACCTAAAAAATAGTTGATCAATAATACAGTGATTAACCAAAAAATATAGTCCATAGATAAAAATATATGTAAAATAAGTGTTAACAATGTGTTAAGTATGATTAAATCTTCGTCAATGTTATTTCCATAAAATGGTTTTGTAATTCATTATTAAGGGAGATGATATATCCTCCTAACTAATACTTGTGAGAAATCCTATTAAGTTTAAGATCACGTGACAAAATCAAAAGATTATGAGTTAAAAAAAAAGAATTAGTACAATCCAAATGTCAATGTTTTGATATAATTTTAAGAGAATGTTTAAGAGAATTAATCATTTTTCTTTTATTAATAGGATTAATTAATTTTAAAGGGACAAACCTTTATAAATTTTGCCTGGCAAAACAGTTGTTGGAGACTGGAGTAGTGGAGTTGTATGACATTGTAATTATATATTTCCAACTTCCAAGTTTCCAATTCTTTTTATTTGCTCTATTTTTTTTACTATAGTATCTGGGCTATGAACTTTGGGCTACTAAACTTATCTTATGAGTTTGTTTCAGATTTTGGGCCTTATGGAGTCATAATAATCATAATCAACATTAGTGAGCCCAATAAAACAAACCATCCAAAGAATCCATGTTACATGTATCTCCAAAGTGCAATCTATATGCGAAATCCTAAATCAACTTTGAAGTAAAAATAAAAATATCTCTACATCAAAGTTATATCTCTCTACAATATTCATATGGATTATTTACTTAAAAGTTTATGTTCTACTAGAATGTTTTACGATAATTTTTCAAATTTTGTATTGAACATCAAAAGTTATCAATATACGATCGAGGAAAAACATTTAATTCAAAAACTTAATATAAAGTATAATGAAATTTATAAATTTAGGTGTAATGTGTGGTGTAAAAGAACTAAAAATTTACTATTGCACCATACATAAAATATAATTTGGTGTCTCGACTCTCGATTGAAAATGATTTTTCACTTCAAAACTTTAATGGTGTTCTACTGTTCTAGTCTAATATATGAGTGATATTCCTTTATCGGTTATTGTCACGTCAACACATATAAGTAGAAGCATACGTACTTTTTTTTTCTCATGGTTTTCCCCATACTGTAATAATAAAATATTTTTAAATTACATTATTAATTGGATTCTTTTTAGAATATTGGTTAAAAATGAATCATTCCGAGCTTTCTTATTCTATAGAAAAGTGATATTATTGGCCAAGTAGGAAAACTTTGGACAAAAGGAAGATGGGACACATGGAATGTTGAGGTTTAGGCCGATAGCTGTGAATACACATCTTAAATTCACCAAAGAACAATATAAAATATTATTTAATAAAAAGTAATAACAAAAAAGAACCACAATGGAAAATGACCTGTGAATTGAAATACGAGAAGGCTAACACGACCAGGGCAAAAAAGGTCAAACCCCGACCAGGGCATTAGCGGCGACGTCGCCGCTAATGCTGCGGGGCCCCCATGTCAGTTATGGCTAATCTGGCAGAGTAAAAGTGTCCCCCCGTCAGTAACAGAGTATTAGCGGCGACGTCGCCGCTAATACATGTGACGGCGCTGTCAGTAATTATTGCTGGCATGTGGGGTCCGCCACGTCACCAGCATTAGCGGCGACGTCGCCGCTAATGCCCTGGTCGGGTTGACCTTTTTCCTGGTAGTGTTACCCTGTGCCTTGAAGTATAATCAGCTTTTGTTACTGATTCTCAGGGATACCATGCACAAAGCGAATCAAATCATGCATATAGCATATTATATGATACCTTTTCCAAAATCTATTCAAATCGGATAGTGTCTCTGTTGTCAAGTTAATTGACATAACAAAGTTCTTTTATTATTATTCACCCATATAACTAGACGACAATAAAGAACAATAATATATAATTTCGTCAAAGACCAAATGTCGGGAGTGACATGTAACAGTCATGCATTATTTATCTGAAGGTAAAGAAATTATTTCTAAAAAAACTTTGTTGTTTGTGTATGTATGAATATAAAAATTAAAAGTGTATGTGACAAGAAATACACTACTACAAAACAGCAAAATACCGACGGATTTTTCCCACAGAAAAATCCGTCGGAATTCTACGACGGATTATCGACGGAATACCGACAGAGGTCATTTAATTTTTTAATCGGGAGATTTCCGACAGATTTCCGACGAAATAATATGTTCGTCGATAATCTGTCGAAAAATAATAAATTTTCGACAGATTACTGACGGACTTGAAAAATCCGTCGGGAATTTTTTTTTTAAGAATTTTTTTTATTATTTTATCCGTCAGAAATCTGTCAGAAAAAATTCCGACAGATTTCCGACGGACTCGAAAATCTGTCGGAAATATTTTATTGTTTAAAAATTTTAAATTTTATTTTTATCTGTCGGAAAATCTCCGACAGATTTGCGACGGATGTCAAAAATCCGTAGGAAATCTGTAGGAAATATTTATTTATTTATTTTCATTTTTAACTATTTATAAGTGATTTATATGCAATTACATCGATTTGTTTTGTCAATTCATTACATATTACCAATTGTGATGTATATTAAGGTCAAGTATTGAATCCTTAGCAATTATATGGCCAAAAATCTATTACGTAGTAAAAAATTAAACTTTTAGTGTTTTTTTTTTTTGATATTTTTAACTATTTTTAAGTGATTTATATGCAATTACATCGAATTTTTATTCTCAATTCACTACATATAACCAATTGGGGGGTATATTAGGGCCAATGGATGAATCATTAGCAGTAATGTGACCAAAAATTGAACTGCGTAGTAAAAAAGTGAATTTTAGTAGATTTTTAGACATTTCTAGGCATTTTTAGGTGACTTATTAGCAATTACGTCGAATATTTTTTTTATCAATTCACTACAAATTACCAATTGGAAGGTATACTTTGGCCAAGTGTTGAATCATTAGAAATTAGGTACACTAACTCGCGGATTTGGGCCTATTGGGCCGTGTGTGTTCATCTTTCACTCGAATGGGACTGTTGGGCCTTAAACATCGTTCGTTGTCTCATGTGTATATATGTATGTATGTCTCTATTAACTTTCATAAGCTTCATTTATAGTGTTCGTCTCATCATTGGACCTAATTAGGCCCAATGATGAGACGAACACTATAAAGATTAACAAGATAATGTTTCCACTCGCACTGATGTGGAACCAACTCCAAATCCGATCACCAATATTTACATATTGTATTTAAAAGCTACGAGAGTCAATTCATATCACTTTTAATGAATCAAATTCTGCCATCAACTGTCACACCCGCCCTAGACGGGGTATGACTTACATGGATTCACAACACAAGATATACTGAACGACACAAAATGTTGTCGTTTTAAAATACATTTATATAAAAGCATTGTTCACAAATTTATATTACAATTTATGAAAGATATTATTCTTGAAAACAATTATTTAATATTAAACAATATTAAACAGTAGACAGAGACTTTAGCAAATTGACTTGTCTTTACTAGAGTCTGAGGGTAGGCCATGGTCCAGTATGTTGTATGCAGCGGAAAATAGTCCCATACACAGAGTGTCGTCTAGTTACCTGAGAATACATGCTAAAATACGTCAACATAAAGTTGGTGAGTTCCATAAGTTTTTTATATAGAAAATATAGTTTCACAAAATGCCAGAGTTCAGTGTGACCATTGCCTTACCGCAATGTCAAATAGTTATGATACAATATCAGCAAAGAGTATCATATGTTTTTAATTAAAATATAGAGTATGAACCACAAGATTTAAAGTAACTATTTGATCACACAATGGATCAAATAGAATATAAGAGTGGATACTGTATACATCAAGTTCTAAGCTCATGAACCGAAACTAGACAAGTGTGTGTTTATTTGCCTCCAGAGTAGGTACCTTGTTCAGGGTACCCTAAGCTTTCCAAATATAATGCATCAGTATCCAGTTGGTATGACCAACACGAATGGGGGTGCCTACCCCAATAGTACTATTCAATATACCCACGTTTATGTTTCCATAATTAATCGTTCATGATAGTGAGGACTTTGAGTGAACAGAGCAACTTAGAATCAACCATATATACATTTCTGAAAATACTTGTGTTCATCATAACAGTAAAGAGTTTGTATTTCACCCCAAAGGTAAAATAGAGTGGAGTTACAAAATATATAATATAATATATAAATTTGTAAATATGCATATAAGTATATAACTTTAAAAATATACATATAAGTATAACAAGTAGTTTTATTGCATGTATCTCAGTCCCCAAATAAATGTATAAATAATTGAAAAGGGGAGTATGAAGACTCACCTTAGTAATAATAGCAGAAATCAAGTAGATGAAATAAGCCTTGTATAGTTATACCAGAGAGTATTTAGAAGAGAATATGTAGTGGTGTGTGTTTTAAAGTTTAATATCGTCTGCTATTTATAGGCGAACGAATTCATTCGTTTGATTATTATATTAATAAAGTTACCGTCGATTTAGAAAAAGAAAACGCGTACTCAATCTTTCAACGAAAATTTCAAAGTTTATATAATATTATTATATTATATTATTATTATATTATAAAGTTAATCATGAATAAGGGGTATGTATATATATAGTATTCTTTTTGTCCATACATCTAGTGAACTAAACCCGTGATTCATAATTTATAAATTTTAAATTATAAAGTATATAAAAGTGTGTTTCCCACTACCTCTTGGACGTTTCTAATGATAGATTTCTTTTATACTAGTAGTATATATTTATACATTGTTTTAATCCTAAATTATGCATACGGGCTCCTATTGAGAAAATTCAAGTTTCTATAAGGTCAGAAAATTAAAATCTACAACTTTCATTTTAATAATTTTTACTCAACTAACCCCTGTGAGCGGGTTTTGGACGTTTATATTATAAGAATAAAGTATTAAAGCGATGTTTACTATTCAGCACTATTTACTTTTGAAATTATTCGGAATCAGAAATTCAAAGTCGTAGGAATGATTTGACGTGGGTCCCGTGTGGGTCCTACCGCTTTATTATTTTATTTTATTACCTTTTTACAATTTACTTTCTACCTTTACTATTTAAAATTTACTTTTACCTTTACTATTTAAAATTTACTTTTACCTTTACTATTTACCGTTACTATTCACAGTCACTATTCACGGTACTATTCACAATCACTATTCATGAATACGGTTTCTGAATACGATTACTATTCACGGATACGGTACTATTCATGTATACGGTTACTATTCACGAATACGGTACTATTCATAAATACGGTTATTGTTAGTATAAGTATGAAAAAGTATTTCCAAGCAACTTTCAAATAACTATTTGAGTTCTTGGCATTAATTTGTCCATGATTTATCCAAAGAATATTTGTTCAGTTTATTATGTCATAAAATGTTTGTTCGTATTGCTTGATCTATAAACATTTAAGTAGTATACATAATAGTAAATTTATCAACCTGAATTTTGGCGGTTGTCACATCAACAATATTTACATATTGTATTTACTTGTTCAAAAGCTTCAATTACAGTGTTCGTCTAATCATTGGGCCTATTGGGCCAAATATGTTTCTCAATCATTCGTTTAGGCCTATTTGGCCAAAAATGTCCATCATGTGTATAAATGGGCCAAATGAGGTCACGTGTGTGTTCGTTTTTCACCCGTATGGGCATATTGGGCCCTAAACATTGTTTGTTATCCCAAACGAATGATTGAGAAACATATTGGGCGCATTAGGCCTATCGGGACACTTATGCAAATAACTCGCCTATTTGGTCCTATTGGGCCGTGTGTGTTCGTCTTTCACTCGAATGGGCTTGTTGGGCTTTAAACATCGTTTGTTGTTTCATGTGTATGTATGTATGTATGTATGTATGTATGTCTCTCTTAACTTTCATGAGCTTCATTTATAGTGTTCGTCTAATCATTGGGCCTAATGGGCCCAATATGTTTTCCTATCATTCGTTTGGGCCTAACGGGAGACGTATGCATATAACTCGCCTATTGGGCATATTCGGTCGTGTGTGTTCGTCTTTCACTCGAATGGGCCTATTGGGCCTTAAACCTCGTTTGTTGTCTCATGTGTATATATGTGTGTATGTATGTCTCGCTTAACTTTCATAAGCTTCATTTATAGTGTTCGTATCATCATTGGGCCTAATGGGCCCAATATGTCTTCCTATCATTCGTCTGGGCCTAATGGGACACATATGCATATAACTCGCATATTTCGTCCTATTCGGCCGTGTGTTCATCTTGAACTCGAATGGGCGTGTTGGGCCTTAAACATCGTTTGTTGTCTCATGTGTATATATGTGTGTATGTATGTCTCGCTTAACTTTCATGTTCATAAGCTTCATTTATAGTGTTCGTCTAATCATTGGGCCTAATGGGCCCAATATGTTTTCCTATCATTCGTTTGGGCCTAACGGGAGACGTATGCATATAACTCGCCTATTGGGCATATTCGGTCGTGTGTGTTCGTCTTTCACTCGAATGGGCCTATTGGGCCTTAAACCTCGTTTGTTGTCTCATGTGTATATATGTGTGTATGTATGTCTCACTTAACTTTCATAAGCTTCATTTATAGCTTCATTTATAGTGTATGTATCGCTTAACTTTCATAAGCTTCATTTATAGTGTTCGTCTCATCATTGGGCCTAATGGGCCCAATATGTCTTCCTATCATTCGTCTGGGCCTAATGGAACACATATGCATATAACTCGTATATTTCGTCCTATTGGGTCGTGTGTTCGTCTTTCATAACTAAAAGGACTTTCCTATTTAAAAAATCTTCAAAATTTGCTAACTTAAATTTATTTAAACTAATATAAAGTTAAAAATATTATGGATACAAACCCTTTTTCATTTATTTGTAAAGATATAATCTGTTAATGTAATTTTATTTGTTTGTATTTATTTGTTGAATTATTTAAAATGTGTATATACATGGGTATGTTATAAAAATAAATATATTAAACTTTTTTAATACATAGAACATAAATCTATTTTTAATACATGATCATGTTAAAATAAATATGTTTTTTTTCCTGAACATTCAGTCGGTATACGACATCGGGGAAATCTCACCGTATAATGGTGAAGCCTTGCACGTACCCTAGACAATTAGATGTTGATCATGGGCCGTTACAAGTATTCAGAGGAAAACCCTAAGATTTTGTCATCCCTAAGGATCGAACTCAAGACCTTAGGTAAAACCGGGAGTTCCTCTGACCAGCTAGGCTGACCTTCATTGGCAAAATAATAAAATAAAATAAATATGTAAAAAAATAAATATACTAAAATAAATATATTGAACCCCTCCATTATTTTCACCGAAAAATTTGAAACACCCTCCCATTTATTTTCAACCAAAAAAATTTGAAACCTCTCTTCTATATCCTTCCAGATCTATTACTCTTGGGGACTACAATTATTCATTCACAATCACACTCTCTCCCTCCCTCTTTGATCAATCGGCAGCAACAAAAGGGGAGAATTTACCCCAATAAATACCCTCTTTAATCATAAAGCATGGCATAATAATTAATCACCACTTCAAAGGGATTTAAATATACAATCAATCAATCACTCACATACGGGTTTTGGAGCTTGGAGGTCTTCGAACAGCCCCAAAAAAAGAGCTCAACAGTCCTCTTTTCTTCTGTTTTTGAATAATCTAAGGTTGTATTCGAAACCCACTTCGTTATATCTCATCTATCTCTAATTTTCAGAATTATATGTGTGTAAATATTGAATCTAGTGGGCTGAGTTTATTAATCTACTTACATATAATCATCGAAATACATATCTACTATCATAAGAAATCAATTTGTATAGTTTTGTGATGCTCTAAATCAATTTTACAAGCTTGGATAAAAATTAAAGATTGATTAAGTATATATGCATACTCTTACACGCACGCACCTATATATGGATTTATGGATATGGGTATGGTATGTGATTGTGAAATTTAGGGGATATTATATCAAGTAAGGTCTGATTATGTTAAAATTAAGTGTTGACGAGTTTTGATGATTATATAAGTAAGGAATATATGACCAATGATCGACAATGTGGTAATAAGAACCAATCAGGTTCTTGACAGCTTTACTTGGTCGGGTTCAAAGAGGTATAAGTCGACAATAGCATAATATTTTTCCACGTTTCTTGAGTCAAAACTTAAGCTCAATGAGTCTAGATTCCATTCCAAGTGGTTTCAGGTCAAAACGATGAGTTATAAGTCAGTCAAATGGGCTTTGTAAGATAAGTGGTCAAAGCTGAGTTTTGGTCAAGAAATTGAGTCGACTTTGAAAAATTATAGCTCACTTATTTTTGAGAGATGGGTCATTTTTAAAGTGAAACTTTTTCAGGTCAAAAGAGACTTTTTAACCGTGTAAAAATCCTTGCTTTGTAGTAATGCCATATGGTCATGTTGTCATGTTGTGATGAAGAAAATACTGACCTTTTGCAAGTAGGCTCCTTTTATTGTCATGGGCAAGTCATTTTCAGGTTTCGTCTCATATAATTGGAACCAACTTGGTTTATTTTTTCCAAATATGATTTTGGGGTTATTTTTTATGATGAATATGAATAAAGCTAATTCTTAAGATGCTTCTGTTGGTAGTTAGAGAATTTAGCTTTGTGGTTTGTAATTAAAGTAGTTTAATCAAATAATAGTTTATCCCATACTCAAAGTGTTTGTGGTTTGTACCTAAATTACAAATTTACTAAGCACTTTGTATCTAGTTCATGCTGAATATATTGTTTAATTATAGTTCATATTTTAACTGAAAGAGTATGTAAATGACAATTAATGTATTGCTTACTAATTTCAGAATAAAGGTGAATTGGAGATGGTGTTAAAGGCTAAAGAAATGAAGGTGGAGCTATCCTAGTCTTGAGTTTGAAGGAAGTTTTTAGATAAGTGTATACGCTTTGAGGTTTCTACTTTCATCTTCTTATGTAACTTGTTAGAATTCAATTAGCAACTTTTAAGATGTTATTATTGTTTTGATATCGATTTGTTTCCTTCAATTTTAGTCATTCATTTATGTAATACTTAACAATTGCATATCGAATGTATATATTTATGGTTTTGTTGTTTAATAGTTTTTGTATAAGTGTATGTATGTATGTATGTATGTATGTATGTATGTATGTATGTATGTATGTATGTATGTATGTATGTATGTATGTATGTATGTATGTATGTATGTATGTATGTATGTATGTATGTATGTATGTATGTATGTATGTATGTATGTATGTATGTATGTATGTATGTATGTATGTATGTATGTATGTATGTATGTATGTATGTATGTATGTATGTATGTATGTATGTATGTATGTATGTATGTATGTATGTATGTATGTATGTATGTATGTATGTATGTATGTATGTATGTATGTATGTATGTATGTATGTATGTATGTATGTATGTATGTATGTATGTATGTATGTATGTATGTATGTATGTATGTATGTATGTATGTATGTATGTATGTATGTATGTATGTATGTATGTATGTATGTATGTATGTATGTATGTATGTATGTATGTATGTATGTATGTATGTATGTATGTATGTATGTATGTATGTATGTATGTATGTATGTATGTATGTATGTATGTATGTATGTATGTATGTATGTATGTATGTATGTATGTATGTATGTATGTATGTATGTATGTATGTATGTATGTATGTATGTATGTATGTATGTATGTATGTCTGCTTCTGACTTTTGGCAGTCACTTCAAGAAGCGTTAGGTACTAGACTTAACTTGAGCACCGCTTATCACCCCCAGACGGACGGGCAGAGCGAACGTACTATTCAGACCTTAGAGGACATGCTCCGTGCTTGTGCATTAGAGTTCAGAGGAAGTTGGGATAAACATCTTCCATTGATCGAGTTCTCGTACAACAACAGCTATCACACTAGCATTCAGTGTGCACCGTTCGAAGCCTTATATGGGCGTAAGTGCAGATCACCACTTTGTTGGCTAGACGCCGGCGAAAGAAGCTGGATGAAGCTCCCAGTCGTACAGTTCACTATAGACAAAATAGCTGTTATCAAAGAAAAGCTTAAGGCTGCCCAAGACAGACAGAAGTCCTACGCTGACAAACGCCGTAAACCCTTAGAGTTCCAGGTAGGCGATAAAGTTCTATTAAAAGTTTCCCCATGGAAAGGTACTGCCCGTTTTGGCAAGAAAGGCAAATTGGCGCCTCGGTACATCGGACCTTATAAGATCATTAAACGGATTGGACCAGTTGCGTACAAACTGGAACTACCCCTAGAACTTGGCAATGTTCACGACACTTTCACGTGTCCAATTTAAAGAAGTGCTTGGCTGACGACCGACCGTCATTCCTGTTAAGGATGTTCATATCGACGAAGGCCTTGAGTTCACTGAAGAGCCCATCGAGATCATTGATAGAGATGCTAAACAGACTAGACAGAGCAGAGTACCACTAGTTCGTGTACGTTGGAGTGCTAGACATGGATATAATGACACTTGGGAACGCGAGGACTTCATTAAGAAGAAGTACCCTCATCTTTTTGATCGGCAAGACTCTTAATTTCGAGGACGAAATCCCCTAAGTGGGGGAGAATGTAACAACCGTCTTAGAAATGTTCGAAATGAGTTCTTTAGAAAGTACTTTCGCCATTTGAACGGCTAGACAATTCAATTTATTTAGGTTCTTGATGTACGTTAGGCCTCAATTATGTGCTTATATGAAGGTCAATTTGATCTTAAATCATGATTTATATGACGAATTTATGATTAAGTTCGATGAAATACTAAAGTGCAGTACGTAAACGTTCGTGTTCATAACAGTTCTAGTTCAAAAATGTTCACAATTAGTCCTTGCATTTATGAAGTTCATTAATTGTGGGAAAGGTATAAAAAGAAAGAGATGGAAACCCTAGTGAGAGAAGTATCACTGTTCATCTTCCTCCTTTCTTCACTTCTCTCACTAAAACACACTCCTGCAGCCATAAAACACACACAAAAATTCATCTTTTGATTTTGAGTTGTTAAATCAAAATCGTTTGTACTTTTAGCATCCTTGTGATAATCAAAACATACTTCTCGAATCAAATCTCAGGTAACAACAACGAATTATGAGTTTTTGATCTAATTAAAAGTGTACTTTTCAAATTTATGTTCTTGATGATTTGGTCCAGTTCTTGAATGAAAATCGTGTTAAAAGTTAATGGGTTTGTGTCTAAATGTGTTTAACAACATATGAATGAACAAATTTGGGTCATAACGTGCTTTAATTTACAAACCCATTTTTGAAAAATGAAGAAAGTATGTTCTTGAGTGCCATAACTTGTCCAGGTGCTATTTGATCTTGAAAAGCCTTAAAAGTGATATAAGTTGTGTTATTATGCATATAAGTACTAGTGCTACGTTCTAACACGTCTTAAAATCGGTCTAGACCTTTGTATGATGTTCATGTTCTGCTCAGCCGTTTTCGGCCTTGGGACGATCCTGAATGGGACGATCTTGGTCCCAAGATCGTCCTAGGCAGCCCGTCTTGGTGCCTTGTGCTTGTTTGTGATTCTGTGTTGTGTGGTGTTGTAGTGTACTTATTGGGTAACTAATCCTTTGGATTGGTTTTGCTCAAACACTTGTTCTTGAACTAGAAACGACCCTGTTCTTGTCCTTGGAAATGAAACGATCTTGACCCAGACGACCTTGTACCTTGTACCCTAGACGATCTTGTGCCTTGCCCTCTAAAACGACCTTGTGCTTTGAACCCTGAGACGATCTTGTGCCTTGCCCTCTAAAACGACCTTGTGCTTTGAACCCTGAGACGATCTTGTGCACCAGAACCTTAAACGATCTTGTGCTTACTTCTAGACGATCTTGTGCCTTGCCCTCTAAAACGACCTTGTGCTTTGAACCCTAAAACGATCTTGTACCTTGTCTTCTAAGACGATCTTGTGCCTTGCCCTCTAAAACGACCTTGTGCTTTGAACCCTGAGACGATCTTGTGCACCAGACCTTGAGACGATCTTGTGCACCAAACCTTGAGACGATCTTGTACTTAGAACTTAAAACGACCTTGTACTAGAAACATATCAAACGATCTTGAGCCTTAACCAGTAAAACGATCTTGAGCCTTAAACTTGAAACGGTCTTGAGCCATCAAACTAGGAAACGATCTTGAAATCTAGCTAAACCTAAGACGATCTTGAACATGGTCGTGTGAAACGATCTTGTACTTGAAATACCCTAGGACGATTCTGAGCCTTGTGTCTCCTAAAACGATCCTGATCTAGTACAAACTCTAAAATGATTCTGACTAAGTACATTAAAGTCACGATTCAACTTAATCATTACAGTACGAGTTCTATGAACAACTAAATTAAGTTCTAAGGCTAGAAATCATTATTAAAGACACATTAACACGATAAGTATTTATGTGTGAGTTCTAAGACGTTCAGTTCAAGTCCAGTTCGTGTACTTAAAGTTCATTTAAACTCATTTTGAGTCAAAACGTTCAAAGATCATTAAGGACCAAATCATCAGTTCATCAAGTACATTTCAGTAATTAAATAGTCATTTGAACTAATATGTGTACATATCTATGAACAAAAACTTGTACTTAGGCATCCAGCAAGACGTACTTGGATTTCGATAGATATAACTTATTTATCTCGGTGTTTGTTCTTTGTGCTATAAACTGTACTTGTACCAGATCACTGTGAGTTCACTAATCCCCCTTTCGTACATTTTGTTCAAGTTCTTTTATCGGGGACTGAAAAGCATGAAAACTACTTTGTACTTGTACACATGTTCTTGAACTACTTTACGTACTATATTATGATCTTGAACTATTTCACGTACTATTTTACGATCTTACGAGGTACTTATGATATGATTCCTAACTATTTAAAAGAGTGTTTAAGTCTTGAATGGGCAGGATCTTAAATACATTTATACTGTTTAAGGGAGTATTTAAGTCTTGAATGGGCAGGATCTTAAATACCTCCACACTACTGTACTTGATCTTTAACATATTCCAGTTCGTACTTGTACTTGTTCAGTTCTTATTCACTGCTATCAATTCATATCCCACAGTTCAGGGATTGAACCGTAGATAATTATGGACAGCGCTGTTTAGGGTAGGCCCACCCTCATTCTCCGCAGTTCTGGAGGATGCATATTATCTGTTCTTGTTCTAATTTAGATCTTCGTGAAGTACTTGATTATTATGTACTTAAGTTCATTTAAACTCATTTTGAGTCAAAACGTTCAAAGATCATTAAGGACCAAATCATCAGTTCATCAAGTACATTTCAGTAATTAAATAGTCATTTGAACTAATATGTGTACATATCTATGAACAAAAACTTGTACTTAGGCATCCAGCAAGACGTACTTGGATTTCGATAGATATAACTTATTTATCTCGGTGTTTGTTCTTTGTGCTATAAACTGTACTTGTACCAGATCACTGTGAGTTCACTAATCCCCCTTTCGTACATTTTGTTCAAGTTCTTTTATCGGGGACTGAAAAGCATGAAAACTACTTTGTACTTGTACACATGTTCTTGAACTACTTTACGTACTATATTATGATCTTGAACTATTTCACGTACTATTTTACGATCTTACGAGGTACTTATGATATGATTCCTAACTATTTAAAAGAGTGTTTAAGTCTTGAATGGGCAGGATCTTAAATACATTTATACTGTTTAAGGGAGTATTTAAGTCTTGAATGGGCAGGATCTTAAATACCTCCACACTACTGTACTTGATCTTTAACATATTCCAGTTCGTACTTGTACTTGTTCAGTTCTTATTCACTGCTATCAATTCATATCCCACAGTTCAGGGATTGAACCGTAGATAATTATGGACAGCGCTGTTTAGGGTAGGCCCACCCTCATTCTCCGCAGTTCTGGAGGATGCATATTATCTGTTCTTGTTCTAATTTAGATCTTCGTGAAGTACTTGATTATTATGTACTTAAGTTCATTACAGTTCAGTTCTGGCCAATCGGGTTAGCAGTGACAACTCATTTAAAGTTCATTATATGTTCTAGTACTATTTTTACGATCATCAAGCACTTTCGTTAAACGTACAGATCTTATGACTTGTTCCTACTCTACATATTATTATATGTATACGTACTAGTACTTTATGTGAATCTCACCAACTACTTTTGTAGTTGACCTTTGAACTTACATGCTTTTCAGGATAGGGTAAGTAGATCATGTTAGCATAGGAATCTTCCTCTCTAAGCTCATCCTTTTTGGCGATTGTCCGAGCGTTCAAGATCAAGAGCCGTGAAGACTCTCCTTGCTATTTCAAGTTCAAGACCTGTTCCCAAAAGACGATTGTTCTGTCTTAAGAATATTGATTATTCTGAGTTCATTTTATGTTCTGTAATAACTATCGTACTTCTGTCCTTTATTAATGTTATTGGCTGTGTTGGAACTTGTACTATGTGCTTTTGTGCTTGTCTGTGCATCCCGCATATTCCGCTTTAGCGGGGTGTTACATATTATGTCGGTAATCTGTCGATAAGTTTTGGTTTCCGACGGCATTATTTTTTTTCCTAAAACTTTTCCCGACAAAACTCCGACGGACATTTCTGTCGGAAATCAAAATTTCCGACGGAAATTTCCGACGGAAGTGAATTACCCACACGTGTTTTTCCGACGGATTCTGGCCGTCGGAATATTCCAGTTTTGTAGTAGTGTACCAAACTCAACATAGATGGATCAGCTGCTATGGGAGAGAGTGCAGGCGCTGGTATCCTGAGAGAGCGTTAAGGTCAAAAAAAATTTTCCTTCTCTTCATTCTATCACAATGGTACTAACATGATGGCTGAGACTAGAGCTCTCAGAGATGGGTTCAAACTATGTTCTGATAAGGGCATCCAAGTGAATGACATCGAATCTGATTCCAAAGTTATGGTGGACTCCATCCTTGGTCTTATATCCACCCCTTGACATGTGCTTTACTTGATCAGAGAATGCATCAGCTATATAAGAAAAAAAACATTCCTTCATATGAGCATATAAAAAGAGATTTAAGCTGATAGAGCATACAAAATATACAAGCATATAAACGAGATCGATAAATATATAAGTAGGATACAAGTGTCTTTGTGTGTAAGAATTTCTTTAACTACAGAATATATTAAAAATAATTAGCAAGATACTGAAGTAAAAAATTCAATTACAAATTTTCAAGTCTACATTCACAGCCCCCATCCTCACATGACCAATTAATCCTCTTAGTAGACCTACTCCAACTTTTTTTTTTAATGACTTGTACCTTAGAGTCCTATTAGGGGCAAGAGTGTAGTGTCACAACTTGGCAAATTGGCTAGTTTTTGGCCAATCAAACGTTGCCACGTGTCTTTGCCAAAAACTAGCCAATAAGAACCAAAAGTAGCCAAATTACATGGTGTAGTAGACAAAAACTAGCCAAAACTTGCCAAAATGCCAATGCCGAAAAAATTAAAGGTTGCCGGAAAAATAAAAAAGTGTAGTTTTTAATAAAAAATGATACTTGGGCTCAGAATTTGGGGGTCGGGAATTTCGGAAGTCGAAGACGCCATGGCTGCCAACCCGAAGGTTTACCCCGCCAAGATACGCCCCGGATCATCCGAGTCCCATTTTTATGAACATTTTGTATCATCATCGCCCATCTAACGTAACACCGGCAACCTAATTGTTCAACGATATCATCATCGGCATAAAACTACTTTTCCGGCTACCTATTGCTTTAATGGAACAAAAGACGGCAACACTACCAAGGAAAAATCCGGCAACGCTACCGCTAAGTTAACACTGCCAAGCTAATCACAAACATGCAATTAACGGCAATGTAAATAAGATAAATATACATATAATCAACAATAAGCAGCAGTAGTTAACCGGAAAACCCAAAAAAGGGCTCGCCGGAAAACCGTATAAACCGGAAACCCCAAAAAGGAGTCACTGGAAAACCGAAACAACAACACCAGGAACCCCCTAAAGGAGTCACCGGATCACATGCAACAACGATTAAACCAGAAACCCCAAAAAATAGGTCACCGGAAAACCGATTAAACCAAAACCCCCAAAAATTGGGTCACCGGAAAACCGATTAAAAGTAGTCAAAGAGCCAATGAATGTGTCAACTACACCCTTGCCAAAGCCAAACAACTATTTGGCCGTAAAAAGTGAACGTTTCTGGCCGGCGACCACCGGAAACCCCAAAAAGGGGTTTTCGATCTCACCGGAATAAGGGTATTGTACGTTAGGAGCATCGGCAAGTTTTTCCGGCATGGATTCCGGCAATAGAAGCCAAGAAAACCATAGGATTAGCCTCAAAATCGAAAACCCCCAAAAATAAAATTAGGTTTCCGTTGATAGAAAACTTTTGGCACAAGAACAAAAAAAAAAACGGTCACATAGCACGCTCCCAACGTTCACAAGGATCGGCCAAATGTAGCCGATATATATAGCCGATCCAACTTGCCAATGCTTGCCGATGCACATGCTACAAGGTAGCTAAAGAGCCGATGCTAGCCGAACCAACTTGCCGATAAAATAAGCCGACTACATCCTTGCCCCTTATAAAACTCCAGTTGGCCGGTATCATATCCATCATGGTTTTATCGCATGTCCATTTTAACATCCTTATCTCTGTCAGCTCCATCTAAAGTACAATATAACCAATTAGGTCAAACCCGTCAAAGATGTAATAAGGGTTTTTTTTACAAAATGTAATATGCACTATAAAACAATAACGGTATAACCTGATGGGAAGAAAGGAATCAAATCACAATAATAAAAGGTTGGGTAGAATCAAGAAAAGTTGCACTTTCAACTTTTATGTGTAAAAGAAGGATTTTGAACTCAAAAGACGGATGCTAATGCACATGGAAATATGAAAGGAGACCAAATAGTTTCTTTTTGGGCTGATTTTTTGTATGTGTTAGGCAAATTGGAGTTCGAAATAAAGCTAATTAAGGGAGGCATCAAGGCACATGGTTCATGCATGCCAAATTGCCAATAGCTCTTCACATGAACATGTTCTGCCATGCCAACCATCCATCCATCCAGTCTTAATTTATAGCCAAAACAATTTCATCTATGATTATCCTTATTATACTACTCAGGGGTTGGGTATTGTAAAACAAGTATTAAAGTAAAACAAATAGGACAAGATCTTGACCTTTGGATCATGGTTAAATTGATGCACGAAGATTCACGAAGCAATTGATACACGATGATTTTTATGATGCACGGTATTTTTTAGTGATGAAAAACCTATTGTTTTATTTGTTTACTTTAATACTTATTTTATTTTACCTAAAACCATACTACTCATCATCATGTGAATGTGTTTCGTTGATTTGTAGTACGTGTAATGCCAGTATGAAGATTTAGATACTATATGTCCTAATTAAAGAGAAACAATAGGTAAATTTCACATTACTGTCATGATAGCTTATGTTGATAAAAGCAAGAGCAGATGTACCATGGCCCAACATGGTTCAATAGCACCATGTTACATCAGAAAAATTGTTAGTGATTATATGGTAAAAGAAAAATTGGACCTAGGGATGAGGAGGTGGAACAGAATCCCAAATGAGATTGAAATCGACACCCATTTTTGTTGGTTTGCGGGATCTCTAAATATATATAAAAGAGAAACTTTAATTTTAAAATGGAAAAATTTAGACCCTTAGATGAAACTCAACTTTTAATTAGAACCATTAGATCAAAATGCTAATGTCATATACCTTTTATAACTTTTTTAGATTTAATTTTAATATAATAAATTTAAATATGGTCATTAATTATGGAAAGTAATTTCCTACATTTTATAATTATAGAAAGTAATTAATTTAATGATATAATTATGAAAATAATCCTAAACTTTATATTATTTCTTAAAATCACTTTTTTTAAAATAAAACTATGACTTTATATATGTTTTATCATAAAACTAGTTATAAGTATTTAATTTTACACCGTATCTTATGATACTTAAATAAAAGATATTTCTGATCTGTATATGGTGTATAGAATAATCAAAAAATAAAAAAAATAATAAGAATGACAACATCACCATTTTTCAAGGTATTTCATTTAATACTGTTAAATTAATAAAATGATAGAAATGTAATATGAAGATAGTATGTGGATAATCGATCACTACAATATCTGTTCTTTTATTTTTATATCTACAACATGCAAAAAAAAATTTACATATATTTTAATTCATTTAATTATATGTAAACAAATATAGCATTATTGTTTTTCAATACTTTTTATTTACAATTTATCAATATAAGATATCATTAAACGTTAGTATTTTATTAGTTATATATGTTAACCGCGTATTACGCGGGATATAATCTAGTTTGGGATTGCGATACCAACAAGTGGTATCGATTTTCAAATGAGATCTGGATCGACCGATACTATATTTTGGTGATTTCTTAGACTGGTATACATCTCATGCCCGTCTCCAAATGGACCCACGGGATTTTATATATGAGGTTATTTCTTAATAATCTAAACTAATTATGGCTCAATATTATGACTATGTCGCAAGAGAACATTTATATGACACCCATGTTATCGCTCTCCCGAGTTCGTTCCCAAATTGGGTAAGGGGAACACTCGAGACATGTCTTTGCTTTGCACAAGGTCGATCGCCTTATTTTTCATATCCCTTATGCATTAAGTCTTAATTGCAAATAATGTTGGTGTCACGACTCACCAATTTATACAACCATGTTTCAAAAGAGACAACATGTTCCTCGGTTTCTGTATACTAAATTTCAAGCGTAGTAAAATCATTTTATGTAACAGGTTTGATATATTATTGCTACTGTATTGTTATGAGATTTGTTGTCTACAGTTGGTGATAAATGTTAGAGAAAACATTTCGCTTCAAGCTTTTTTAAGTTTTAATGGTCTAGTAGCTAGATATATGTTTTAATAGAAAATTGATAGATCAATAGATAGATATTAATTTGGTTTTAAGCTTTTAAGCTTTAATGGTATAGTAGGATGAAACAAGTACAATTTAGTTTTTAGATAAAATGATACAAAACTTAGGAAACACAATTTTAGTAAATATTTTTCTAAAAGTACACTATTTTAAAAGTACACCATTTTTTAATGGCCAGAGAAAATTCATTTCAGAGCATCTTAACAACAAACATTTCAAAAAAACCAGAACCCATAAATTTAGAGTGCTACTATAGTTACACCGTCAATTGTTCATAAAAACACATCTGAAACGCCCCGTTTTATGTAAAACGCCGCGTTTGTCGCCCCGTTTTATATAAAACGCCGCGTTTGGCCGGTGTGTAGATAGTAAAAGCTATAAGAAGAATTACACGTGGTATGACACACATGCCAGTCATTCCCCCGTTTTAGGTACCGTTTTATATAAAACGCTACGTATTAGGTTAAACGGTACCTAAAACGGAGGAATGACTGACACGTGTGTCAGACCACGTGTAATTCTTCTTATAACTTTTACTATCTACACACCGGTCAAACGCGGCGTTTTATATAAAACGGGGCGATAAACGCGACGTTTTACATAAAACGGGGCGTTTCGGATGTGTTTTTGAGAACAGTTGATATGTGTAGATAGCCGCTTCCTAAATTTATCATTTTAAAATCAAACTCAAAATCTGTAGTTAAATTAAAATTTTTAAGGGTTTTAAAGCCTTAATTTAACAATATGGAACCGAGAGGGCCCACATGAACTAACTTTAGGCAAAATCTAACCCATATTTGAAGTGATCGAAAAGATTTAGTGTGGCATATTTAGAGTTAATTACACTTTTGGTCCCTGTCGAGGGTTAAAAATTACCGTTTTCATCCCTACCTTTCATATATTACCGTTTTAGTCCAAATAAGTTTGTCCCGTCAACAATTTTGGTCCAAAATGAAAACAGACGTTAACTTACCCATCATGTGACATGCACGTGATGGGTAATTTAGTCTTTTCATTAGCACATGGACCAAAACTGTAATAATCTTTAAACTCTTTCCTCCATCATTTTCAGTATATCTTTTCATTTTTTCTTTTCCCTTTTATATTTTTATTTCCAGATTTTCGATCATATCAAACCATTATAAATATTTATAAAATATATAGATTTATATTTATATTTATCAATATAAATATATACATAAAAAAACCCTATGAAAAAGACAAGAACAAATGATAAATATAGATTTATATTTATATTCGAGAAACCTATAATATCAAATGTATAAAATTAATAAACTAGAAATCAATGTCTCCCCCTTCCAACCGATCTATTCAAATACAACCAAAAGAACATCATTATCATCAATACCAAACATCGAACAACACACCACCACTACTGGTTGCCGGAGATTCGCGGTGGTGATGAGGTTACATTTCGGAGAAGAAGTAAAGAATAAGAAGAAAGAGAAAGAAGAAGAAGGTTATGCTCGCTGGAAGATCTTAGATCTAGATCTAATTTATAGATCTGTTTTGATTTTGAATATAGCAAGAAAGAGTGGAAAGTCGGCCATCTCCAAAATGGTTTATTTGGAACTAATGTTATGCCATGTGAAAATTGGTAACCTATTTTTACATGTTTAAGTATATCATAGGAAATTAGAAATCTGTGATTTTATATTAAGAATATGGCAAGTGGACATGTGGATGAAAAAATAAAAATTAGTTTAGGTTGTTGTATATTGATAATAGTTGTGAATTAAAATATGGCTTTGAAGTTGGTATAGGTATAGATTGAGATGATGGGTTGTTACAACAAAAAAAAAAGATACAGTGAGATAGGAATAGGATGTGGATATATATGATGAAAAAAAAATTGGTAACCTAGCAGGAGCAGTAGAGCAGCGCTTATATGATGATGATGATAAATAGTAAATATATATATAAATTAAAAAGATTCTTATTAGAAAAGTTAATTACACTTTTAGTCCTTGTGATAGAAAAAGACTAAAATGTCCATCATGTGCAGTCACGTGATGAGTAATTTAACGTCCGTTTGGGGTTTGGACCAAAATAGTTGACGGAACAAAGTTATTTGGACTAAAACGTTAATTTATAAAACCTAGGGATGAAAACGATAATTTTTAACCCACGACAGGGACCAAAATTGTAATTTACTTGGCATATTTATCTATGTTAATAAAATATAGTAAATGCTAGCCGACTAAAAATGTGATACATCATACATATTTGCCAGTCAATACTATGTTGTAATCAACCACACCTTCTCAATAGTTTGATTATCTACTCATGACTATTAATTAGTCAAAGTCATTGAATAATATTTTTTCTAATACAATAAATGTAGACAAATCATGACAGATAATCAATTTTTAATTTCATCCAAATTACCTTTTATTATTGTTTTACAACCGTAATAATTCAATAATAATAACTTTAAAACGTAATTTCAAACACAGCGTTTCAAATCTAGATTGTAACAAACTTAATCTCCACATTATTAACCATTTAAATTTAAATGTAGACAAACTTAAGAGAAGAAGAAATGATACGTACTTCAAATTTGTTAGCCATAATTGTAATGAAGAAAAACTTTGACATGTTGATCGAGTACTATATATCAGTGTATTACTTTTTGGTATGATTGTTATTTTGATATATATATATATATAGGGGTGGGATAAATTGAGTCCAGCTTAATTTGAGTCCAAAAAGGGTCCATGTAACTTACACATGTGTAAGTCGTGGTGGCGGTGGTCGCCGTCGCCGGAAAATCATGGTGGTGGTCGGAGATGATGGTGGTGGTGGTAGGAGGTGGTTGGAATTTGAAGAGATGGAAGAAAATCAATGGACTCAAATTGGACTCAAAATAAGCTGGACTCATTTTATCTTTTCCCTATATATATATATACTATATATAATATATAATAGAAAATGTGATGGACCCTATATATAGACGTATGAACCTTATTAGGACAAAATATATATGAGTGTATTCTATACCGACACATGAAACAAAACTAAATCAGTATTTTCACGATATGTTACAAGAACGATTTAGTTAGTGCTATGCGTAATTTTGTAAGCCACATAACTTGCAATTTTATGAAATAGAAGCCATGATATACGACTCATCATACTCAGTCCATGAAATTTCATTTCATGGCCCGCCATTTAGGTTAGTGCCGATATGTTTTCATTGAAAGGCCATTGTGCAATCAAATATGTTCTCGGACCCATGTAAGATTTACGCCAATATTCCCTTACAAAAATACGAATTGTTGTCTTCTACTGTACCCTCAATCTTCATTTGTTATCTTAATTGACTCGTTATGCACCATCCAAATGTCCAAAAAGTAGGAGTGGTTTGCTTTTACCCCGTGTCTAACAATTCATTATATTTGTTTTCATAGGTATACAAATTTGAACGAGTTAAAGCTCTACTAAAGAAGACTAAGGTCATTTGTGGGATTCCTTAAGCTCTTCAAACTTGACTAGTTAAAATAAGGAAATATTGACCCCGAATTAAAATTAAGGGACAAGTTTCAAAGATGATATCTAAATCTTGACATTTGATTTTAATTAAAGGTTATTATGATATTATATTGACCCCTTAAATTAAAAACAACTTGAAGGGGTCTCCATTTATTTATTGCATATTGATCGTCCGAATAAATTAATTTGTCTAAGCAGCATTGGTTTATTTCTTTGCTTTATTTTTAATAAATATTATATACTAAAATAAATCAATTGGGTTTGATTGAATGGTTAAAGTCTTTGTCTTTGAAGATAAAATTTAAGGGTTTGATCCTCATGCCCAGCAAGACTGGAGACCCTTTTATATATTTGGTTAACCTGGAAGTGGTTATCTACCTTAGATAGAGGTAAAGTTGTCTAAATCTCAACCTCTTACATACAACGTCAAAAAAAGATTGTGAATTTTGCGATTAGAATTCTACCAAGTGAATTATAATAATGGTTGTTCTCACCACATATACTCTAGTGAGTATGTTGTTGATCTTCTGATTTATATGCTGATAAATGTTCAAGTAATTCGAAAGAGCATTTGAAGAGATGGTTTGTGATGCGGGCCTAAGCCTGGGGGAGCATTTCCTTTTGTTTTTAGAGGTTCAACATCAAAAAAGAATTGACAAAAATGACTATAACTTGAGTTATAAGACGCCGTTTTGGGTGAACAACCAGTCAAAACGACCATAGTGGCTTTAGTCATCTTTCGGACCTATAAACGATTTATTTTATCCACTATTAAAGTATATTTTTGTGTGTTTTTTTGTTGAAGTCTTTTGGATTTTGTTGGTAAGCATGTTTTCAGCCCATTCATCTTTTTAGGCCCATTTGAAATTCTAAGGTTATTATAAGGTATTATGATCCTGAAAAACATTCAATTTTATGAATACGAGTATAGTGCCCGCGCAATGCGGCGGTGAAAATTTACAACGTGTAATATGCCGTGATAACGACAATAATCTATCATGAAAAGTTCGTAGCTTCAACGCTTGTTGAAGTCTGGGTAGTATATGCTGAGTTAGTAAAATAATGTAGGTTGATTATTATTTGTTCATCAGTCAGTATAAAATGTTTAACCGTAAAAAAAATTGACCAAATTAATTAAATGTGTAAGTATTGACTTTATAAGCCTTTCATTGGAACTTAACCATAGTTTACATTTGTAGGTCTAATATTTTTTTTGAAAAGGGAATGGTTTTTCAACCATTGATTTAAAGTACAAACCACGAGCGGCCTTAATATGAGCATATATCTATCCTTTATCAATAGTACAAACCACCATTTTCACTTTTCATAAAATCATATTTTCACCACCATTATCATATCAGATCAATTTCAACACGCAGTAAACATCCAACAATCACCATTTCCAATTTTTCATTCATTTTCAAATTAATCAAAGTGTATATAAATCTGCCACTGCCGACCGGTGCACCACCACCCACCTCCGCCTCCAGGATTCCATGGTAGTCGGAAATTAATCATTGATTCTGGGTCGACGGTGGTTGTAGTCGAAATTTTGGTCGGATTTGCTCGACTTTTATTGATTTGACCGGCGTTGACTGATTATTGAGGTCGATCCAGCCTAAATCGAATCCTGGGTGGTGGTGGTTGTAGACGGCGGTGGGTGGTGGTGGTTATAGACGACGGTGGCTGTAGACGGCGGTGGTTGTAGGTGGTGTTGATTGGAAATGTTTGGGGGTAAATGAGTTAATTATCTATAAAAGGCAGGGGCAATTTAGGTACTTCAATGTTGTAATTTGAGAAAATAAAGGAGTATACTCATTTTCTTTTATGACAAATGACATAAATACGGGTTTTTGCATAAAAACCGCCTTCATTATCGGTATTAGATGAATGATGAATCAATGATAATTATCGGTATTTGTTGAATCAATGATAATTAGAAGAGCATGGGGTATGGGCTCTCGACGCCGACTCCGAATCCTACTTGGACAATCGGCGCCGACCCCTCAACCATACCGCTATCTTGGTTCTTGGTTTGTGGTTTGTGATGCGGCAATCAAACCCCGATGTCTGGCGTTAGCGTTCTTTTGTTTTCTTCCTTTTTATTTCTCCGGCCGTCCTATTTATATTTGGATGTTTATGTTGTTTATATCTACCTATATATACAATTATTATTACTATAATTATTATTATTATAGAAAAATATAGAGATAGAAAGTTGTGTATATGTTAAAAGATAGAGAGAAAGGTGGTGTTTTTGGATGGCGGTGATTCAACGAAAGAGATGACATATTCTCTCTTTTTTCTCCATTTATAATACCTAATTACCCGTGCGTTGCACCGGTCTATTTTGTTTTCTACGTAATTCGTCGTAAATGACACACAATAACAATATTGGTATAACGAAAAATAAATAGTTATATGTAATAAAATAGATGCTCAAATGGATTGAAGAGTTAAAGTGATACACGGATTATTTTTAGGCATTTTATGAAAGATGATTTTTTATGACCCGTGTAGCGATTCATTTTTAAAAGATAGTTTTCTATGACTCATGTGGCAATACGGGTTGGTTATAGACAATTCAAACAAAAAGTCTTGTTGATAAGAAAACTTAAATTTTATTAAATGATTAATCGCTACAATTAATTGATGATGAATCGCTACATTATAATAGACTACCAATATACATATACGACCTTAAGGTCTCAGGTTCGATCCCCTTGGGCACAAAAAAATAATTTCTTTAAGGTACCCGTTACCAATGAAGCCTATACCCATATGTGAAGTTTAAATACGCGGGTTCGATCCTTCGGGGTGCCCAGATCATGTGGGGATTAGGATGGAGGTATTTTACCGACATCATATGGCTCATACGGGGTGGGTCGATGGGTATCCAATTGTGGTATCGGGGTTAGGGTTTCCCCCATTACTCTTTTTTTTAACATGACTCAAAAATCAAACTACCCCATTGTACAATTATCATATTTTGAAGCCTTTTTCAATAATTGTCATGACATATAAAAGAAACAAAATATGTAAAAATATAATTTTTATAGAAAACACATATAATACTTCATATTTTAATTGAAATATTTAAGATATGTTTTAACTAAAAATCTAATATTGAATAACGTCGTAATGCCCGTGTATTGAACACGGGGGCTAAAATCTAGTATAATAATAATGGAACATCGAGATTTTGGAATTTATGTATGACGGTTTGGAAAAAACATATCGATATATCCACTTAATCAGTAGCAAAAACAATTAAATTAACATGATTTACAATTTAGCAAAGTGAGTAATTAATGCTCTATGTTTTTAATTTCCTTTTGTACAGCCGAAATTGAATAGATATGTATTTTAAAATAGTAAATAGGCCATCAAATAAATGGTGGTGCAATGGTTGAGCATGCTTCCCTTCTTCTTGAAGGTCGCGAGTTCGACTCCCAATAAGCACCTAATTTTTGAATAGTTTTAAAAGCATTAAAAAATCTACATCTAAATACTTACGTGGAAATTGATTTATGATGTGTCGCAAACATGGCTGCTGACATGTCACTCAGATGAACCTGGTGATGCCATGTAAGAAAATGCTGACATGGCGGGCTCAGAGAGCGCCATCCGAGCGCTTTCTGATAGCCTTTTATATATATATAGATATATATAGATATTTTAAATTTAAATACACATTAATAGTTTTTAACAAAATATTACTTTCTTTAAGGAATAGGAATAGGAGGTGAACAGTTCATGTTTTGTCTTTTTGTGCCCTTAACATCTTCAGCATATATACAACATTTGTTGAAGATAAAACAAAGATATTTTTAGATGGAGTGGTGGAAGACTTGCTTATTAAAGGGGAGGTTGATGGTTCAAATCCCACTCCCAAATTTTTTCCCCATATCAATAGAACAATTAATTGGGTGCTTGGGACCTGCCTTTACCAGTTTTTTTAGGATTGATTTTATTGTTTTTTTTCATAAATATATCTTTTTCTATTCATGCTAGAATTGAACCAATTTCATTTTTATTAGTGCTTTTCCTAATGGATTTTTGGATTGTTTTTAACACCTTTTTTTTTTTGATTTCTATTTGATATGACAAACTTTTTAGCATGATTTTGTTTGTTAACGGAGACACATCAATAACAAACTTAAACACAATAATTTAAAGTCCCGCGTTTTTTTCCTAATGGATTTTTGGGTTATTTTTAACACCTTTTTTTATTTTGATTTCTATTTGATATGACAATCTTTTTAGCATGAATTTGTTTGTTAACGGAGACACGTCAATAACAAACTCAAACACAATAATTTAATGTCCCGCAACGCGGGACTTCTAAACCCCCTAGTTTTAGTTTGAAACTTAAAAAAAAACGTACGTCAACTTTTGATTTTTTTTTTTTATTAATTGATATTTCAATCATACTGACTTTATTATTCTTAAATGTATTCTGTTTTCATTATTGATATATTTTAATTTCTATTTTTGAATAAAAAGTTAGTTAACAATAGTTTAAATAATTATTAAGTAAAATAAAATAATTGAAAAAAGTGGTGTTCTGCGTTCTGCTTTGTTCGGCGTCCATAACGGCCTAAAAGTGATGAAATGATGAAAGCTGATGTGACGTTCTGGATGATTCTGGATACATACATTCTGGCGGGCGCGTGCGTGTAGGAAGGCCGACGACTATATAAGCTAAAAGACTACGAACCATACCGATGCCGGAAGCTACTTGTTTTTACTTCTTAGCATTCATATGAATCAATAGATTCAATTTGTGTTATCACATTTATAGTCTACATCAATTTCCTTCGCTGATGTGCACTCTGTATGCAAAATTATCTAATCCAAAACATGACAACAAATTATTTATCGTCGAGTGTTGACAAATCACTAATCGATCTTAGATAGACGATAGATATAACTATTGGTTCCAGATTTAATGACTAAGGGCCTGTTTCTTTTTTTAGTCATTAAGTGCTGAGTGTATTAAGTGGCTAAATGCATTAAGAATGTTTGTATGTATTAAGTAAAAAAGAAACAAGACCTAAGACTTAATAAAAACAAAAATAAATATAAACTTAAAATTCTTGTACTTATACACAAAGGGTTGTTCATGTCAAAATTTAAACCAAATTTGATAAAAAAAAAGAAACATAAAATTTGACTGAATGATTAAGTTCTTAACTATTAAGTTTATTAAGTAAAAAAGAAACAAGACCTAAGACTTAATAAAAACAAAAATAAATATAAACTTAAAATTCTTGTACTTATACACAAAGGGTTGTTCATGTCAAAATTTAAACCAAATTTGATAAAAAAAAACAATAATTAAAAAAGAAGAAGATTAATACAAGTGGAATGAGTAAAAAACACATGGTATAGTTCCTATCAAGATGCATAACAAATCAAACTAGTAAACGTTGCAACAAAAGTGAGAAATTATTATTATCTTGATGTATCACGTGCCACACAAATACTTACACGTGACTCACACCATGCAAGACTGCTTCCTTTTCGAGTGTCTATATATACCATATAGTACAACTTGCATCTCATATCCTTTGAATAACTCATTCAAAAACTCTCCCTAGCTAGATATATCCTTCTTTTTATTTCATTCCCTCACAAACTAAAATTATTACTTTTTAACGGATCAAAATGTTAGTTGCTAGCACTTAAATTTTTTTAAATTAGTAATTAAACGTCGATACTCGAGTTTGAATCTATGAATTCCGTCTCCACATTATACCACTGAACTAAGAGCTCAATGGTACACACTAAATCCGTTTATTAAATATAATTTTATTTGTACACAACCAAAATAATAGAGGAAAACAAAGATTTCCAAATTTCTATTTTTAGCAACACACAAACCCCGTACAAACCGAATCTCATAATTCTCCTTCACCGTGATCACATTTTCCGGCATATTAATATCATGTCTACTAAACTACTACTTCTAGCCGCTATCTATCGTTTACTAGTAATCGTTGGAGTATCAACCGATCCAAAACTCCAAACACACGTTGAGCGAACCTTAAACCATACAGACATCCTGTCAGCCTCACAAGATTTTGGAAACATGATTAGTATCCTACCCGCCGCAGTTTTCCATCCTTCTTCCACATTAGAAGTTTCAAAACTAATAAAACTCGCATACGAATCACCACAAGGGTTTGCAGTGTCAGCTAGAGGCCATGGGCATTCGATAAACGGCCAAGCTCAAGTAGACAATGGAATTGTGGTCCAAATGAGCGGATCACGTGGGAAGTCTACTCCGGTTCCGGTTGTTAATGAGAAATTAATGTATGTAGATGTGTGGGGTGGTGAGCTTTGGATTGATGTGTTGAAATCGACGTTAAAATATGGACTTGCTCCAAAATCATGGACGGATTATTTGTATCTTTCTGTTGGTGGGACAATCTCTAATGCCGGAATTAGTGGCCAAGCTTTCAATCATGGACCTCAAATTAGTAACGTTTATGAAATCGACGTTGTCACGGGTAATTTTTATATATTATATACAATTCACTTTCATGCATTGTTTCATTTTTTTAATTAGATACAACTAAATAATGTATTGTATTATATATTATTTATACTCCGTACTATGATTTGGTGAAAATGGTTTTCATTATGATTTTGGGGAAAATTAATATTAATCTCATATTCTCATGAAAGCATGTGGGTTGTGAAGTATACGTAAGGGACACTTGTGTTGTCAATATAAAAAAGCATAAGAGTGAAAAATGTGCGTATATATTTTGATTTGTTTTAGAAACCAATTCTTTCACTATACGTATTTAAATGAAGTATGAAAAATGGATAATATAAAGACGGTTTAAAAAGTATTTCTGTGTTTTGTATGTTTTATATATAGTGGAAATCGGGGAATATATGATTGAAATTTGGTGCAAATTATGCAGGAAAAGGGGAGATACTAACATGTGACGAAGATAAAAATTCGGAGTTATTTCATGCGGTCATGGGTGGATTAGGACAATTTGGTATCGTAACAAGGGCTAGAATAGCGTTGGAACATTCCCCTCATAGGGTATGTATGCCTTTCTCTTCTAGTATAATTTAGTTTTCAAAGTTATCATGTTACATGTAAAAATTATATGTGTATGGTTATGATATAAATAAACATAAAACAATAACTTTTTTAAATAAAAAGCTATAATGTATCATGAAAATATTTACACATCAATGTATATATTTGTGAAGGTCATGCTATATGAACAATCCAATTCAGCATAAACACTTAAATATCCATCATACGGAAAGTTTACATTGATACTTTCCGTATGAAACTTTGACTATAAGAGCATACTCGCGTATAGTGAGTGTTTATGCCGAATTGGTTGGTGTGTGTATACACGTTCCCTATTTGTGCCGCATGAATTTTTATCTATTAGTTTTATTATGTTCCAGTCAGAATTTTATTCTATTTGTCTTTCATCAATACTTGTATTATACGGAGTAATAATCAACTCTTATATATATAAATATATACATATATTTTGTTTTTATAAAAAAATGATATGTAATTCTAAAGTTACTGATGATATTACTAATTTTCTTTCTGATAACTGTTTTTTCTTGTAGCAACATTGGACATGCACAATAAATTTAATTTCTTTCTCCTCTAATTATTCACAATATATTTCTTTATTTTGTTATACACCGAAAGAGTTTTTTAGGTATGTACGTTATAGGTGTGTTTTATCTTCAATTGTGATATGCCTAGGATGTTTAATGACCATATGTTTATATGTTTAATATCTTCATAAGGTCAAACAACGTTTTCTAAGTAGACACTTCTTATAAGCAACTTTCTATATATACAGATATCAACGGTGCACAAAGACGACCAAATATAGTGGTATATGTCATTATAAGTGCATTATTTCGATTTTGTCTTTGCATTTCGAGAAATGCTATGTAATATTCTTTCTTATAATACCAAAAAAGACTTAACACGCCGTAGGAAATAAATATATAACTAAGTCCTAGGTAGTAAATAAAACTTGAATGGTTAACTACCTTAAAATGACAAATATCCAAATTTGTTTGCCAGTACCGATAAAAAAAACAGATTCGTTTATCTGGCTTATTCATGTAGCTAGCTTGTATAGGACTTATAATACCTTTATGAACTTATCGACATTAGAACAGTTTTTGCTACAACAACAATAACAAGAAAACAAAACACGTACAAATCAATGATTTAATTAGTGGTCCATTAATGAGGCTTTTTTCTTCCAACCAATTTCGACTGTTGACGTAGCTATTGATGTCTCACTTTTTCTTAATGACATATATTATATCACTTTCTCATACTTTCTATATTCTTAATTAGGGAAAAAATCTTTTCCCCCATATGGTATATAACACAAGCATACAAATAATATTTCTAATTCTTTTCGTTGAAAAGGGAATTGATATTAGTACCACACCTTTTGATTATTTTACCACATTAGTGTAATTGATGCTTGTACAGTCTGTAATAATACATGTACATGTGGTAAGAATATTAAAAAAATTACATTTTAATTTTATTTTGTATAGTAATAATATGAATAGCTCTCTTCTGAAATTGTTCCTATCACTATAAAGTTCAATAATTTTTAAAACATGACATTTATTTTGAGACGGAAAGGATAATATATATTTAGCAACTTTTACATATATATTGTACTAATTAAAGTAATCACTTGTTATTGTTTTATGATACCAGGTGAGATGGATCCGGGTATTGTATTCAAACTTCTCGGGTTTTACCCATGATCAAGAATACCTCATATCCCTACATGGTCAACCAAACTCCAAGAAGTTTGATTATGTTGAAGGTTTTGTTATTGTAGACGAAGGGTTAACTAATAATTGGAGGTCATCCTTCTTTTCCCCTAATAACCCTATCAAAATCTCCTCGGTTGCTTCGGGTGGTAATGTCTTATACTGTCTCGAAATCACCAAGAACTACTACCATCATTCTGATCTCGAATCCATCAATAAGGTACAAATTAAAAGATTAAAATATTTACGGTTCATTGCTAACACAATACAACTTATTGAGACATGTACAAGTTCATGTTTTACATAGATGTAGCTCGACTATGCGAACAATACATTCTACTTGTATCACTTATATATATATATATATATAAAATGAAGTTGATATTCCACATTAAATTAGAGTGACATTTTAACCGGTTTCTTCATATGTCTAATGTATGCAAATTTAATTAGATGAAAATTTGGACGAACCAAGCTTGTTTAGAATTTTTGGACAGTATAAGTGTATCAATTGTCTTAAAAAGTTTACATATAGATTAAAGTGATTCCATAACATCATGTATATATATAGGGGTGGAATAAATTGAGTCCAGCTTAATTTGAGTCCAAAAAGGGTCCATGTAACTTACACATGCGTAAGTTAACTTACACATGTGTAAGTTAACTTACACAAGTTAACTTACACATGTGTAAGTCGTGGTGGCGGTGGTCGCCGTCGCCGGAAAATCATGGTGGTGGTCGGAGATGATGGTGGTGGTGGTAGGAGGTGGTTGGAATTTGAGGAGATGGAAGAAAATCAATGGACTCAAATTATAATGCGTACAAATCGAAGGCATCCACCCAATAATTAGTAGCTAATTATAATGCGTTTTTTTGTGGCTAAAGTAAGTTTCTCAACTTATAAAAAAGAAGTGTTTGGTAGCTTTCTTTATATTCACTTTTTGGAATCAATTAAACAATGGATTGTGGTTTTTTTTTTAATGCAGGAAGTGGAAGCTTTGTTAAAGAAACTTAACTACATAGAAGCAACGGAATTTACTACTGACCTTCCATATATGGACTTTCTGAACCGGGTTCACAAAGCTGAGTTAAAACTCCGGTCCAAGGGATTATGGGATGTACCACATCCATGGCTTAACTTATTTGTTCCAAAGTCAAGAATTGATGACTTTAACAAAGGTGTCTTCAAGGGCATTTTGGGCAACAACACTAGTGGTCCAATTCTTATCTACCCCATGAACAAAAACAAGTAAGGATATGATATTCATCTATATATCCATATGATGTTATACAATATTATGGTGCTTCAAGCATATCCACATGACATATGGAAATCATAATCTTGTACTTTGACCATACATTTAACATGTTAGGATGAGATCTTGAAGCGGGACCGGCACCGCACCTAATGACTTGTACTTGATTTGTGCATAATTCGCTATACATTTTTAACGTTTAGGTTAGATGTTAATCTTTGTTACGTATGTGTAGGTGGGACGACGAGACTTCAGTTGTGACACCAGATGAGGATGTGTTTTATTTGGTGGCGTTTCTTAGGTCAGCATTACACAACGGTGAAGAAGTAGCCACGCTAGAGCGTTTGAAAGATGAAAACCGGCAAGTTTTGAACTTTTGTCAAGAACAAAATATTGGTGTGAAACAGTATTTGCCACATTACACCACCCAACAAGAATGGATGGATCACTTTGGAGAAAAATGGCACCAATTTTACAAGAGGAAAATGGTGTTTGATCCAAAACATATATTAGCCACTGGTCAAAGGATATTTGAGCCTAATTTCATGAATTCTATGATTAGATCGTGGTAGTGATGGGATATGAATTGAATTATAGGGAAACTATCTATGTATAGGTCATAAGATATATATAGTGACCTATGCGAGGTTGCATTGTACATATATAAGGACAAATAGTAACATATATCTTAGATCAGGACTAACCATATTTATTTTATTTTTTTACTTTTGAAATTCATTGGTAATTTGGTATAATGCTTTTGCCATATCTTTGTTTATATTTTTGCTGCAGCCTACTTAGGAAGAAACTATGATTTCATATGTATGCATTTTCACGTTAACAAAAAACGATGATCTACACTTGCTTCAAAGACATGTAATATATCCACAAATAGTTAGAGGTTTACAATAAGACTACCCACAACTTTTTAGGTAAACGGATCATTTTGATCATATCATATATCATTTGGTACAATGTCATGTACTGTCAAGATTATACTTTAAAAGTTTTGTAATTTATCTGAATTTTTTTTTTGAATTCTGCAAAAATGATATTAATCTTGTAGTGTGTGAAGTTATATAATCGGACCTTTAATATTTTAAGACTCCAAGGAGTCCAAGCCCAAGTTATATAATCTCGTTCAATTGGCAACAACCTAGCCCAAATCTCATTCTTATTCAACATCTAGGTTTATGGGTTTTATGGCCCATTAACAACATCAGGCTAAAGAAGTCAATTAGACACGTGATGTGGCCCGTTTCTACCTCTTTATAGCGATGCCCAAAATAATCGGCTTTTGGATAACAGGTTCCGAAAAACAGAAAATCGACCCCAAAAAAAGGTTTCTCTCAAACCGGTTAGGTTTTTGGAAAAACTGACGGTTTGAAACCGGTTTGGTTTTCGGATCCTAGAATCGGTTTTTTACCGGTTTAATAACGGTTCGTTTTCGGTTTTGGGGGAAAAAAATTGAAAAACAAAACCGGTCAACTTTTTGACCATACGGGTTTCAATCCGGTTCAGGTTTGGCTAAAACTGGTTTTTCATCGCATTGACACAAACCGGTTTTAGTTTTGGTTCCAAACGGGTTTCGCACAAAACCGGTTTTTAGGCACGATTATATCTTTGTGATACATATGTTTCTTGTGGCCACTATATGTATGTTTGTTGTTTTTTAACTCAATGTTTTAAACTAGTTCTATTTGTTACGTGGTATGTAGAGATACTGAATAAAATTAATTTATGTAGTTTTTAGAACCTGTAAAATCTCTCTATATAACTAAGAGAGGATTGTTAAATGCTTATGTGAATATTTTTGTATGTTGACAACTCATCTTTTTTCCAATGTGTAAAATTGTGGTTAAATCCAATCTTTTTTAATAGCTTTTATTTTTTTATATATTAAAAATATGTTCAACGATATTTTTTCTATAAAATATCTATTAGATTTGATTTAATTATAAATGTATCTTATCTTCTCATATACAATCAAATCTTTTTAAATGTTCAATTATTTAATTTAGATCTACAAATTTATTAATCATATTAACATACTAATACTAATAATAAAAATATATAATAAAATTTTATCTTTACGTGATATATTTAGATGTATTATCTATAATATAACTAAAAGAGGAAGTTGAAGGTCCTATGAACCAATCAGAACGTGACATGTGGCTTTTTTTAAAAAAACGCGGTGACATTTTTGTAAATAATTTGACTTCAAACCCAAGCTGACCAACCCACCCCAAGCTGACCCAACCCCAAGCTGACCTCCCAAGCTGACCCAACCTCAAGCTGACCCAAACCCCAAGATGACCCAACACCCAAGCTGACCCAACCCCAAGCTGACCCAACCCCAAGCTGCCCAAGCTGACCCAACCTCCAGACCCCAAGCTGACCCAACCTGACCCAGACCCCAAGCTGACCCAACCTGACCAGACCCCAAGCTGACCCAACCCTGACCCAACCTGACACAGACCCCAAGCTGACCCAACCCTGACCCAAGCTGACCCAAAACCCATAATCTACATTTGTGTAGATTAATCTACATTTGTGTAGATTATGTGTAAATTGTGTCAAGCTGACCCAACCTGACCCAGACCCCAAGCTGACCCAACCTGACCCAGACCCCAAGCTGACCCAATGACCCAACCCCAAGCTGACCCAACCCAGAACCCAAGCTGACCCAAAACCCATAATCTACATTTGTGTAGATTATGTGTAAATTGTGTCAAGCTGACCCAACCCCAAGCTGACCCAACCTGACCCAGACCCCAAGCTGACCCAAGCTGACCCAGACCCCAAGCTGACCCAACCCTGACCCAGACCCCAAACTGACCCAACCCTAAGCTGACCCAACCTGACCAGACCCCAAGCTGACCCAAGCTGACCCAACCTGATCCAACTCAAGCTGACCAAGCTGACTGAGAGCCAAGCTGACCAAGCTTCAAAAAAGTTTAATTTTTTTACAAAATTGCCACCGCGTTTTTTTTTATTTTGACACATGTTGCTTTTTGATTGGCCAATAGGACCTTCTCTCCCTTCTCTCTTTAACACACCTTCTTCCAGGATCCTCACCCTATATATATATATATAATATATATATATATATATATATATATAATATTCTATACCGTATATATATAAGATTTTAGATGAGATATTTGAGTTTTTCTATAAGTATGCTTGATAGTCCCAATTTAAAATGATTTTACGTGTTAGTGTTGCTCGAGTAAAAGCTGTAAAACGTTTTAGCCTTTAAATCAAGCAATGTATTCTTCTAAATTTTGTAGATTTACTAATAACTATATTATAATAATATATAGATCATTATATATTTCGTAATAATTTATGTTTGATTTACCGTACATCGTACGGGGCTTAATCTAGTAATGAACATTTGAGTAAAATACATTTATTGTTTTACGTAAAGTAAAATGGCTACTGTGTAGATAAATGTAGTTTGATATAATTGTCTTAATATATTAATTAGTATTTTTTTTTTTTATAACAAATAACTTTAAAAGGATAATTCTGCAAAACCAATGACTAATGAGTAAAGAAATACAATTGATCTTCTTTTAGTTACTTCACTATTTATTAATCAAGTTCAAAACTATGGGATGCGATAATAGTTATTATTGTTTTGATAAAGAATTACATTCCTTCATAACTACTATTTTCCTTCATTATTAGGGTTCATACATCGGAATGATTTCAATAAAAACCAAAAATGTGAATTTGAATATCAAGTAACATAATTAATCAATTTTCCATTTTAAATATACTAGAACGATATTTGTGGGATATGGCGGTGTAATGGCGGCGGCGGTGACGGTGGTGGTGCGGCGGTGGCGGCGTTTGGTAGTGATGGTGGTGGTGGCGGTTAGTAGTGTAGGTTATTGGTTTAATGTAGTTTTAATGAATTGTTTAAATTTCAAATTCAATGTTGAAACTTAAAATTCAATAAATGAAATTTGTTTTATAATATAAATGCGATGGTGGTGGTGGCGGTGAATCGGTGATGGGTAGTGGTGGCGTGCGACTGTAGCGGCGGTGGTGGTGATGTAATTGCGGCGACAGCGATGGCGGTGATAGGTGGTTGTGGCACGCGGCAGTAACATTGTTGGTGGTGTCGGCGGCTATTGGCGGTGGCGGTGAATAGTATAGGTTATTGATGTAACGTGGTTTTGATTAATTGTTAAAATTTAGAATATAACAAAAATGTTATATGCAATATAATATTATGATAAATTTTCACTATATATATAGATTCTAGTTAAAAATAAAACAAGAACTAACGTAAAACAAATAAAACAATAGATTTGTTTTCATTGAAAAACACCGTGCATCATAAAAATCATCGTGCATCAGTATATATACTTGTACTTCGTGAATCTTCGTGCATCAATTTTATCATAATCCAAAAGTCAAGATCTTGTTTTATTTGTTTACCTTAATATTTGTTTTACAATAACCAACCCTTATATATTTATATATTGGGGAAGGGAGTATAAGGTTGTCCCATACCCAAGTTTAGGTATGGAACCCCTCACATACCATTTTTTTAAGGGTAATTACACTTTTGGTCCCTGAACTTTACACGTTTTTCACTTTTAGTCACTAAACTTCGAAAATTGCAAATTCTATACTAAACTTGTCACTTTTTTTCACTCTTGGTCACCGTGTCTACTTCGTTAGTTTTTCTTCATTAACTTGCCCATATTCGTTAGATTATTTTTCACTTTTCGTCCTTCCCATTTTTCTATAAATAAAATTAATAATCGGCCAAACTTCATGGATGAAAAGTGTAATCTACATGATTTTTTTTATAAATACTTCATTCGTCTCATTTTACATGAAAAGTGTAATCTACAGTTGCTCTCTTTCTCTCTCGTACGTTCAGTGACTCAGCTCTCTCTCTCCTCATCCTCCGGCTACAACAACCACCACCATCTTCTGGATCTTCACCTCAAACCACTAGCAACAACAACAAATGGATGATGATGTTTTAGATATTATTAGAGTGAGATTTTATGGAGTTAGTTTTTGTTTATATATAAAAAATGGATAAGCAAAGCATTTTTACCCATGATTGTTAGTTTTTTTATATGATTTATATTTTTCATATGATAAGAAGTTGTATCCTTGATTGTTGTTGTTTAAAGTTTCTTTGAAGAGTTTTGCTCACAAAGTGTTTGATGAAATGTCTAAACCAAAGTGTATGTACTAAATCAAATTTGATTATATACGTATTTACAAATTATACAGCCAATCATACTTGATTGTACATAGATCTATTCTAACATTTAAATTTTTTTAAATTTTATTTGTTATACATGATTGTTTGATAAAGTGTTTAAACCAAAGTTTCATATATATGAATTAGAATCAAATCACATTTAATTGAGTAATGCATACAATATGTTTGATGAAATGTCTAAACCAAATTTGAGTAATGCATACAAGATTTAATTACTTTTCTGATTCTGAATAAAATTAAATTTGATTGGCTAAACCAATCAAACTTTATTGGTTAAACCAATCAAACTTGATTGGTAAAGACAAAGACATATGATACGTAATACAACAGATTCAAGCATATAATCAAATTTGATTGTGTATAAGTTTGTTGATATAAATTCCATTTGTTTGTGTATATTTATGAATAAAATCAAATTTGATTTTGTATATCTTTTTGAAACTGTACGTATATAATCAACTTTGATTGTGTATATGTTTGTTGATATAAACTCCATTTGTTTGTGTAAATGTATGAATAAAATCAAATTTGATTTTGTATATCTTTTTGAAACTGTACGTATACAATCAAATTTGATTGTGTATAAGTTTGTTGATATAAACTCCATTTGTTTGTGTAAATGTATGAATAAAATCAAATTTGATTTTGTATATCTTTTTGAAACTGTACGTATACAATCAAATTTGATTGTGTATATGTTTGTTGATATAAACTCCATTTGTTTGTGTAAATGTATGAATAAAATCAAATTTGATTTATATATCTTTTTGAAACTGTACGTATACAATCAAATTTGATTTTATATAGGTTTGTTTATATAAACTCAATTTGTTTGTGTATTTGTATGAATAAAATCAAATTTAATTTTGTATATCTTTTTGAAACTGTATGTATACAATCAAATTTGATTGTGTATATGTTTGTTGATATAAACTCCATTTGTTTATGTAAATATATAAATAAAATCAAATTTGATTTTGTATAGCTTTTTAAAACTATACGTATACAGACAAATTTTATTGTGTATAGGGTTGTTGATATAACTCCATTTGTACGTCCCTCCCCTACTACATCCCGCTCTAGGGTTTAGGGTTTGAAGGTCGAGGGTTAGCCCTTGGCCTTCAAACCTTAAACCCTATAGTGGGAACCCTCACCCTTTTTAAGGTTTTAGAATGCGTCCTTCCCCCCTAAAGGGTGACCTTTTTAGGGTTTTAGAATGCGCCCCTCCCTGACGATAACAAGCTCTAGGGTTTAGGGTTTGAAGGTCGAGGGTTAGCCGGCTAACCCTCGGGCTTCAAACCCTAAACCCTAGAGCGGTGGCCGAAGGCCCCGTTGTCATGATTCCCCCTCCGAATCAAATTTGATTTTGTACGTCCCTCCCCTACTACATCCCGCTCTAGGGTTTAGGGTTTGAAGGTCGAGGGTTAGCCCTCGGCCTTCAAACCCTAAACCCTAGAGTGGGAACCCTCACCCTTTTTAAGGTTTTAGAATGCGTCCTCCCTCCCGAAAAGGTGACCATTTTAGGGTTAGCCGTAATCACACTTCCCCCTCCTTTAGGCTTTAGCATTTTAGGGTTTAGATTTTAGGGTTTTTAGAATGTAGCTTTCCACTCGGATTAGCAATTAAAACCCTACGACTTCAAACCCTAAACTAAAGCGCAGGCCGAAGACTCCCGTAATAAAGCTTTAACCCTACGACTTCAAACCCTAAACTAAAGCGCGGCCGCAGGCCCCGTATAAAGCTCTAACCCTACGACTTCAAACCCTAAACTAAAGCGCGGGCCGCAGGCCCCCGTAATCACACTTCCCCCTCGGATTAGCATTTAGCCACCTAGGGTTTAGATTTTAGGGTATCCATATGAAGAAACCTATACAAAATCAAATTTGATTTTATGCATATATTGTCAAAAGGGCTTACAAAATCAAATTTGATTTTCAGCAAATATTTGATTTTATGCATATCAACAAACCTACACAAAATCAATTTTGATTTTATAGATAGATTGTCAAAAGGGCACACAAAATCAAATTTGATTTTATGCATATATTGTCAAAAGGGCTTACAAAATCAAATTTGATTTTCAGCAAATATTTGATTTTATGCATATCAACAAACCTACACAAAATCAATTTTGATTTTATAGATAGATTGTCAAAAGGGCACACAAAATCAAATTTGATTTTATGCAGACATTTAGAAAAACAAGCGGAGTCCATATCAAGAAACATGAACAAAATCAAATTTGATTTTGAGGGTTAGCCGTAATCACACTTCCCCCTCCTTTAGGCTTTAGCATTTTAGGGTTTAGATTTTAGGGTTTTTAGAATGTAGCTTTCCACTCGGATTAGCAATTAAAACCCTACGACTTCAAACCCTAAACTAAAGCGCAGGCCGAAGACTCCCGTAATAAAGCTTTAACCCTACGACTTCAAACCCTAAACTAAAGCGCGGGCCGCAGGCCCCCGTAATCACACTTCCCCCTCGGATTAGCATTTAGCCACCTAGGGTTTAGATTTTAGGGTATCCATATGAAGAAACCTATACAAAATCAAATTTGATTTTATGCATATATTGTCAAAAGGGCTTACAAAATCAAATTTGATTTTCAGCAAATATTTGATTTTATGCATACATTAAAAAACAAGGAGTCCATATCAAGAAATATACAAAATCAATTTTGATTTTATAGATAGATTGTCAAAAGGGCACACAAAATCAAATTTGATTTTATGCAGACATTTAGAAAAACAAGCGGAGTCCATATCAAGAAACATGTACAAAATCAAATTTGATTTTAGGGTTAGCCGTAATCACACTTCCCCCTCCTTTAGGCTTTAGCATTTTAGGTTTAGATTTTAGGGTTTTTAGAATGTAGCTTTCCACTCGGATTAGCAATTAAGCTTTAGTTTAGGGTTTGAAGTCGTAGGGTTAGCCTAACGGCTAACCCTACGACTTCAAACCCTAAACTAAAGCGCGGGCCGAAGCCCCCGTAATAAAGCTTTAGTTTAGGGTTTGAAGTTGTAGGGTTAGCCGTTAGGCTAACCCTACGACTTCAAACCCTAAACTAAAGCGCGGGCCGCAGGCCCCCGTAATCACACTTCCCCCTCCTTTAGGCTTTAGCATTTTAGTAATTCCGTTGTCATGATTCCCCTCCGAATGAAATTTGATTTTGAATCCCCTACAACATAAATTTGATCTTATACTTACAAATTCAAAAAGCTACACAAAATCATATTTGATTTTATGCATACATTTAGAAAAACAAATGGAGTCCATATCAAGAAACATTTACAAAATCAAATTTGATTTTATGCATACAGTGTCAAAAAGCTATACAAAATCATATTTGATTTTATGCATACATTTAGAAAAACAAATAGAGTCCATATCAAGAAACATTTACAAAATCAAATTTGATTTTATGCATACAGTGTCAAAAAGCTATACAAAATCATATTTGATTTTATGCATACATTTAGAAAAAAAATAGAGTCAATATCATGAAACCTAAACAAAATCAAATTTGATTTGATACGGACAGTGTTAACAAGCTATACAAAATCAAATTTGATTTTATGCATACATTTAGAAAAACAAATTGAGTCCATATCAAGAAACCTTTACAAAATTAAATCTGGAACGGAAACTACACACAATTGATCATATTTCACAACCACATTTGATTTGTCAAATAAGAAGACAATCTGTAGACAAATGACTAACCAACGAAAACTATCATCCAAGTATATAATTTGTAAACAGCTAAAAACTATTTATTTCTAAACATGTATAATAAAGAAAAAAATGTTTGTCTAATTGTTTGCAGCTCCTTCAGTATCCATGTTTTCATCAACTTTTTGTTTCTTCTTTTCACATTTCCTGCTGTTGTGACTCGTACCTCCACACTTGCTACAATCTCTCCGACAATTTTCAAGTGTTCCATACGTTTTTCCAAGCACTGGTTGTCGTTTATAATCAACTATTGGCACTAAAAACTGCGATCCATCTGGTGTTCGAAATGTTTGTGTAACATTTGTTTTAGGTGTTTTTTTCAGCACAGGAACCGTATGAAAATATACATGTCAAAAACAATAATCAGCATAACAAGTATGAATATATATATATATATAATAATATATATATATATATATAGGAAAGAGATCAAATGAGAATGTGGGTTAAGGAGAGAAGGGAGAGAATGTTCTATTGTCCAATTAAATCGCGCCATGTGTCAAATTAAATTAAAACGCGCGGTGGCAATTTTGTAAATAAATCAAACTTTTTTAAAACGCGGCGCGGTGGCAATTTTGTAAATATTGAGCTCCGTTAGTAATTAACATTCCGTTATCTTCCGTTATCTTCGTTAAAGCAATTTAAATACTAAATTTATATCTATACATAAAGTTCTACATACATTTTTCAGATCTGTGTTTTTGAAAAATCAAAAATTTTTCTTTCAAAACATATTCGTCTGCGCATATGGTGGATCTTCAAGAATTACATGAAAATCCAGGTAATTATTAATTCTTTTTTAGTTTTTGTTTTTATTTTATTTTTTAAATTTATATTATCGTTTTTTTATATACCATTAATCTACTTTTGAAAACATTACGACGAAGGTTAATTTTTATGTTTTACTAAATTTACTGTTTCAAGCTGAATCAGTTTTTAATTTTGGATTTTTTGTGAAGCTGAATTAGTTTCAGTTCTAGGTATCAAGCTGATAGACCTAGCTGATAGATCTCAATGTTTTACGCATTTTTGTGAATTAAGACTAGCTGATAGTGTGATTATGTGTAGATAGTGTGAAGCTGAGTCAGTTTCAATTATTGAACTATGTTTTATGTAGATTATTTGTATTTAGGTAATAAAAATTAAATAATCTACATTTGTGTAGTTTTTTATATAGATAGTACGAAGCTGAGTCAGTTTCAGTTTTCATTAGTTTGTTAGATTTAGTTTGGTTTTTTTTTTGGTCACACTACATTTGTGTAGATTATGTGTAGATACTGTGAAGCTGAGTCAGTTTTAACTATTGGACTATGTTTATGTAGATTATTCATATTTAGGTATTAAAAAGTAAATAATCTACATTTGTGTAGATTATGTGTAGATAGTGAAGCTGAGTCAGTTTCAGTTTTCATTAGCTTGTTAGATTTTTAGCTTGTTTTTTTTTTGGTCACACTACATTTGTGTAGATTATATGTGGATAGTGTGAAGCTGAGTCAGTTTCAGTTTTCATTAGCTTGTTAGATTTTTAGCTTGTTTTTTTTTTGGTCACACTACATTTGTGTAGATTATGTGTAGATACTGTGAAGCTGAGTCAGTTTTAACTATTGGACTATGTTTATGTAGATTATTCATATTTAGGTATTAAAAAGTAAATAATCTACATTTGTGTAGATTATGTGTAGATAGTGAAGCTGAGTCAGTTTCAGTTTTCATTAGCTTGTTAGATTTTTAGCTTGTTTTTTTTTTGGTCACACTACATTTGTGTAGATTATGTGTAGATACTGTGAAGCTGAGTCAGTTTTAACTATTGGACTATGTTTATGTAGATTATTCATATTTAGGTATTAAAAAGTAAATAATCTACATTTGTGTAGATTATGTGTAGATACTGTGAAGCTTAGTCAGTTTTAAATATTGGACTATGTTTATGTAGATTATTCGTATTTAGGTATTAAAAAGTAAATAATCTACATTTGTGTAGTTTTTTATATAGATAGTACGAAGCTGAGTCAGTTTCAGTTTTCATTAGTTTGTTAGATTTAGTTTGGTTTTTTTTTTGGTCACACTACATTTGTGTAGATTATGTGTAGATACTGTGAAGCTGAGTCAGTTTTAACTATTGGACTATGTTTATGTAGATTATTCATATTTAGGTATTAAAAAGTAAATAATCTACATTTGTGTAGATTATGTGTAGATACTGTGAAGCTGAGTCAGTTTTAAATATTGGACTATGTTTATGTAGATTATTCGTATTTAGGTATTAAAAAGTAAATAATCTACATTTGTGTAGATTATTTTTGTATATTGTTCGAAGCTGTCAGTTTGAGTTTTCATTATATTGTTAGATTTAGTTTGGTTTTTTTTTTTGGTCACACTACATTTGTGTAGATTATGTGTAGATACTGTGAAGCTGAGTCAGTTTTAACTATTGGACTATGTTTATGTAGATTATTCATATTTAGGTATTAAAAAGTAAATAATCTACATTTGTGTAGATTATGTGTAGATAGTGAAGCTGAGTCAGTTTCAGTTTTCATTAGCTTGTTAGATTTTTAGCTTGTTTTTTTTTTGGTCACACTACATTTGTGTAGATTATATGTGGATAGTGTGAAGCTGAGTCAGTTTTAAATATTGGACTACGTTTATGTAGATTATTGTATGTAGATAAAAAGTAAATAATACAAAGTTATGTAAATTATATGTTTTGTTTGTTGATTTATTTACTGTTCATAATTTTGACCCCATTCACAGTTATTTATGATACAGGATCATCTTCTTCTGTTCTTTCTCAAAATGGAACACCTCATGCAATGGAGATGTTACCACCAGTTGGAATTCATACAAGAACACCTAATGGGGGAGATTCTTTCAAACCAGATGTTGATGATGCTTTCAAACCATTTAAAGGAAAATCATTTCAGACAATTGATGAAGCTTTTCGTTTCTATAAGAATTATGCTAGGAAAGAAGGATTCTCTGCAAAATTAGGAAGTTCTTATGTTTCTAAAAGTAAAGATGGTGTCAGGACTGTGACAACAAAGTATTTTAATTGTGTGAAACAGGGTAAAAAGATTAAAAAGAAAACTGTTGTTGATCAAAATGAATCTACTTCTTTAGTTAATCAATATGAAGATAGTAATATGATGGAAAATGATATTACTAAGAAGAAAATAACAAGAAGATCAAGACCATCTATGAGAACAGAATGTTTAGCTAGTATTCGAGTTACGAGGAATAAGCAAGGAATTTATGAGATTACTGAGTTTGTTGAAGGTCAATATCATCAGTTTGTTAATAGCACGGATGCTGTTTTCCTTAGAGGTAACCGACAACTTAAGTACACACAACAACAGTTTTTAGTGCAAGTATCTGTTCTAAATTACGGTCATGTTCGTGGTTTTAAACTAATGAAAGAGATTTTTGGAGGTTTTGAAAAAATTGGGGCTACAAAAGATGATTGCAGAAATTTTAGAAGAAATTTAAAGCTTTTTGTTAGCGAGCGAGATGCTCAAATGTGTGTTGATAAGTTGATGTACAAAAAAGAATATTGTCCTGGGTTTTCTGCAGAATATTATACTCAAGAAGATCAGAGTTTGGGTGGTCTTTTTTGGGCGGATGAGGATGCAAAACGGTACTATCTCACATTTGGTGACGTTATCTCATTTGATGCCACATATCGTTCTAATAGGTATAAGATGGTTTTTGTACCTTTTACTGGTATCGATAACCATAATAGGTGCATCACGTTTGGGGCTGGTCTACTTTTCAAAGAGGATATTCCTTCATATAAGTGGTTGTTGGAACAATTTAAAAAGTCATTTGGGAAAGAGCCAAATGTGGTTGTGACTGACCAAGATCCTTCACTTATACAAGCTGTCCCAATTGTGTTTCCTGGAACTAGACATCGTTTTTGTATGTGGCACATAATGCAAAAGTTGTCGATAAAGGTATATACATGTTTTATAAAAACAAACTTATATGTATATACATTTATTTAACCCATCTAACAATTATAAATATGTATTGCAGGTAGGGCCCAGGTTATGTAGTAACAATAAGTTTAAAAGGAGATTGTGCAATATAGTTTGGACTGATAAGATTTTTTTTCATTCAGTTTGGTCTATCAGCTTAGTCTTGTATGACATAACTTGTGTTAATCAAAATTAGAAATTCAAAAAATACAATATACACTTACTTAGTATATATTTTAAAAATGTTTACATGTTGATATATTAAAAAAATTTATTTCCAGAAATATCTTACTTATCAGCTTTGTGTATCAGCTTAATGTATCAGTTTTAAGATCAACAAGCTTGATGTATCATAGAATATATTTTTACATAATTTCCATAAAATGTTATCACTTAATGTATCAGTTTTAAATCAACAAGTTGTGTATCAGCTTAATGTATCAGTTTTAAATCAACAAGTTGTGTATCAGCTTAATGTATCAGTTTTAAATCAACAAGTTGTGTATCAGCTTAATGTATCAGTTTTAAATCAACAAGTTGTGTATCAGCTTAATGTATCAGTTTTAAATCAACAAGTTGTGTATCAGCTTAATGTATCAGTTTTAAATCAACAAGTTGTGTATCAGCTTAATGTATCAGTTTTAAATCAACAAGTTGTGTATCAGCTTAATGTATCAGTTTTAAATCAACAAGTTGTGTATCAGCTTAATGTATCAGTTTTAAATCAACAAGTTGTGTATCAGCTTAATGTATCAGTTTTAAATCAACAAGTTGTGTATCAGCTTAATGTATCAGTTTTAAATCAACAAGTTGTGTATCAGCTTAATGTATCAGTTTTAAATCAACAAGTTGTGTATCAGCTTAATGTATCAGTTTTAAATCAACAAGTTGTGTATCAGCTTAATGTATCAGTTTTAAATCAACAAGTTGTGTATCAGCTTAATGTATCAGTTTTAAATCAACAAGTTGTGTATCAGCTTAATGTATCAGTTTTAAATCAACAAGTTGTGTATCAGCTTAATGTATCAGTTTTAAATCAACAAGTTGTGTATCAGCTTAATGTATCAGTTTTAAATCAACAAGTTGTGTATCAGCTTAATGTATCAGTTTTAAATCAACAAGTTGTGTATCAGCTTAATGTATCAGTTTTAAATCAACAAGTTGTGTATCAGCTTAATGTATCAGTTTTAAATCAACAAGTTGTGTATCAGCTTAATGTATCAGTTTTAAATCAACAAGTTGTGTATCAGCTTAATGTATCAGTTTTAAATCAACAAGTTGTGTATCAGCTTAATGTATCAGTTTTAAATCAACAATTTGTATCAGAATATCAGTTTTAAATCAAGCTTTGTGTATCAGCTTAATGTATCAGTTTTAAGATCAACAAGTTGATGTATCATAGTAATTATATTTTAAGTCAACAAGCTTGGTATCACTTAAGTTTTCTTGTCAGACATAACTTGTGTTAATCAAAATTAGAAATTCAAAAAATACAATATACACTTAGTATATATTTTAAAAATGTTTACATGTTGATATATTAAAAAAATTTATTTCCAGAAATATCTTACTTATCAGCTTTGTGTATCAGCTTAATGTATCAGTTTTAAGATCAACAAGCTTGATGTATCATAGAATATATTTCCTGACACTAAAAAATTGAAGAGCTTTGTTGAAGTGCATAAAAAACTAAAAGAAAAATATGACGAGGAAATTCTGATTCCTATGGAAATAAATCAGGAAGAAATGTTTGAGTGCTTTCTTGGAGTGAGACAACCTACTCAACATGATATTGTTAATCCAAGTGTTGCTAAAAATAAAGGATCTGGCATACATAAGAGGTTGAAAACAGCCGCTGAGATTGCAACCAAGGGACGACAATGTCAAAAGTGTCAACAGTTTGGACATAACATTCGTACTTGTACTTCTCGAGTTTCTTCAAGGTCTGATGTTGATTCTAATTCTCCAATATAAGACTTGTTGTTTACTATTGTTTTGTATTAACATTGTGTTTTTATTTTAGAAGTTCATCCTTTAGACTTTTTATGTCATGTTGTGTTTTTATTATCTTTTTAATTATTTGTCATGAATCAGATTGGACTGATATTATTTTTTTTTCATTCAGTTTGGTCTATCAGCTTAGTCTATGAAAAGATCCAATGTTTATCAATGAAATGTGTAATTTTTACCCATGCTTTCCATCTAGTTTTGGTTCAAAATTAATAATTATATATATTTGTCTATCAGCTTGGTTTATCTATCAGCTTAGTTTTCTTTCATCGACATAACTTGTGTTAATCAAAAATACAATCTATACTTGTGGACATAACTTGTGTTAATCAAAATTAGAAATTCAAAAAATACAATATACACTTAGTATATATTTTAAAAATGTTTACATGTTGATATTAAATAAATTTATTTCCAGAAATATCTTACTTATCAGCTTTGTGTATCAGCTTAATGTTTACAACTTTAATTACTTGTACGGTTCGATGGTTAAGTTTTGAGAGTGGCAAAACACGAACCAAGGGGAGTAGATTTGAAGGCGAGGTCTTTACCAACACTCCAAGAAGAGATGGTTAATAATTCTGAAACCAATTACGATATACAAGAATTTAAAATATAATAACCATAAAGTATATAGATATAAAGTCATATTTATTTTTTTCTGTCGTCTCACATAAAGTTCGTGTTATAATTATTTTATATTATTATAAATTATAAAAGTGAGTCATTTATTGATGATGTTACAAAAAATCGTGTACTCCCCATGAGTCTTTGTAAATAAAAATTTGATTCATTTAAATCCTAACATTGCAGAATTTTATACTTGAAATAGCATTATTAGTATTATGTATTCAATCATAACTTAAACTTTTCAATAGGTTGGTGGCTTATTGGTAAGGTTTTAAATATCGAGGAAATCCACCAGGGTTCGAATCTCACATTCCTACATTTGTAGAAGTAGATTATTAGGGGGTGGGTTTTGAGAGTCCTGGTTTCATCCCAGACATGCGTGTTTCGAGCTATGCACAAATAGATATTATGGTGTCTCGAATGTTAATTACTAACACACCGTTAAAAAAATAATTTAAACTTTAGCATTCTTAAATTTTACTGTATTAATTAAACGGAAGATGCAAGTATTGACTTTTTTGAGTCAAAGAAGAAAATTGAATTTAGGCTTTCAGGTTCCCAATATTTTGTTACGCTCCAAAAATTTTAAAATCCCTCCCAAATAAAAAAATTTGGGACTACAAAATTCCTCAATTCCCAAAATTCTAAAAATTGGCACTACAAAACAAACGTCATTTTGTAATGGAAAAGATTTATTTACGGTAGTTTAAATCTTGTGTGATAATCTTTTATGGCATAATCTCAGAATAGAAAGAAGATTAGTTTTAAAATGGGCTAATTATTTGGAAAGTCCCTCAACTTGTCACCTAAATCTTTTCTGGGGCTCGAACAAAAAAAAATTCTATTTGAAACAAGGAAAACGGCTAAAATAACTATTATGGGGCCGCGACCGAATTATGCTTATGTGGACAATTATTAGCCGGTTACACTCCTACAATTAAAAACAATATTACACGCCGTCTAAAAGAGAATACAAAATATAGAAAACATAAAAGGATAAAATAGAAAACACTAAATATGTGCATCTCCCTCTCCCTCCAGCCGAATCCCCTTTTCATCAAATCAAAAACTCTTTTTCTTTTCATCAAACATGCCACGAACTCTAATTATTGAAAAGATTATCTTGCAGCAGCTGTTTTCTTTTCAATACATACATATCTCTCTCTCTTCTCTCTCTCTACTCTCTTTCTCTCTCAATTCTAACGGCTTTTTTTTTTCTCCGATCTAAGATCTGAGATTGAAAATCTTTTATTCTTGAGATCGAGATGAGAACGTGAGATCGAGAGTTGAGATTGAGAACTGGTTTAGACCTCCAATCCGGTGGATCTAACCCTATTTTTACTTTCGGGCCGGAGGTCCCTTCCACTTCGGTGGATCTGGAAGCAGCCTCCCTACCTTTGAGTAGGGGTAAGGTCTGTCTACATCATACCTCCCCATAGCCCGGCTTATGCTGGGATTGGGTACCTTGTTGTTGTTGTTGTGGGGGGTGGGGGGGGGGGATGGGATTGGGTACCCTTGTTGTTGTTGTTGTAGCACTGTTTTCTTTTCACTTCTTTTCTACCACTTATGCCTTTTCTTTGCTCCGCATTTTCCGCCACAACCACAAACCTCCGCCACCACCACAAGCCACCGCTATCATCGATCTACTGCGATTGTAAATAATTTTTGATTCGGGTTTCAGGCATGGGTATAACAATAACTTTGTGCCATCCACCACCACCTTCGGTTTCTTTTATTATTAGATTGATGTTGATGGAAAAAGGATGTCAGATTAAGAAAGCCCAAGATGTAACGGATTAAAATCGATGAGATTGTTAATCGATGAGATTTTAATTGTTAATCGATCTACCACCTTCGGTTCCTTCCTGTATCTATTGTTAATCGATGAGATTTTAATCCAGATTTGGTCTTCTTCTTCCGAATGAGAGTCCATGGTGATTGCTGTGTGTTGTATTGAAATGCAAGGATGGAAGTAACGAGTCGTGTCAACGAAAAGAGATGGGAATGGAAATAATGATTGATTTGAATGAATTTTGGTGAAATTTTACTGGGTTATAATGATGATTACTGGGTTTGTTTTTATTTTGTTATATATATATGTATTAAGATGAAAACTTTTCATTTATGTGTGGATACAGAGTATATGTATTATGTGTGGTTTTCGCATAAACATCCCTGGAAACATATCTTCTTCCTCTTCTTTGGCCGGACATGGTTTTGATGATGATGATGATTGATCGATTTCGGTATTGTGTTGTTTATGTATATAACAAAACGTTAGTGGGATCTGAGGGGGGGGGACCAAAGTGAAGTGGGGTAATTGTGTTCAAAAACTGAATGTATTTTTTAAAAATAAATAAAAATAACTTTCAAAATTTTTTTGACCGGCTACTTACTCGAGTCCCCGCGATAGTTATTTTAGCCGTTTTTCTTGATTCAAATAGAATTTTTTTTGTTCGAGCCCAGAAAAAGTTTAGGTGACAAGTTGAGGGCTTTCCAAGCAGTTTCTCATTTTAAATTTTTTACTTTCTCTCTCCGGTACACACAAACACAGGTCTGCCCTAATTCCCTTCTTATTCAATTAAATTTAATTCTTCATTGTCGTTGATGTGGTGAGATTAAATAGATGCTATTATGTTGATATTAGTCGCATTTATTTGAAGTTTGATGAGTATTATTACAAGGGATAGGTTTTGAATTTTGTCTTTTGATCTAGAATTTAGTGAAAAGTAATGAATAAATTAGTTAACAATTATTAAAGGGGGCAAAATTCTCTTATGTTCAGTTTCATGTTGTCGTTTATCATAGCTTAATTGTCTATGTGATATATTTTTCTGTGTATATCAATATTCTCTCTCTGCCCTCTCTCTCTACCTCTCCCTCTCTAACGGTCACATTTTCCGGATCTGAGATCGGAACTTGTGCACCGGAGATTGGGATCGAGCTAGAGATTGAGAGTTCGAGATCGAGATTATCACCATCCGGTTAAGGCTTCCACTCCGGTGGATCTAACCCTATTTTTTTCACCCGGGCCGGAGGTCCCTTCCACCTCGGTGGATCTGGAAGCAGCCTCCCTACCTTTGTGTAGGGGTAAGGTCTGTCTACATCATACCTCCCTCATAGCCCGACTTATGTTAAGAAACAGAAATTGAAGAGATGATTTTTTTATTGATTTTCATTTTCATCACTTTTGATTACATCTTACGCCTCTATTTATACTAGAACTAAACCCTAATTAGGTTACACATGACTATTGGGCTTGGGCCCTTGTTGGACCGATACACATTCTAACACTCCCCCTCAAGTTGAATATCGGGATTACCGAAATTCAACTTGCTTAGACACTTATGAAACATAGATGTTCCCACTGCTTTAGTTAGAATATCAGCCAGTTGGTCTTCAGACTTTACGAATGGTAACTTGATAATTCCACTTTCCAACTTTTCTTTTATGAAGTGACGATCAACCTCCACATGCTTGGTTCTATCATGTTGAACTGGATTCTCTGAGATTTGGATAGCCGCTTCATTATCACTCATGATTCGGATACTTTCTTTGGGGGCAAAACCTATTTCAGACACCAGCTTCTTTAACCACAAAGCTTCTGCTAGTCCTTTAGCTATACCTCTAAACTCAGCTTCAGCACTTGACAAGGAGACAACTTTCTGTTTTTTACTTTTCCATGTAACTAAATTACCACCTACCAACGAAAAATATCCTGAAGTAGATCTTCGATTACCTTTATCTCCTGCCCAATCTGCATCTGTATATAATTGAATTTTGAGGTGACCATTAGTCTTAAATAACACCCCATGACCTGAAGTTCCTTTGAGATACCTAATAATTCGCAGAACTGCATCCATATGATCTTCCTGAGGTTGATGCATAAATTGACTGACAACTCCAACAGCATATGCTATGTCTGGACGAGTGTGAGCCAAATAGATAAGTTTTCCTACCAACCTTTGATATCTTCCTTTATCAGTAGTTTTAGCATCTGTCTTCACAAACAACTTCTGATTGATGACCATGGGAGTATCTGCTGGTTTACAATCGACCATTCCTGTTTCTGCCAGAAGATCTAGTATATATTTCTTCTGACAAATAAAATTCCTTGTTCAGATTTTGAAACTTCTATTCCAAGGAAATACTTCAGATCTCCCAAATCTTTCATTTCAAACTCTGCAAACAGAGCTGTTTTTAGTTTATTAATCTCCTTTTCATCATTCCCTGTTATAATCATGTCATCAACATAAATTATTAGACACGTCACAAGATTTCCTCTGTGGTGAAGAAACAATGTGTGATCTGAGTTGCTTTGTTGATATCCATATTTCTTCATAGCAAGAGTAAATCTTCCAAACCAAGCTCTGGGTGATTGTTTAAGCCCATACAAGGCCTTTTTCAATTTACAAACTTCCCCATCCTTAAAGCTGTGAGAAAATCCTGGAGGAGCTTCCATATACACTTCTTCTTGTAATTCTCCGTGCAAGAAGGCATTCTTCACATCAAATTGATGAAGGGGCCAACCCAGATTTGCTGCTATTGAGAAAAGAACTCTTATTGTATCTAGCTTTGCAACTGGAGAGAAGGTTTCTGAATAGTCAATACCATAGGTTTGAGTATACCCTTTGGCAACAAGTCTTGCTTTGTACCTTTCTATGTCTCCATTTGGTTTATATTTGATGGTATATATCCACCTGCACCCTACTGGATCCTTTCCTTTTGGGAGAAAACATTTCTCCCATGTATCATTCTTCATAAGAGCCTCCATTTCACTATCCATAGCATCCTTCCAATTTTTTAACTTCAAGGCATGCTCTACATTTGACGGGAGCTCTTCTGAATATAGTTTTGCTGCAAATGCTTTTGCTTCTTTGGAGAAAAAACCTTCTGCAATATTAGCAAAGTTGTCTACCGGATACTTAGTAGACCGAGAACTCTTTTCTGGAGAATATCGCTTTGCAGGAATTCCTCTGGTAGACCTTGGTGGGAGAACATATCTTTCTGGAGCACTTTCTGGAGCATTTTCTGGAACATTTTCTGGAGGAGTTACTTCTTCTATATTTTCTGACTCTCCATTAACATTTTCCTGCATTTCATTAGCTGGAATATCCATACCATTCAAAGTATGACTTGGTTCAGAACTAATTACCTCGGATATCAGGTCTGGATATAGGTTGTCACTTTGAGAGGAGGACTGTAAATCTTTATCTGGAGTCTGAACATCTGATGATGTAGTGGTCTGAACTTCTGATGAATATTGAAGCCAACTCAGTGTGTCACTTTGTTCCTCCCCCTGACCACTGAGTTCCTGAGAGTAGAAATACTTGGTTTCCAAAAAATCACAATTCATCGTAGTAAACATACGATGAGTTTTAGGATTGTAACATCTATACCCCTTTTGAGTAACCCCATATCCCACAAACACATTTTTCAGCACACGGTTCAAGTTTATTACGATATGATTTTGGAATTTGAACAAAAATTGTACATCCAAACACTTTAGGTGCAAAGTAAGAACTGATGGGAGTTTATGAAACTCAGAGAGGACTTTCAAAGGGGTTTTCATATCGAGAATCTTTGTAGGGAGACGGTTGATCAAGTAGGTAGCAGTAGCTAAAGCTTCGGGCCAAAAACTTTTAGGAACCAAGGACTCAATGATAAGTGCCCTAGTCATTTCTAAAAGAATTCTATTTTTCCTTTCAGCCACACCATTTTGTTCGGGGGTGTGAGGACAAGTGGTTTGATGGATTATACCTTTGGATTGAAAAAACAGGTTCATTTGTGAATTCACATACTCCCCACCATTATCTGTTCTCATGACTTTGATAGATTTTTGAAATTGAGTTTGTACCATGTTATAGAACACAGTAAATCTATCATAAACTTCATCTTTATTTTTCAAAAAATAAATCCATGTCATCCGGGTGCAATCATCAACAAAAATCACAAAGTACTTGAAATTATGACCTCCACTAACCGGTGCAGGACCCCACACATCTGAATGAACCAATGAAAAAGGAGATTCAACTCTACTCTTACGGGGTTTAAAAGTTTGCCTATGACTTTTTGCGAGAATGCAAGTTTCACAATCAATCTTTTTATTCAACGGAAAAAGTTTTGGAAATAAAATATGCAAATAACTCACTGATGGATGCCCCAATCTTCTATGCCATAACCATGCTTCTCTTTCACTAGTTCCATGAGCAAGCATGACATTCCCACTTTCAGTAACCTCATCAACATAATACAGTCCTCCTTTCTCAGTGCCACGCCCAATAATCCGTCCCGTCCTGATATCCTGCAACAAACAGAAGGTTGGATGCATGAGAACTGAGCAATTAAGTTCTTTTGTCACATGACTTATCGACAAAAGTTTGTGTGATAAGTCAGGCACATAAAGACAATTAGACAATTGAATGTCTGTGGAGAATTTAATTGTTCCACCATTTTTTACATCCATTTTCCCTTTATTTGCGGCTTTAATATGGGTTTTGTTGGGTTTCGTTATGACCTTAAAATCCGACAAGTCATAGGTCATTGTGTCGGTGGCACCACAATCAAATATCCATTCCCCATTATTTTCTTTTAAAGTATCTTCGTTGGCTATATTTGCATTTCCATGACAAGTTAGGGATTGTTTTTGAAAATTCTTATTATTTGTAGGGTTGTTTGACCGTGTGGAAGGCAAAGGGATTTTTCCCTTTCCCTTTTTCTCTGCCACCGTAACCCCTTCCTCCCCTTCTCCTCTTCCAGCCGCCACTACTCCTCTAAATCCGGCATCCGATTGCCGATCATCATGAGTATTTCTTTTATACTCGGAGCTAGTCTGAGCGGTAGGGAAGGATTTGGTGTTTTTCTTGATTGGCTGGGCTTCAAACTCGTGGGCCTCCAAACTCGTGGCCTCCACACGAGTTTGGTCTAAGCTCGTGGACTCCACACGAGTTTGGTCTAAACTCGTGGCCTCCACACGAGTTTGGCCTAAACTCGTGGTCGTCGATTTGGTGTTTTTCTTGTGATTGTCGGACCACCATTCCGGGTACCCGATGATCTGGAAGCATTGTTCCTTCGTGTGCCTTTTCATGCCGCACTCGTTACATTTGAGGTGAGATTTATTGGTTTTATTTGATTGTTTTGGTTGTTGTGGTTGTTTATTGGTATTTGTTTTATTCAGATTTGCTAAATCAGACCCAAAGTCGCCGGAAAAATTTTCCATGGTGGCTTGGGTTTTGATGTTGTTAAGAGATAGAATTGAAATAAGCGATGATTGAATTGATTTGTTTTTGTGATTCTGTAGCAAATTGGCAATCTGAAGTGCCAACTCAGAACCCGAGCTTTGGTCGCCGGCTTCAGCCATGGTGACTTCTCGATGGTTTGTGAGTTTAATGGACGTTTATTGGGTAGATGATGATCCCTGAATTAGTGGCTCTGATACCATGTTAAGAAACAGAAATTGAAGAGATGATTTTTTTATTGATTTTCATTTTCATCACTTTTGATTACATCTTACGCCTCTATTTATACTAGAACTAAACCCTAATTAGGTTACACATGACTATTGGGCTTGGGCCCTTGTTGGACCGATACACATTCTAACACTTATGTCGGGATTGAGTATCTTGTTGTTGTTGTTGTTGTTGTTGTTGTTGTTGTTGTTGTTGTTGTTGTTGTTTTTGTTGTTGTTTTTGTTGTTGTTGGTGTTGTTGTTGTTGTTGTTGTTGTTGTTGTTGTTGTTGTTGTTGTTGGAGTTGTTGTTGTTGTTGTTGTTGTTGTTGTTGTTGTTGTTGTTGTTGTTGTTGTTGTTGTTGTTGTTGTTGTTGTTGTTGTTGTTGTTGTTGTTGTTGTTGTTGTTGTTGTTGTTGTTGTTGTTGTTGTTGTTGTTGTTGTTGTTGTTGTTGTTGTTGTTGTTGTTGTTGTTGTTGTTGTTGTTGTTGTTGTTGTTGTTGTTGTTGTTGTTGTTGTTGTTGTTGTTGTTGTTGTTGTTGTTGTTGTTGTTGTTGTTGTTGTTGTTGTTGTTGTTGTTGTTGTTGTTGTTGTTGTTGTTGTTGTTGTTGTTGTTGTTGTTGTTGTTGTTGTTGTTGTTGTTGTTGTTGTTGTTGTTGTTGTTGTTGTTGTTGTTGTTGTTGTTGTTGTTGTTGTTGTTGTTGTTGTTGTTGTTGTTGTTGTTGTTGTTGTTGTTGTTGTTGTTGTTGTTGTTGTTGTTGTTGTTGTTGTTGTTGTTGTTGTTGTTGTTGTTGTTGTTGTTGTTGTTGTTGTTGTTGTTGTTGTTGTTGTTGTTGTTGTTGTTGTTGTTGTTGTTGTTGTTGTTGTTGTTGTTGTTGTTGTTGTTGTTGTTGTTGTTGTTGTTGTTGTTGTTGTTGTTGTTGTTGTTGTTGTTGTTGTTGTTGTTGTTGTTGTTGTTGTTGTTGTTGTTGTTGTTGTTGTTGTTGTTGTTGTTGTTGTTGTTGTTGTTGTTGTTGTTGTTGTTGTTGTTGTTGTTGTTGTTGTTGTTGTTGTTGTTGTTGTTGTTGTTGTTGTTGTTGTTGTTGTTGTTGTTGTTGTTGTTGTTGTTGTTGTTGTTGTTGTTGTTGTTGTTGTTGTTGTTGTTGTTGTTGTTGTTGTTGTTGTTGTTGTTGTTGTTGTTGTTGTTGTTGTTGTTGTTGTTGTTGTTGTTGTTGTTGTTGTTGTTGTTGTTGTTGTTGTTGTTGTTGTTGTTGTTGTTGTTGTTGTTGTTGTTGTTGTTGTTGTTGTTGTTGTTGTTGTTGTTGTTGTTGTTGTTGTTGTTGTTGTTGTTGTTGTTGTTGTTGTTGTTGTTGTTGTTGTTGTTGTTGTTGTTGTTGTTGTTGTTGTTGTTGTTGTTGTTGTTGTTGTTGTTGTTGTTGTTGTTGTTGTTGTTGTTGTTGTTGTTGTTGTTGTTGTTGTTGTTGTTGTTGTTGTTGTTGTTGTTGTTGTTGTTGTTGTTGTTGTTGTTGTTGTTGTTGTTGTTGTTGTTGTTGTTGTTGTTGTTGTTGTTGTTGTTGTTGTTGTTGTTGTTGTTGTTGTTGTTGTTGTTGTTGTTGTTGTTGTTGTTGTTGTTGTTGTTGTTGTTGTTGTTGTTGTTGTTGTTGTTGTTGTTGTTGTTGTTGTTGTTGTTGTTGTTGTTGTTGTTGTTGTTGTTGTTGTTGTTGTTGTTGTTGTTGTTGTTGTTGTTGTTGTTGTTGTTGTTGTTGTTGTTGTTGTTGTTGTTGTTGTTGTTGTTGTTGTTGTTGTTGTTGTTGTTGTTGTTGTTGTTGTTGTTGTTGTTGTTGTTGTTGTTGTTGTTGTTGTTGTTGTTGTTGTTGTTGTTGTTGTTGTTGTTGTTGTTGTTGTTGTTGTTGTTGTTGTTGTTGTTGTTGTTGTTGTTGTTGTTGTTGTTGTTGTTGTTGTTGTTGTTGTTGTTGTTGTTGTTGTTGTTGTTGTTGTTGTTGTTGTTGTTGTTGTTGTTGTTGTTGTTGTTGTTGTTGTTGTTGTTGTTGTTGTTGTTGTTGTTGTTGTTGTTGTTGTTGTTGTTGTTGTTGTTGTTGTTGTTGTTGTTGTTGTTGTTGTTGTTGTTGTTGTTGTTGTTGTTGTTGTTGTTGTTGTTGTTGTTGTTGTTGTTGTTGTTGTTGTTGTTGTTGTTGTTGTTGTTATTGTTGTGATTGTTGTTGTTGTTCTTGTTTTGATTGTTGTTGTTGTTGTTGTTGTTGTTGTTGTTGTTGTTGTTGTTGTTGTTGTTGTTGTTGTTGTTGTTACACTATGCAGACACATCGGGTAAGTCAAAATCGAAAAGTAGATCCTTAAGTGGTAGAGTATGGAGCCTGCCTCAAGTACCACTATGCTGACTTTTTGTTCTATTTTTAGTTTTTTATTTGACATTCTGTTATACCTGACCTTGCTTGAAAGAATCCAATAAGGGTATTGGTGAGGTTGATTTTGATCAAGGGTTCTTTTATACTAACATAGCTTCTGTTTATCTTTTTTTTTAAAAAAAAAAAAAAAAAAAAAAAAAAAAAAAAAAAAAAAAAAAAAAAAAAAAAAAAAAAAAAAAAAAAAAAAAAAAAAAAAAAAAAAAAAAAAAAAAAAAAAAAAAAAAAAAAAAAAAAAAAAAAAAAAAAAAAAAAAAAAAAAAAAAAAAAAAAAAAAAAAAAAAAAAAAAAAAAAAAAAAAAAAAAAAAAAAAAAAAAAAAAAAAAAAAAAAAAAAAAAAAAAAAAAAAAAAAAAAAAAAAAAAAAAAAAAAAAAAAAAAAAAAAAAAAAAAAAAAAAAAAAAAAAAAAAAAAAAAAAAAAAAAAAAAAAAAAAAAAAAAAAAAAAAAAAAAAAAAAAAAAAAAAAAAAAAAAAAAAAAAAAAAAAAAAAAAAAAAAAAAAAAAAAAAAAAAAAAAAAAAAAAAAAAAAAAAAAAAAAAAAAAAAAAAAAAAAAAAAAAAAAAAAAAAAAAAAAAAAAAAAAAAAAAAAAAAAAAAAAAAAAAAAAAAAAAAAAAAAAAAAAAAAAAAAAAAAAAAAAAAAAAAAAAAAAAAAAAAAAAAAAAAAAAAAAAAAAAAAAAAAAAAAAAAAAAAAAAAAAAAAAAAAAAAAAAAAAAAAAAAAAAAAAAAAAAAAAAAAAAAAAAAAAAAAAAAAAAAAAAAAAAAAAAAAAAAAAAAAAAAAAAAAAAAAAAAAAAAAAAAAAAAAAAAAAAAAAAAAAAAAAAAAAAAAAAAAAAAAAAAAAAAAAAAAAAAAAAAAAAAAAAAAAAAAAAAAAAAAAAAAAAAAAAAAAAAAAAAAAAAAAAAAAAAAAAAAAAAAAAAAAAAAAAAAAAAAAAAAAAAAAAAAAAAAAAAAAAAAAAAAAAAAAAAAAAAAAAAAAAAAAAAAAAAAAAAAAAAAAAAAAAAAAAAAAAAAAAAAAAAAAAAAAAAAAAAAAAAAAAAAAAAAAAAAAAAAAAAAAAAAAAAAAAAAAAAAAAAAAAAAAAAAAAAAAAAAAAAAAAAAAAAAAAAAAAAAAAAAAAAAAAAAAAAAAAAAAAAAAAAAAAAAAAAAAAAAAAAAAAAAAAAAAAAAAAAAAAAAAAAAAAAAAAAAAAAAAAAAAAAAAAAAAAAAAAAAAAAAAAAAAAAAAAAAAAAAAAAAAAAAAAAAAAAAAAAAAAAAAAAAAAAAAAAAAAAAAAAAAAAAAAAAAAAAAAAAAAAAAAAAAAAAAAAAAAAAAAAAAAAAAAAAAAAAAAAAAAAAAAAAAAAAAAAAAAAAAAAAAAAAAAAAAAAAAAAAAAAAAAAAAAAAAAAAAAAAAAAAAAAAAAAAAAAAAAAAAAAAAAAAAAAAAAAAAAAAAAAAAAAAAAAAAAAAAAAAAAAAAAAAAAAAAAAAAAAAAAAAAAAAAAAAAAAAAAAAAAAAAAAAAAAAAAAAAAAAAAAAAAAAAAAAAAAAAAAAAAAAAAAAAAAAAAAATGAGCAAATCTTGAGGAAAATACTTGCTGGATGTAACAGAAGTGAAGTGCCGAGACAAATATTTTAGTTCTTTCTTGTGTTTCCAACAATATTGTATTGTTTTATTATAAGTATCTTTAACAGTTGGGCACATATTGTACGAATGCTTGATCATTTTAAATAGAATATTTTTTTTAGTTTTTGTAGTATGATCATTAATTGTTCTAATTACGTGTTACTAAAAACGATACATAAATATAAACCAAATTCTAGTCAAATTATTGTATATACAATACAGAATCAAGTGTTGCAATAGGTGATGGAAAGTGTTGCATTTTCTTGTTAAAAACGACTAAAAGTGTTGCCAACATAAGTAATTGTGCTGCCTTTGATAACTAAAAGTGTTGTCATAACTTCATTCGATAAATAAAAGTGTTGCTATTGAGTTTTAGAAATGTTGCATTTAAAAGTGATGCATTTTTTGAACATAAGCAACACTATCAAAAAGTGTTGCAAATTCTAGAAACAAGTGTCGCCGCGACGTTGGCTAATGGAGCACTTTGTAAAGTGTTGCGCTAGGCTTAATGCAACATTTTTAAGGCTTAGTGCAACACTTCTTGAGTGTTGCCTTAGCTTCATTTTCTAGTAGTGGTTAAAACTGATACATCAACATGTCCTTGATCATCATCCATAATTTACATAAAATATTCAACATTACTACTAAATAGTCCTTCAGCAAACATGAAACATCGTCACCTTTTGTTAACATATATCAAAATCAGCCATGTCTCCCTCACATTTATCAATATTGAGTTGAAGCCTTACTTCACACTTGACATCATTGCTCACCTTCAATCCCATGTCTTCCACAACTTTTTTCCAGTTCACATGCAGCACAACATGTGTGTCATCTCCTGGTCTTCTCCGGTCCCAACGGATTATCACTCTTCCAGGATATGAATTAGTCCCAAAATGAACATTAGCAGAAAAGTACTTCTGTATGTGAGTTTTTCGAACAAACTTTTTTGGAATAGTCTACAAGATAACATGAATCATATTATTTTTGGAAATTTGAATACAAAAATCACAAAATATGTTATAGAAATTATATATATATAAATACTCATTTAAATTTCGCTAATTACCAGGCAATGTGTTCTTAGATTATGAGGATGAAGTTCTACAATGAACCAAGAGTTAAGCTCAACGCTGTGATTGTGATTAGCACATCTACAACGGTGGTTGCTAATAGTTCCATCAAGTGCTGCATTTTTTATAGTTACAACATGCGTTTGATTCATTGGCTCCCCATGAAATTCATGTGCAGCATTAGGTTCATTAATCCAAGTTTCAAAATCGGGTTCCACCTTTGGCAAAACAGGCAACATATTTCCATCATTGCTTGTTTTGTCTTTCAAAGATGAAGCAAGAGCTGCATTATTCGAGCATCCGACAGCAGGATCATCATTTGGTGCTTGTTCATACAAAAGTTCTACATAACCACTATCATCATCGCTTTCATAAGACATTGGGGCTTTATTCCATGTCTTTTCGTACTTTTTGTTTATTTGTTGATGGCAAATTTTTAGAAAATCTGAATCATCATCAGTTTCCGAATCCGGTAAATCATAAGGAAAAGTTAAAACATCAATCAACCCTATAGAATTTGCATAAAAAACACAGCTTTGATTAGAAACTAATTCTACTTATTTAAGTTCAGAAAAATAAATTATGGTGAGTAATCAAAAAAAGCTTACTTTGCTGACCAGAATGACGACAAACTGCATCCGTCTTCTTGAATACATCAAAAACAAACCTTCCATCAATCAATTTCGAATTCGAAACTTTCACTGTCCTTCCAGGCTTAAAATCATTTTCGATGCAGAAGTTTACCCAATCGTTACCCTCAAATCCCACTGGTATACGCCCTGTCAACAATTCTCCATTAAGATTGAATTCACGAACATCATAAGATACTTCAACAGTTGCGTCTTGCAAAGGCCCAGTTACATTGCATATTGTTGCAGCTTCCCTATCACCATTAGCATTCAATGACAGCAGCAATGCGTACTGTAAAGTCTGCAACAATCATTTTAATAAAAAATCTTACTGAAAATTCATCCAATACAGTATTAGCTAATATAATTAACTTCATAAAAACACACCTGTTTATGGAAAGTGCCTAGTGTGATTTTCAGCAAATAACTATGAACATATGATTCCCCATCTGGTGATACCCTATACTCCAAATCGTTGATATCATAAAATTGTACTTCAAAAACATTTTTTGGTTGACTCTGTTTGAAACATATCTTATGCAAAGCTGGGTGGCCAGCAGCAAACTCAAAAAATAATTTCCAGTTCTTTCCACCAACTTTGATTAGACCATTCTTAAGCTGTTGTACCTCAACACAAAATTTTTGTCCCGAGTAATCGAGTAAAATTACATGGGTGGCAGTTCTTGGTATTTCATTACCAAGCTTCATTGGCAACACCTACATTTTATACAACAATTATAGAATTCAGAGATCACTTAAGAAGTTTTGTACACTGGTTAACTGTAACACCCCGAGCTAGGCCCGAGATATTACGGAAATTATATAGCACACAGTGGAATTATCGTAGGCACTAAATGAAAATACATGAATTCAGTGAATTCGATGAGTAATGTCAAATACAAGCACAAAATACATAAGGAGCAATTAATCACCAAAAGTTTACAAGTCAACCCAAACGATGGCAAACGATCCTAAGCATAATGCAAAAGATGGTAAATGAATCCTTGATCCATGTTAGTCCAAGTCCGGGTTCAAGCAATCAACAATCATGTATCTCTATCTTGATTCACCTGATTACCTGAAAAGTGTACTAACAAGTGTCAACACAAGGTTGGTGAGTTCGTAGTAATGGTTTACAAGGAACCATGATCACAAGTAACAACAAATGAAATAATAACATCAAACAATGTACTTACTATATACCCATGTACGTCATCTGTCAAACAATTGAGGTTAACATATCGTTCAACCTTGTCATATAAATAATTGAACAACAAACTATACAAGATAATTCGTATACAATCAAGTACAAATGGTATAATAATGTATCGTAAGTACGTCAATGTCATGCAATGTCTCAAATGTGAATAAATGCCAATACGTGCATCATATGTGTATCAACGTTATGCAATGTACCTCAAAATCATCAAGTATCACAATACTTGGTCCACATCGTGGTGTAAATCATATCATATCATCAAGTATGGCCAATACTTGGCATCAAGTACTTGAACTACTCAAAGTACTCAAAGTGTGGCCTTACATTTCAACAACTTGCCTTGGTGGCCTTACAGTTAAACAACTTGCCTTGGTGGCCTTACAGTTAAACAACTTGCCTTGGTGGCCTTACAGTTAAACAACTTGCCTTGATATAAGTTTCCAATGCACACAACAAGTACGTCTCAATAAGCATAATCATCAATAAACAAGTCCATAGTCCAACAAAACAACTAAAACTATATGTACATACATTTAGGAGGATTTTACTTTCAACGAGTCCTAGATGCTTATATATAGGGTCACCCGCAGCCTTCCCACCACATCTAAAACCCTTTGAAGGCATAACCGACTTCCATGTATGTACATCTATCCTAAATAATCATAAATATCAAAATCATATGTGTATCAACGTTATGCAATGTACCTCAAAATCATCAAGTATCACAATACTTGGTCCACATCGTGGTGTAAATCATATCATATCATCAATAAACAAGTCCATAGTCCAACAAAACAACTAAAACTATATGTACATACATTTAGGAGGATTTTACTTTCAACGAGTCCTAGATGCTTATATATAGGGTCACCCGCAGCCTTCCCACCACATCTAAAACCCTTTGAAGGCATAACCGACTTCCATGTATGTACATCTATCCTAAATAATCATAAATATCAAAATCATATGTGTATCAACGTTATGCAATGTACCTCAAAATCATCAAGTATCACAATACTTGGTCCACATCGTGGTGTAAATCATATCATATCATCAATAAACAAGTCCATAGTCCAACAAAACAACTAAAACTATATGTACATACATTTAGGAGGATTTTACTTTCAACGAGTCCTAGATGCTTATATATAGGGTCACCCGCAGCCTTCCCACCACATCTAAAACCCTTTGAAGGCATAACCGACTTCCATGTATGTACATCTATCCTAAATAATCATAAATATCAAAATCATATGTGTATCAACGTTATGCAATGTACCTCAAAATCATCAAGTATCACAATACTTGGTCCACATCGTGGTGTAAATCATATCATATCATCAAGTATGGCCAATACTTGGCATCAAGTACTTGAACTACTCAAAGTACTCAAAGTGTGGCCTTACATTTCAACAACTTGCCTTGGTGGCCTTACAGTTAAACAACTTGCCTTGGTGGCCTTACAGTTAAACAACTTGCCTTGGTGGCCTTACAGTTAAACAACTTGCCTTGGTGGCCTTACAGTTAAACAACTTGCCTTGGTGGCCTTACAGTTAAACAACTTGCCTTGGTGGCCTTACAGTTAAACAACTTGCCTTGGTGGCCTTACAGTTAAACAACTTGCCTTGGTGGCCTTACAGTTAAACAACTTGCCTTGGTGGCCTTACAGTTAAACAACTTGCCTTGGTGGCCTTACAGTTAAACAACTTGCCTTGGTGGCCTTACAGTTAAACAACTTGCCTTGGTGGCCTTACAGTTAAACAACTTGCCTTGGTGGCCTTACAGTTAAACAACTTGCCTTGGTGGCCTTACAGTTAAACAACTTGCCTTGGTGGCCTTACAGTTAAACAACTTGCCTTGGTGGCCTTACAGTTAAACAACTTGCCTTGGTGGCCTTACAGTTAAACAACTTGCCTTGGTGGCCTTACAGTTAAACAACTTGCCTTGGTGGCCTTACAGTTAAACAACTTGCCTTGGTGGCCTTACAGTTAAACAACTTGCCTTGGTGGCCTTACAGTTAAACAACTTGCCTTGGTGGCCTTACAGTTAAACAACTTGCCTTGGTGGCCTTACAGTTAAACAACTTGCCTTGGTGGCCTTACAGTTAAACAACTTGCCTTGGTGGCCTTACAGTTAAACAACTTGCCTTGGTGGCCTTACAGTTAAACAACTTGCCTTGGTGGCCTTACAGTTAAACAACTTGCCTTGGTGGCCTTACAGTTAAACAACTTGCCTTGGTGGCCTTACAGTTAAACAACTTGCCTTGGTGGCCTTACAGTTAAACAACTTGCCTTGGTGGCCTTACAGTTAAACAACTTGCCTTGGTGGCCTTACAGTTAAACAACTTGCCTTGGTGGCCTTACAGTTAAACAACTTGCCTTGGTGGCCTTACAGTTAAACAACTTGCCTTGGTGGCCTTACAGTTAAACAACTTGCCTTGGTGGCCTTACAGGAAAACAACATTTTTGGGAGATAAGGAGACCAAATACTACAAAACTTTATTCTAGTCGTATATTTTATACACATAGAGCTTTCCAAAAAGTTAAGGTTCAACCTTTTTCGACTTATAACGAATGAGATATGATTTTTACAAAACAGGACTATAGCATTCGTTCAGAATCCGACCAGTTCTGGAAATCGTCGTTTTTGTCACTTTTCTGGGCGAAACCAGAAGAAACTTAGTTCTTATAAAATTTGAGGGACACATAGACCTTTCCAAAAATATAAGATTCATCTCCTATTCTTTCATATGAAGTTTCTATGATTTTTGCAAGATGACGGAAATTTCAGTCCTAACAATCCCTTGTTTTCGTATATCATTTCAACTTAGCATTTGTTTCGAAGCTTGACACTTTACAAGACTTTAATAGGGACACAAATGGACATTTAGGTGGTATTAAAACATACCTCAAATCCTCTTGGGTATTTGATCATTAAAAGTTATGTAAACGACTCTAAAACGACGTTTTCGGTACATAAACCAATCTTTCAACTTAACTACCCAACCTTTAGCCCATCCCATATCAAAGTATACTGGAAAAGACTTAATCAAACATATTTAAATCTTACCTTACTACTGGAGTTAACTTGAGAATGATTTCTAATCAATCAACCCATATAATCAACTTTTATGCCTTACAAGAACCTTAATCACCACTTGAACTTCAAAGTTATGTTCTTATTGTTATAAGTTATGAGTTTCTATGTATTTGGGGTGTTTTGGTCGTGAGTTTGCTGCAGAAGAATTAGTAGGAGAAGTAATGAATTTGGAGAGACAATTCTCATGCATATATGCATGCATGAAATATCTAGTTAATAGATAGGTGTACATAAGTCAATTTTGGAGTGTCATAAGAATACTTTGTAATATCTTAATGCCAATCCAAGTTAGCTGGAAGGTGTATGTCGATAGTTTTAGGATATTTAGGTAGTTTAGGATATTTAGGGTTATTAGGATATTTAGTAGTATAATATACCCCCTAATTTACATACCTCTAATGCTTAATTATTTTACTAGCATTTATATTTATTGCACAATATATTCAAGTATTTATAAATTAATTACACATACGTAATTATACATATATTCAAATGATGTTTCTTAATAAATGTTTAGTATTCCTTAGGTACATATACATGAACCTAAAAATGATCCATGGTAAATTGATTATTCAAAAGGAATATTTTGTATAAAATGAGTAGCGTTTGAGTCTGTGATCCAGAAAGCAAAGAATCACGGGTGTACACCTTTTATAAAAGTTTTGTCGGATGTCTACTAGTAACATTATTCAACTAATAAATCAAATATAGCTTGTGACAATTTCACGAGTATTCCTACTTTCCATAAAGTATGTGGCTTCGTCCCATTAATGGAATTATTAGATAACCACCGACACTGTTTACCGTACATTATACTTAAGGTTTTGTATATACATTTTTCTTGTTAACACAGTTACTCAATTATCGTCTATAATATATTTTCCTTATCACATATGGGCCAATATCATGGTCTTGTAACATGGGCTTAATTCTAGAAATCCAATTATGACATTATGACATTATAATTGGCCCAATTTACAGATAATTTGTAACACCCAACATTTAAAAATATGGATTTCCAAAAACTTTTCACCTAACGGTGTTAAAGAATGCGGAATATCATTTCAAAAGTCCAAACCATAAAATCCAGTTTGGTCTGTTCATAAAATAAAAGGTGTTACTCGTCACATCATCAAAATAGTATAAATGGAAATCCTACGGTTGCCCAACATAACACAACCGTATACAAGTCATATCAAAACATAATAGTCATAATGAAATCAAATGTCTAAAAAGGAGCAGCAACTATGGGTAACTAATAGCATCTTCAAGTATTTCATAAAATAAAAGGTGTTACTCGTCACATCATCAAAATAGTATAAATGGAAATCCTACGGTTGCCCAACATAACACAACCGTATACAAGTCATATCAAAACATAATAGTCATAATGAAATCAAATGTCTAAAAGGAGCAGCAACTATGGGTAACTAATAGCATCTTCAAGTATTCTACCCATGCCTCGCTCATTATCCATCAACACACTTCTAGCTTGCTAAACCTGAGGGGACAACACATTTCAAGAAACAAGTGTTAGCTAACGAATTAGCTAAGTAAGATAACATTAAGTTAATAAAAGTTTTGTCGGATGTCTACTAGTAACATTATTCAACTAATAAATCAAATATAGCTTGTGACAATTTCACGAGTATTCCTACTTTCCATAAAGTATGTTGGCTTCGTCCCATTAATGGAATTATTAGATAACCACCGACACTGTTTACCGTACATTATACTTAAGGTTTTGTATATACATTTTTCTTGTTAACACAGTTACTCAATTATCGTCTATAATATATTTTCCTTATCACATATGGGCCAATATCATGGTCTTGTAACATGGGCTTAATTCTAGAAATCCAATTATGACATTATGACATTATAATTGGCCCAATTTACAGATAATTTGTAACACCCAACATTTAAAAATATGGATTTCCAAAAACTTTTCACCTAACGGTGTTAAAGAATGCGGAATATCATTTCAAAAGTCCAAACCATAAAATCCAGTTTGGTCTGTTCATAAAATAAAAGGTGTTACTCGTCACATCATCAAAATAGTATAAATGGAAATCCTACGGTTGCCCAACATAACACAACCGTATACAAGTCATATCAAAACATAATAGTCATAATGAAATCAAATGTCTAAAAAGGAGCAGCAACTATGGGTAACTAATAGCATCTTCAAGTATTCTACCCATGCCTCGCTCATTATCCATCAACACACTTCTAGCTTGCTAAACCTGAGGGGACAACACATTTCAAGAAACAAGTGTTAGCTAACGAATTAGCTAAGTAAGATAACATTAAGTTAATAAAACGTTTGTCCAATTAAAACTTGGTAAAACAGCTTTTCATATTAAAGACACATTTCGCATATCATCACATACATATCATAGCATCAACATCTTTCATGGTAGGATTAACCATCCTAAATGTGCCTAATCATCATTTCATCATCACATATCATCACATTAGGTGTGACATAAGTCACGCATATCATATAAGGTGTAAGTTTGTGCGTAGGCGGTCATAAGACCTAACGGGAACCTCACACCCGACTAGATGGATGAGCCATACGGCGGTCCATCAAGTGTCGTTAAGGAATGGCAAGCCACTCCAGGAGTAGTCCGTATGTTCAAGACATTGGTGGGTAATCACTCCACCCGGAGATACTCTAACCACGTAATTACGTTGCAAGGAGCCACCCAAGCAACAACATATACGCAACCACCCGGCTAAGGTGAATACGGGTTAAGCTTAACACTTCATCATATATACGAGCTCGATTTCATCACATATAGTTTAGGTGACAAAGTTACCTAAACATAACATATAATCATCTTTTACGTTTGGCCCTTAAACGTGCACGTGACATGGCAACCTATAAAGTCTAGTGAATTAGATGACCAAGCCACACATACATGCACATCATAATCAACATATACTTGCATCACATTTCATTACATTGCATATCATTTCATAACATAACTTTGCATTGCATATAAAGGGGAATGCATTTCAGGTCTCATAAGTCAAATACATATCCCATATAACCTCCCATATAACCCGATTACCCTTAAGTATACAAGATAAGATTAGAGAAGTTATATTCTGAAAACCATGCTTTTGTTGAATCCCTCAGCGTCAAAGTAGTGTATCTTACCTCAAAGAAGCGCACGACAAATGATAACTACGTTACCGTGCAAAGCAAGTATTCCTGACCTCCTATAATCATTAAGCGATCATTAGACAAGCTAATACCCACATCATTAAGGTCATAACTCAGACCTAAACACCTATAAACATGACCCACGACATTGCATTATGCATTGGAGGTTTGAGTAATACATTAGGACTCATAGAATCCGATGAAACTCGACCTTCACTCACTAATTCTACCTTTCAGGAAACTTGACATCAAAATCATCTTTTAAAAGCTTTACCATTAGAAACTAGACTCTCTCACGATTCCAGAGATAGTTTATTTGTCAAAAACGGAGTTACGGTTCAAAAGTTATGGCCGTTTCAAAATTCAGTCTCTGTTGCGCCGCAATGACTTCATTGCGCCACAACCTATCTGTCTGTAATCCAGTTGCGCCGCAACTATGTAGTTGCGCAGCAACTGGCCCCGATTCAGCACAACAATGATCGTTAAACCTCCAAAACTTAACCAAACATAACCCAAACGACCCCAAACCATATGAACGACTTTTGTACCTCAAAATCCATCATATTAAGACCATAATGATGCAATAAAATCTTTGATTAATCCATACATGATTTGCATCATAAAAACAATTGTTTTAGATTACCAAATCGATCAAAACACATGTTTTTGACATCAAACAACCCTCCAATGACTTAGATCTGATTTTGAATGAATCAAAGGATTGGAATGACATGAAATCAAAGTAATAATACCTGTAGATTGCAAAAGGAATGCTAAAACTTGATTAAAACACCCTCAACTCCACCAAATAATGATGAAATTGATCGAAAGGATGCTATGGGGGCTAAGGATCGGCTAGGGCTTGATAAAAAGGAAGAAGAAACTGATTTGTGATGTTAATTAGGGTCTACTAAACCCCTAATCCCGTTTTTTAAGATTGGCCATATGTCAAAATTGGTCCCTTGACTTCCTTATGACTCATATTTAGCTCAAAACACCTTTAGGGTATACTTACAACTCATTAAACACTTCAAGCACCTCTAAGGCATATAAATACACCTTAACACCTTAATACATCCATCATTAAGACATTCAAGCCTCACACATATGACACATTAACCACGTCTAAGCATTAAATCTACCATAGACTTAACGGACACGTTATGTTGACTTAACGACTCAAGTCAACCATTAATTAAAAAGTTTGGGATGTTACAATTACCTCCCCCTTAAGAGGATTCCGTCCTCGGAATCACTTCAGCATCTAATAGGTGAGGATACTTCCTCTCGCATCACGGACTCGGTTTCCCAAGTCAAACTTTTCCCAAGAGTATACTTCCATTTCACAATCATAAGGTCAAATGGCTCTACACGAAGCTTCTTTTACTTCTAGCCAAGAATCTCAACTAGATCATCTAAAAGCAATACACAAGCACCCATCATATGTCTTCTAGAGTTTACCCTTTTTATGAAGGTCACACACAACATTTAACGGAACTCCTTACTTACTTCATCTATATACAAAATGGCAGACTTCGCCACGCACGCATACTCATGAGTAACGAGAAAAGAAGCATTTTTATCAACTAGTCTACATCGACTCGTATCACATCATTGCCCCAAGGGAATATATACAACTTTGTCACATAATCCATAGTCGTCATATAAGTACATTTCTGCTTCGAACTAACCGATTGTTGCATCTTTCCATATTGCGTTCGGTGCTCAGGTTTGACTTGAGTACAAGTCACACATTTTTGTACACACACTATCACTCTCGTTATTTGGCCTTCACAAAATGGGTTTCAAATCACCACCCTTGTACTACTTGGATGAATATACTATCAGGACCTATGGTCTCTTCAACTTAGCATAACCAACTCATTGAACTTCTTACATAGTCTTTTCTTCTTTTACCTTACATTTCACCCGTTTCGGCATTTCTTTGATTCAATATTTAAATCAAATCAGGTAATCACCTCATTTTACATTCAGCAAAGTATTCATTTGAAGGATAAGACCTTCCTACCCATATCAACATAGACTTACCATTTAAACGCAACTTCATATCATATCTTGGCATATCACACATAACTTGTCACACGTATTCATATTAGCACATGTAGAGTATATACTCCTAATTGTGCCTTTCAACGATACATCATACTTATCACACGTCTCAACATATCTTATTAAATCTCACGTCACATTGTAATCCCACGTCTTAAATTACATGTACATCTTTCTCACATACGTATCACACGTCTCAACATATCTTATTAAATCTCACGTCACATTGTAATCTCACGTCATAAACTATACGAACATCTTTCCCACATATTCTTATAACTTACCTAATACGCACTAGCTTTACAACTAGCACGATTTTTCCACGTCTTACACACTAGCGTTACAACTAGCACGATTTCCCACATCTTACGCACTAACACTAAGGCTAGAACGATTTCCCACATTTCACACTTTACTTTAAACGTCATCATATCATAATAAGCCACTTCGAGTTGAAAATCGTAATCACACTCTCTTCACAAATATGATGTCCTACGTCATACTTAGAATAGGCAATATTGTCATCACTAAACATGACGACTGAACGATCTAGGGAATACTCTAAACTTGATTCCTTAAATTCATACATAAGGACTTTCGTTATCATAAAGGCATTTTCAGAAACTCAATAGGGTCGTCATAATGAGCGTATGCATAACTTCATCGGAACTTTCATCATCAACAAAGGGTAGCAACATCGTAAATCTATCTTATAAGATAAATAGATCCCACAATCGGAAACATTAACTTCTTTCTATAACGGTGAACAAAATGGAAGATGCGTTTGCATGAAAGTAACACTTGACATACATCACTTGAAGGCTCGACCTCACGATTGCAACGAAGCCGGGAACATTATTAGAACATCTTAAAATTATGAGTAGGCTCGACTTTAGAAGTATAATCTTTGCCTTGCATTAGTGGATCACATAGACGGGAAACATGATCAATTCAGAATCAAATGCTCTTGAATACTTTTACTTCATATGCTTTAGGAAGCTATAAATATCCCCATCATTATACCTTCACTCCTTTCTTAAGGGGAAAACTCTTTATCTTGAGAAGCAGTAATACATAAAATTCCGTACAAATATAAGATCTCAACAACACCTTTACATTCATGCAATATAAGGAAGAATCTCCCCCGTAGACACTCGTCCCAATCGTCACACATCGTCCCGTAGCGAAATCAAAACTAAACGAGTCGTAAATCCAAAACAGTCCAAAGTATGCGCCGCATGAAACATGTGTGCGCCGCATAAATGCATATCTGGGGACCTATGCGCCGCATAATTCACTAAAATTTTACACAGAAAATTCTCCAGATTTTCACCACTCAATCCATGCGCCGCATGGAACTTCCATGCGCCGCATAACGGGCTCCTCTTCAGAACCCATTTCCAATTTGAGCAAATATGCGCCGCATGGACCAATTATGCGCCGCATATTTCATCAAATTTCGTCACAGATAATACCCAACAAACTGAGTACGTAATCTATGCGCCGTATATCAGGCACCCAACTGAAATCAATTTCCAAACTTTGGCAGATATGCGCCGCATGAAAGACTCATGCGTCGCATATCGCCCAGTTCGACCGAAATCCAACTTTTAATCCTTTAATCGAATTCCATACGAACTCAAACCTTCAATCTTAATCCCAAGCACAACTTTCACATTTAGCGGCTCGAATAAAACCTCACATCATATCATAGTGCTCTTGGAATGGATGAGTTTCATGTTTAAGCGTCGAATCAACCGTAGAGTTGACTTCTTTACTTGCTTCAACTTCATCCTCCTTTACGTCATTCTTACGTGTCTACTCTTCACGTGGTTAAATGGGATACCATTCAATGATTCCACCATTGTCATCTTCACTTCATTTGGATCAACACAGACACAGTTTCACAAACACACACATGTCATGATACATTTACAATTACGTTCGCGACCGGAATTGTAACTATATCCTTTCATACGCGTGCCCGGTACCCTTCTATGCGTCACCTACTTATATCCTTCAAGTATCCAGCATCAACTCCACTCTTCAAACTTCAAGTCCATGTCTTTTAAACTAGTAGACTCAACAACATTGACTACCAATCACTTCATTTAACTTCATGTACATCATAATCATCATAAACATTTAATCCGGCTATCATTTTCCACCGATCTTCACACATTTCCACGCACTTGAGGCATCAACGTCATTAAAGTTTGCTACACGGTGTTTACTCTCGACACATAAGGATTCAATACATAGAAACCTCTCCAACTTCGTTACTTTCTGCACCGGCCAACACAAGCATGGCCATACAAACACGCTCGCGTCGTGATACGCTTGCAATTATGTTCCGGACCATAATTGTAATTGTATCCTTTCACTTGCATGTTCGTTACCACATTTGTGTATCGTCTTCTCTTTACCAAATCCATTCACGCGACCATCTTCACGCATACAACATCTCACTTCCTTTACGATCCTTGTCACAAACCCCATGGGTTGGACATTAATGGAATACCATCTCACCTATTCCTCCAACTTTCCTTCATTTCAAACACTTCACACATAAACTACATCGCACATTTATCAAATTCAGTTAGAGAAATGGCACATCACCTCGTGGACCGTCTATCGTAGCAATAGAATGATCTAGAGACGGAGAAGCGAGAAAACGAAAAAATAAAGGCTAAAAGACATATTCACATATCATCAAACAATCATCATAGAGCCTCATTCCTACACTCTCACTCATCCCAGCCCGTCCTAAAAGCATTTCATCTCAAAGGCTAGGCATCCTACTTAAGCCTAACATGATCTTCATCGGTCTAAGTCCAAAATCCTACGGTCATGGTCGAATTTTGGTTCACTTAAACCATTTCTCTGATACCAACTTGTAACACCCAACATTTAAAAATACGAATTTCCAAAAACTTTTCACCTAACGGTGTTAAAGAATGCAGAATATCATTTCAAAAGTCCAAACCATAAATCCAGTTTGGTCTGTTCATAAAATAGAAGGTGTTACTCGTCACATCATCAAAATAGTATAAATGGAAATCCTACGGTTGCCCGACATAACACAACCGTATACAAGTCATATCAAAACATAATAGTCATAACGAAATCAAATGTCTAAAAGGAGCAGCAACTATGGGTAACTAATAGCATCTTCAAGTATTCTACCCATGCCTCGCTCATTATCCATCAACACATTTCTAGCTTGCTAAACCTGAGGGGACAACACATTTCAAGAAACAAGTGTTAGCTAACGAATTAGCTAAGTAAGATAACACTAAGTTAATAAAATGTTTGTCCAATTAAAACTTGGTAAAGCAGCTTTTCATGTTAAAGACACATTTCGCATATCATCACATACATATCATAGCATCAACATCTTTCATGGTAGGATTAACCATCCTAAATGTGCCTAATCATCATTTCATCATCACATATCATCACATTAGGTGTGACATAAGTCACGCATATCATATAAGGTGTAAGTTTGTGTGTAGGTGGTCATAAGACCTAACGGGAACCTCACACCCGACTAGATGGATGAGCCATATGGCGGTCCATCAAGTGTCGTTAAGGAATGGCAAGTCACTCCAGGAGTAGTCCGTATGTTCAAGACATTGGTGGGTAATCACTCTACCCGGAGATACTCTAACCACGTAATTACGTTGCAAGGAGCCACCCAAGCAACAACATATACGCACCCACCCGGCTAAGGTGAATACGGGTTAAGCTTAACACTTCATCATATATACGAGCTCGATTTCATCACATATAGTTTAGGTGACAAAGTTACCTAAACATAACATATAATCATCTTTTACGTTTGGGCCCTTAAACGTGCACGTGACATGGCAACCTATAAAGTCTAGTGAACTAGATGACCAAGCCACACATACATGCACATCATAATCAACATATACTTGCATCACATTTCATTACATTGCATATCATTTCATAACATAACTTTGCATTGCATATAAAGGGGAATGCATTTCAGGTCTCATAAGTCAAATACATATCCCATATAACCTCCCATATAACCCGATTACCCTTAAGTATACAAGATAAGATTAGAGAAGTTATATTCTGAAAACCATGCTTTTGTTGAATCCCTCAGCGTCAAAGTAGTGTATCTTACCTCAAAGAAGCGCACGACAAATGATAACTACGTTACCGTGCAAAGCAAGTATTCCTGACCTCCTATAATCATTAAGCGATCATTAGACAAGCTAATACCTACATCATTAAGGTCATAACTCAGACCTAAACACCTATAAACATGACCCATGACATTGCATTATGCATTGGAGGTTTGAGTAATACATTAGGACTCATAGAATCCGACGAAACTCGACCTTCACTCACTAATTCTACCTTTCAGGAAACTTGACATCAAAATCATCTTTTAAAAGTTTACCATTAGAAACTAGACTCTCTCACGATTCCAGGGATAGTTTATTTGTCAAAAACGGAGTTACGGTTCAAAAGTTATGGCCGTTTCAAAATTCAGTCTCTGTTGCGCCGCAATGACTTCATTGCGCCGCAACCTATCTGTCTGTAATCCAGTTGCGCCGCAACTGGCCCCGATTCAGCACATCAATGATCGTTAAACCTCCAAAACTTAACCAAACATAACCCAAACGACCCCAAACCATATGAACGACTTTTGTACCTCAAAATCCATCATATTAAGACTATATGATGCAATAAAATCTTTGATTAATCCATACATGATTTGCATCATAAAAACAATTGTTTTAGATTACCAAATCGATCAAAACACATGTTTTTGACATCAAACAACCCTTCAATGACTTAGGCTGTGTTTGATAACACAGAATGATTTAGTGCTGAATGATTGTAAAGCCTGAATGGTTCAAAGATTCTGGATGATTCCGGTTCTGAATAAAAAAAATATGTTTGATTCCTAATCTGAATGGATATTCTGAATGATGAAAAATTACCACTTTAACCTTTTGTATAGATGATAATTGCATAATCAACAAACAATGATCGTAAACGCAATTTTTCCTCTTAATATATGTTATGTTATTAAAATACAATAAAATAATGACATTAGACAAGTCAGAGACTTGTTAATATCATAAAACCAACAAAAATACAAAAAAATACCAAAACACTTAAATAGACAACTTATAAAACAATGGCCTAATAATTACTAGATAATCAACAATTACAAAAAGAAAAAGAATATGAGAATAATAATAATAGTAATAATGATAAGTTGATAAAAAGTTCACTAAAAAAATAATAATGATAAAAGTGAATATGAAAAATAATAGTAAAAATAACAATTATAAATAAATAATTGATAATATGTAGTAGCCATTTGAACTCAAAAGCAAAGGTGATGATGGTGATGATGTTGGGTCCTGTGGTGCACAAGATGCATCTGGTAGAACAATGGCAGTATTTTAGATGTGGGTAATGGAGGTCCTCGACATGTTTTTGTTTTTAAACAGAAAAAATATAAATAAAAGTGAAGAATTGATGAGAATAGCAAAAGAAAAAAAAAGGGGGAAAAAGAGATTATAAAAAGATCTAGATATCTTGGTGTCGTTGAGCATGAAAGTGACAAAGATTAAAATGGATGGATCGGAAGCATTAGAACGTCTATGATGATTGATGAAAAAGGGAAAGAAGGGTATTAGAGTAAAAGAGAGGATGATGAATGGTTAAGAGAGGTTGTATGGGTGGAATGATTCAGTGTTTTATTTTTCTCATTCAGCATTCAGAGGGACATAACAAACACATGGAATGCTGACCGATTCAGCATTAAGTGCTGAACCATTCCATTCAGTTGAAAACAAACACAAGGAATGCTGACCGATTCAGCATTAAGTGCTGAACCATTCCATTCAGTTGAAAACAAACACATGGAATGCTGACCGATTCAGCATTAAGTGCTGAACCATTCCATTCAGTTGAAAACAAACACATGGAATGCTGACCGATTCAGCATTAAGTGCTGAACCATTCCATTCAGTTGAAAACAAACACATGGAATGCTGACCGATTCAGCATTAAGTGCTGAACCATTCCATTCAGTTGAAAACAAACACATGGAATGCTGACCGATTCAGCATTAAGTGCTGAACCATTCCATTCAGTTGAAAACAAACACATGGAATGCTGACCGATTCAGCATTAAGTGCTGAACCATTCCATTCAGTTGAAAACAAACACATGGAATGCTGACCGATTCAGCATTAAGTGCTGAACCATTCCATTCAGTTGAAAACAAACACATGGAATGCTGACCGATTCAGCATTAAGTGCTGAACCATTCCATTCAGTTGAAAACAAACACATGGAATGCTGACCGATTCAGCATTAAGTGCTGAACCATTCCATTCAGTTGAAAACAAACACATGGAATGCTGACCGATTCAGCATTAAGTGCTGAACCATTCCATTCAGTTGAAAACAAACACATGGAATGCTGACCGATTCAGCATTAAGTGCTGAACCATTCCATTCAGTTGAAAACAAACACATGGAATGCTGACCGATTCAGCATTAAGTGCTGAACCATTCCATTCAGTTGAAAACAAACACATGGAATGCTGACCGATTCAGCATTAAGTGCTGAACCATTCCATTCAGTTGAAAACAAACACATGGAATGCTGACCGATTCAGCATTAAGTGCTGAACCATTCCATTCAGTTGAAAACAAACACATGGAATGCTGACCGATTCAGCATTAAGTGCTGAACCATTCCATTCAGTTGAAAACAAACACATGGAATGCTGACCGATTCAGCATTAAGTGCTGAACCATTCCATTCAGTTGAAAACAAACACATGGAATGCTGACCGATTCAGCATTAAGTGCTGAACCATTCCATTCAGTTGAAAACAAACACATGGAATGCTGACCGATTCAGCATTAAGTGCTGAACCATTCCATTCAGTTGAAAACAAACACATGGAATGCTGACCGATTCAGCATTAAGTGCTGAACCATTCCATTCAGTTGAAAACAAACACATGGAATGCTGACCGATTCAGCATTAAGTGCTGAACCATTCCATTCAGTTGAAAACAAACACATGGAATGCTGACCGATTCAGCATTAAGTGCTGAACCATTCCATTCAGTTGAAAACAAACACATGGAATGCTGACCGATTCAGCATTAAGTGCTGAACCATTCCATTCAGTTGAAAACAAACACATGGAATGCTGACCGATTCAGCATTAAGTGCTGAACCATTCCATTCAGTTGAAAACAAACACATGGAATGCTGACCGATTCAGCATTAAGTGCTGAACCATTCATTCAACGAATTAAAGTTTGGCCCGATGTTACATAATTGAACACAATTAGGCCCAAAATTTTCGTTTATTCAAGTAGTTAATCAAATTACAAGTACAGTCAAACGGGTAAAAATTACGGATGTTACATTATTCCCAGTTAAAAGGATTTCGCCCTCGAAATTTAGATTGTATCAAGTAAAAATATACTTATCTTGATTTATGTTTTGTCTTAGTGCCAATTAATCGATATTAGGAGACATGGCATCTAAGTATCTAATTTACATTAGACAATCACGCATAATTAACAGCAAGATACAAGGAGCACCCCTAATTGATGCCTTCTACTCTCAACAGAGTAGGATGAACTCATATGATTCTAAATAGAATCCTTCTACTCTCAACAGACTAGGATGAACTTGCACACAATCCTCAACAGGATTAACATTTAGAGATAGCATAACTTTCTCCATACCATATCAACTTAACATTTTCCTTTCTTCAGAATCTAACCAAAACCAGAAACTTATATCAAAATGTTGAGCCCTTTCCTAATTGTGATTTACATAATTATTATAGCTTGGTTACTTACTGTGGCTCAGCTTCCATTGGATGAGGCTTTTCGGTGGTTAGTCGCATTCGTTCTTGGCGTGGTTCCATTACTCTTCGTAGCCACGTGGGTTTCTTTGTATGGTTTTTGAGTGTACTATAGTTTTAATTGTCGTATTTCTGTTTAAATAGTGTAATGAGCCTCGTTCAATTTGCACTGGTGATGAAATACAACTTTCTTTCTATTGAACATGTTATGAAATTTGAGTTGTAGACAACTATGTTATCTATTATAGACTCTTACTTAACTGCTCACCCTCTTATACTGTTTCTGTCGTGTAGGGAAATTCCCCAGTTAAAAAGAATTTCCCCTAATTCATTCTGACTGATTGCATCGTGATTTAAGGACGACTACAAAATTTAAAAATTTTCTCACTATCGCAATAATTATAATGTACTATAGTTTCCGGACACCTGTCCGTTCTTCCAGGTCACACTTTATCTTTTATTCTCTATATAATAAACACGTTTTGGGGAGGAAGAAGACACTAAATCTTTCTTCTCTATCTTTTTGCTTTTCTTAGCTAATTCGTTCTAAATCAGCTGCTAGTGTACACTCAGAGGATCTACGACATTCTTTTGGTAAACTATTCTTTACTTTCTCTCATTAATTGATAAGCTGACTATTCGAAACGAACCTTAAAAATTTGATCTTTTAATGTATGTTCGCATAGTCTGGGGATTTATTTAATCAATAGTATTGTTAATTATTTGAATAGCCACCTTGAATATACTATGGTTATGATTAATACTACAGTCCTGACAATTTTTAACTATCGGTGAAGTTATTTCATCATAGTAAAATGAAGAACACCGTGCCTCTTTTAGTGACCCAAAAGGCAAAAGGCCAATGACTCAAGAAGAACTTGAAATTCTTGAAAAAGTAGCCACGGAAAATAATAGGGTTAAAAGTATCAAGCAGGAGGCCGAACTGGTAGGTATCCCGTATGAAGACTACAAGGTGATATTGGAGATAAGGAAGCTGATCTTGTCGAGAAACAAAATACCCAAATAACTGAAGATGAAACATTGGCAAAAGTTTTATCTCAATTTTTAGAAGAGGAAGAATCCATTCTCGTTAACCGCCAAATAAATGATGATGAAATGTTGGCAAAAGCTCTTGCTCAGCAAGAAGAAGATAATCTCTCACAAAGGGAGAAGTCCATTTTTGCCATGTCATCTGAAGAAGAAGAAGATGAAGATCCCAATATTCCACCACTTAAGAGAAGAAAAAGAGATGTTGTCGGAGGAAGCAACATTCTGGGATCGAGCTCTCACAGAACTCCCAGTGCTTGAAGTCGAGAAGGATTTTATAGAAATGTCTTGATTTCATTATAAAATTTTGTGTTATTTAATAAATAAAATCTTAAGCTGTCCAGGATAGTATTGTTGAGAATGTTTCTTGCGTATTTATTATGTCAGTTGCCTGACAAATTTTTATTGTAGATAAAAAGAACTCAAGAGAATTATGGACGCATGGCAAAACCCGATGATTGGTACTAGTGAATGGGGAACATCATTTTGCCAAGACTGGCTTCTCCAAAATACAGTACCAACATCACAGCTAGAACCCTCAACAGAAAATGTCAGTGCATTGTTCTCAAATCCTATTGATGCAATTCATCATAGGGCCTCATCTTCTAACCTAATAGAACCTTTTCATCAAAACTGGTTTTTCGATACACCAGAACCGACATTCCAGTTGGAATCAACATTCCAACCCGAACCAACATTCCAACCAGAACCTTCTGAGGAGAGTAACAGGGCACCAGGAAAACGACCAATGTCAGACTTGCCCACACTATCCCCCAATCCAATTAGTGACACATGTTATGAGGTCTCAACCTCGAACATGGTAGGACCGATTGATACGATAATGAATCACGGACCAGAGTTTGAGAAGCTCGTAGAAGACTCATGGGCTTATATTTGCAAGTTTTATAGCGTAAGAAAAGCCCGCAGAAGTATCGTCCTCGAAAGCCCAAAGAAATGTAAGGTCGAGAAGGTCTTACCAGTTTGTGAAACCTAATACTACTTTGGTAGTATTTGGAGAAGAAATGAACATATCAGAGATGCCAACACCGATATGCTCATGCACAGGGATACCTAGGACCTGTCGCGGGTGGAGTAAAGAGGGATGGACCTCCACTTGTTGTACAACTGCTCTTTCCATGTATCCGTTGCCAACATATGTCGGGCCAAGTCGTATTGTAAGGTTGCCGGGGAGAAGAATGGGTTGTAGTACATTCTCAAAGGTCATAGAGAAATTATTGTTAGCAGGGTACGATCTCGATTGTCCAATTGACTTGAAGGATCATTGGGTTAAACATGGGACTAACAAGTATGCATTGAATAGATAAATGTGTGATCTTCATAGATTCAGGAATTTGGCTACTTAAACTATAAAGTAGGATTACATAAACAGTTAGTGATCTTCGTATGTCTATTTCCCTCTTTTCTTTATTGCGAAATTTATATATAATTTGTTTGTAGTTAACAATTTTATTATTGCTTATATCAAAATAGTCTGATAAAGCCATCCTACTTTATCTTGTTCCATCAAGATCCAGATATCTTATTTGTTGTCGGCCATTTTGAAAAATTATTTTCATTTGACGTCATTGTTTACGTTATATAAGCGAATAGTACCTCTCAGTAAAATCATGTATTCTTACTCTAGGTACAAGGCCAATATAAGGTGAAATCTACGGGACTTTGATTCCTGCATATAATCACTTAAGTTCATAATCTTCTACTACTATCCTGTTTGCTCTTTTCCAGCCATTTTCTTGAACACATTCGTTAAATTACTAACTCAAGCTCAACGTTCATACAAACGCCTCTTAACACACTAGATCACATAATATTTCATAGTATCTTAATTTACTTGAACATCATAGTCTCAAAATGTTCGCATGTTAGTCACACAAGTAGTCAATGCTCTCATATCGATACAACATAATTCATATCATTGTGCTAAGGCAAAAATGCTAGAGTTCTAAGGGGAATTCATTATAGTATCATGCCATCATACCAAGTTCACAATAATTGTTCATCACTAAACCACATACCCATGTTCAATACATCACACCATCAAGCAACTAACACAAGTGGTTTAAAGTATAATCCGAATTCGATATGCTCTCTAGTTATTGACCGGGTATGTATACAGGGTGTACCAACGGCTAACCCTCCACTCAATCAACTTCCATTAAGCATATCGTTCCTTATTATACTCTAAGCCAACGTGGCATTTCGTGATGTCATTAACTTGCATATAACATTGGGTGAACATAAAATAGTTGATCAGGCTCTTTTAGGGTTGCCACAATGTTATATCTGTCACACCCCCAAAATATTAATTTGCGGAAAACAGGGGTGAACAATCATGGAAATCACAAACACATATTATAATAAACGACCTCTATAATGAGACGTTTTGATAAACTTTTATACATAATACTTGTTGAGATATTACAAAAGATAGAATGACTTCAAATATCAACAAGCTAAGACACCTCCAAATGTTTGTGACTCCAAATAGTATGCATCACGTATATGCATCAAATAGCTCAAGTACCTGAGAAATACATTTTTAAAGAGACGTCAACATAAAGTTGGTGAGATCATAAAATATAGTATGATGAATAATAAGCTTTTAGTGATACCCTCACCTGTAGAATCCCAGTGATCTCTTCGATCATCAATCCGAAATACTTTTGGAAATACAATTCCAAAATAGATAGTCATAATATAAAGCTAGATAGGTCTTCTATCGTAATGAAAAACTTAATTGATATTTATACCATAAATATCCCTAATTAAACTATTAACACATAAACTTAACAGATAATTCACACAATCAAATATATACTTAACTATATGTACCAGAGATATAGCTCATGGTATGTACTTTACCGAGTCATAGCTCGCGTAAATATGTATCAGAGACGCCGCTCATAATATGTAACTTTACTCTGATATATTATTTGCTTAAAAGCTCAATACATATATCAAGTAATTATACTTGCTTAAAAGCTCAGTATCTGTAACTTTACTCTGATATATTATTTGCTTAAAAGCTCAATACATATATCAAGTAATTATACTTGCTTAAAAGCTCAGTATCTGTAACTTTACTCTGATATATTATTTGCTTAAAAGCTCAATACATATATCAAGTAATTATACTTGCTTAAAAGCTCAGTATTTGTAACTTTACCGAGTCGTCACTCGTGTAAATAAGTACCTCCCTGATATTATATCTGCTATAAAGCTCAAATATAGGGTAGCCATTGATCAAACACAATGCTAGATATAGGTACGTCCCCGATATTATATCTGCTATAAAGCTCAAATATCGGGTAGCTATTGATCACACACAATGCTAAATGTCGAGAAAGTAATATAGAGAAAGTATGTTTACACATGCAATTGAGTCATAGCTCATATGATTATGCAAATGATTATCTTGCTGATTCACAGCTCTTTGATTATGCCAAAAATACGTAAAAGAGTTAAAAGAAGATCATGTAATCACATAAGTATTCATATCAACTTATCAACCTCTAGTACACTAATACGTCATAACGTCTTAATCTTGCTGTTTACACACACAGCTTGGGTTACCATGGATTAAACTAAGATTCACATAGGTTACCAGCTAGGCCAACCTAGTTTCTCAACTTTCTCTATCAATTTGGTCGATCATATTTCTCTATCAGCATAGTTTCACAGGTTTCTCTATCAGCTTAGTTTCATAATAATATTTAGAAATCCATGAAATTCACAATATCACCATCATATATCATTTTATCGAATCTGCGCATATTATAATAGCACATACCAGGTCTTTGAATCCGAATATAAGTCTAACATATTCATTCTTTCGATTTAACCCGTGTATTCATATATAAGTTAATTTTTATGAAATATTCCCATAATATATAAATAAAATGATATTCAATTTGTATATAACGTTTCCTCAAAATAATTGCATTTCAGTATAAAACAATTTAGACAATGTATTCTCAGCCCATATTTTAAAACAGTTAATAATGGGGCTATGAGTCTCACCTGAAACGCCTGTCAATAGTATGAGATATGTAACGTCTGAAATGTACCCGAATAGTCCAAATGTATTAGTCTCCGATAAGCGAAACTGTATAGAATAACCCATTTTTATAGAGTTGTCAGTTTAGTTAGAAACTGACGGACGAGGACTAAAACTGTCAACAGTTTTAACGGTTTAGGACTGAAACTGTCAGAAAATCTAACGGTGTTTAACGGTCGTCAGAAAATGGACTTGTTTTGTAACAGTTTTAATAATAATCGTTAATAATAGTTAAGTATATATTTATATATATACTTGATTTATATAATCTTTTATACATATACATATATACTTATACGTACATATATATATATATATCTCTTCTCTCTCTCTCTCTCTCTCTCCCTCTCTCTCTCTCTCTCTCTCTCTCCTTCTCTCTCTCTCTCTCTCTCTCTCTCTCTCTCCTCCCTCCCTCTCACTCACGTATATTTGAAGAAACATGCATCGTAGCAGCAGCAGTAGTTCGGTGGTGGTCATGCATGGTGGCAGTGGTATGGTGTAATCACAAGGTGATGGTGGTTTTCTAACTGCAGCGGCAGTTTGAACAGCAGCAGCGAGTAGTAATAATAGTTTAAGATTAGCAGCGGCAGACAAAATGAATAACAGTAGCAGTAAACAGCGGCCATGATGATGGTGAGCTGTTCGATGGTTTGGAGGTGAAGCAGCCATGGTGATAATTCAGAGGTGGTAGTTTCAACGATGATGGTGTTATCAAAAGATGGTGGTGTTTGGCTGTGGTGATATGATGATGTTAGTGTTGGGTCTTGTTGGGTTTTATCAAAGTCATATTATCATTATAATATCAAAAACGCAGCGGAATATTGAACCATTTCAATGTGTTATATGTAGTTAAAAACCAAATTTTAACTTATTAAAGAAAACCCAAACAATAAGGATCCATGTATATGAATAATATGCAATCAAAACAACAACCATAGGGTGTTTAGAAGACTACCTTCTTCCAAGCTATGAGAAGGTTGATATGAAGGAGATGATGATCTTGAAGTGGCAAGTCTTCAACCTAGAAGAACCTCAAGCTTGTATACCCCAAACTATCAACAAACACCCAAATGTGCTAGGATTTAAACTTGAAAAACCCTTCCCTTTTTACTCTCCTTTGAACCGAAAATTATAAGAAGCAAAGGGAAAGTCTTGCTAGTTGAGAGAATAAGAGAGAAGTCTTACTTGCATGTAAGAATTGATACACTCTATGTAGTGTGTTGTCTTATGTTTGGAAGGACAAGTGTTCAATGTATATCAAATTTACTTGCATAACCACATGGGGGGGGGGCGGCCACATGGGGTTCTCACAAACATTTTGTGTGCAAATTTTATAAACCATTTACTTGTACATTTTGTATATAAAATTGCAACATAACTTGTTACATATCTTATGTAACATATTACATATTATACACAACACACATAAGTGTTTATTTTGCCAAATAAACATATTCACATTTCTCTCAAAATAAATCATCCATATAATTTATTTACATATCTCAAGTGCAATTATTTAGAAAACCACTTTCTAAATGTTTCAAGTTTTGATATTTATTTAAAGATCAAATCCATTATAAATAAATACCATAAGTGTTTGTCTAGCTTGTTATTGGGTATGACCCGACTTGGATCATCACGTACTAGCCACGTCAATTTAATATGTGTCTTGGGCAGACGAATTCCAACAATCTCCACTTGCACAAGATTCATAGAAGATTGACGCAAGCAGCAAATACCGCCTAACAACGGTTTGCTACCCCTAATACGTATGACGAAGTGCCATTCAATAACATCATCCGCTTCAAGTCCCTTACTTGAAATGATTTAGGTGAATCGATCATTTATCCTTTTGTCACAGATGTCATGTTAAATCCTAGAGACACAGAGTGATCATTCTCTATTGGTTTAACTTTGTAGCAGGCCTTAGACATCTTACTCTCAACGAATAAGAGGGACAAATTCCATCTCGACTACATACGTCTTTCACAATCACCTTATATCATACCTGAGTTTAGTCTTATGTACTGCCATGTTTCAGAACAGCGAAGAGCTAAGTCAAAGTATAATATTCAGTGAATATCAAGACCCAATATGTATCTCAGGTCTGAGGATACAATGATATTCGCCTTTTAACTCAAGATTACTTATGATCAATCACAGA
>CM067173.1:32277089-32434951 GCA_034093135.1 Erigeron breviscapus | reverse complement strand
CAGTTGCGTCTTTTGGAGCTGGTTCCATATCCATGATGTACACATTTCCTTTTCTTGGTGCAATCATCACCACTTTCCAATCCTTGTTAAATATGGTGCCTTGAGCAATATCGAACAAAACTCTGAAGCCATCATCACAAAGTTGGCTGACACTGATCAGGTTGTATTTCAAACCATTCACAAATGTAACTCTTTTGAATTCGACTTGTCCATTATTGAGCACACCATATCCTTCAGTCTTTCCAGATTGATCATTACCAAACGTCACTGTCGGTCCATCTTGGACAGTGAACTCTTCCAGTAGGGGCTTACATCCAGTCATAGTCCGGCCAGCAGCGCTGTCCAGATACCAGATATTCTTCTTTTGATTGCCCTACACACATACAAAAATCATTAGTTCTTTTTGTGAACCCATCTTTTCTTGATGGGTTCGCTGGACTTCTCTACAGAAGTCACAGTAGATTGTTGTGTGTTGAACTGGAGGCTGCATCTGGAGCTTTTTCACCAGCTCCAGGTGCAGGAGTAAAAACGATTGGTATTTGATACTTACTCCCCTTATTTTTACCAGATTTTTTTCCAGATGGAACATTCTTTAGTTTAGGTATTGAAGGGAATGGTTTAATATTTTGTTTGAAAACTGGAGGTAATAAACCTCCTTTCAGATTGTTAATCCGGGCAGTACAACTCTGAACCTGCCGAGACAAAAGTTGGAGTTGACTTTCTAGATTAACCAAAATATTATTTTCTTCAGGCAGTTGAACCTTGGACCTTGGTTCAACTGGAGTTTTAGTCTGTCGGGTCTTGGGCACCTTAGACTTTTAAGGTAAAGGCTTGTTACCAGTGGCCTTTTTGACTGGAGCTTTAGCCTGTTTGGCTCCAGTTTTAACCTCAATGGGGGTGGTCTCAGAGGTTTCAGTTTCAACAGCTTCAGGTTGATCATAAGGTGTTTCAATCTTGAGAGCTGGAGGCAATGCATGAAGATCTGGTATGAGAGCTGCCATCTCCAGATCTCCAGATTTCCATGCATTCTTCTGGGCATCGATAGTTCTTGAAAATGCATCATAGTTTTTTACCAGATGCTTTTACCCATGACTTGATAATCTTTTGTTCTTTTTCAAGATCAGAAAATAGTTTTTGATTATCAAGTTCCAAAGCCTCAATCTTTAAAACTGACTCCTTGAGAGCCAACTGGACACTTTGTAAATCATTCAGTTGTGGTTTAACAATGTTCAGTTCAATTAAGATAGTGTCAAGATATCTTTCACTATCAGCTCTTACAGTTTCCACAAAAGCTAAATCACCACTTAATGATTCAGCTAGGTCCAGTTTCAGTTCAGGGTCAATCTGGTGATCATAGTCACATACCTTTTTCAAGATGATGTCCACCCATCTTCCAGTGATGACATCTTCTTTTGCCACGTGCTGCTGCTGTTGATCTTCCAAGGCCATGAAACACATGTCCCTTTCCTCTTCTTCATCAACTGATGAGTCATCAGAGTACTCCCATTTTCCCTCAGTTTGTGCCATTAAGCACTGATCCTTTTTCTTTTCCATGGACAGGAGGGCAATCTGGGCCTTAAGCTTTTTGTACTTAGCTTTGTAGCTATCATCAGGCCGATTGAAATTAGGGACAGGGGGGCCAGTTTGGTTGTTCAACTGACTAGATCTGCATTCCGTCATAAAGTGACCTTTCTTACCACACTTATAGCATGTAAGATTGGTCTTATCCAGAGAGCTGGAGCTGGAAGCATTGTTGGGGCCATTAAATCTTTTAGATTTATGCTTAAACCTGTTAAAGGTTTTAGCAATCATGGCGACCAGATCATCGTCGTCAGTTTCATTACAACCATCACTGTTTTCAGTGGTCAGGCCAGAGTTCAAGAAACTGTTTAACATCTCCTTCATTAAGTGTGCCTGGACACTCTCTGCAGACATTAAAGCAGCACAAGGTCGCTCAGGTACACTAGCAACCTTGGAACTCTGGGCATGGTTCATGGCATCTTGCTCAGCCACCAGTCTTGCAGCATTATTATCTTCAGTGAATCTGAAGGCTCCATAGAGCGATGCAAGAGTATGGGTGTGCAAGGTTTTACCTTGTCACAAGACAAGAACCATGTTTTCCCATTTGGAAGGAAGAATATCACAAAACTTCTCAAGAAGAATATCCTTATCCTTCTCTACACCCAAGCCTCTCAGCTGATTAATGAGGCTAGAAAATCTGGTATATGTACCAGTTAGACTTTCATTGGGCAAGGCAAAGAAGGATTCATACTTCTTGTTCAAGGCAACTTTTCTAGTGACAATAGTATCATCACCTCCTTCAAACTGAATAACTAATTCATCCCACATTGATTTTGCACTGGGGAACAACACGAGTGTTGGAATTAGATCTTCAGGAACAGCCCCAAGGATCATGTTCTTGACTCTGGTGTCCAGATCAACAAGTCTACGATCCTCATCAGACCAATGGTCTTCAGGCTTTTCTCTTGAACCTCTTCTTCTAGTTGGATCAAGAAGAGGACTAACCCTAAGAGACATGGGTATATATGGTCCATCCTTAAGGATTTTCAACATATACCTCTCAATACCACCAAAATGCAAAAGCATTCTAGCCTTCCATGTACCGAACGTCTCACTGTTTCCATCGAATTTGGGAACAGGAGTGTTAGAGTAGTGTACATGGACGTGGTTTGGGATAGAAGGAGGAGGAGGATTAGTATTAACATTTTGAAAAGGTTGGGCATTATTATTCAAAGGGATTTCACCTTGACCAGAACCATCTCCACCTTCAGTAGTGTTCATCTTAGCAGATCTAGGCAAGTTTATTAGCCTTCTGCTCTGATACCACTTGTAAGTCCCAACTCAATAGATGGTACTACTGAAGACACCTCTATGTCGATGGTGGAGTTACTTTGCAATATATGCACTGAACTGGAGACGACCAGTTGCAGTGTGTATATACCAAGTTCTAGATAGATTACTTATGTAAATGACAATAAGTAAAGAACAATGCAATAATACAAATAACTTGTAAAGTAACTTGATGAGACAATATGTAATTTTCAATGTGTAATTTATTTATTGATGTTAAACAAATTACAAGGTTGTTGCGGAACCAAGATAATACAAAGAATGTAAATATCCTAACAACCTATGAAATACAATTGATTTACACTCGGAATTTCTCAAGACAATCGAAACACTTAAAGTTGTGAAATGTTCCTTTTAGCGATTGAGAGAATATTGCACAAGTTCACCAAGAATATTGCAGGTTTGCAAAGTGTGAAGTGTTTGTATGTTTTCACTTTGTGATTTCAAAACACTTGATATTCTTGTTGTGCAATGACTTGTATTTATAGGCAAAGTTAACATTTGGGATGTTAACTTTAGCCGTACAAATGTGGTTGGGAGCATTTAAGGAATAGCATTTAATTCCTTAAAAAGCAATGTAAAGTCGCATGATAAAGCAACTTTACACAACCACCTTTATGTACCTTTTATTACTTAAATAATAAGATAAGGCTTATTATCCGGGTAAAGGTACATAAAGCATACAAGTCAATTCCTCGTAATCAGTGTAAAGCTTTGTAAGGGCTTTCCACTAATGGTCTCCAGTTTATAACTGACTAGAATGTCAACTGGGCTTCCCTGCCATTGCCATTCTCTATCTTCCATTTGTTGTCTTCGACTTCAACTGGAATGATTCTTCAACTGGTCAGTTCTCAACTGGAGGAAGTCTTCAGTTGCGTTGACTGTACGGTGCAACTGGACTTCAATATATTTCTCGACAAATCATCTAGGTCTCCAGTTCACTCTGGTCAGTTTCACTGGGTCTCCAGATGCAACTGGAGACTGGCCAGTTTACCAGGTGAACTGGTCCTAACATATCTACTTGGTAGATTTCACTCCTGTCAAAACTGACAGCGAGACCTGCTTCTTCTCAAAATCTGCTTCTCAAATCAACTGGTTATGGCACAAGCGTATGTTGCATGTGAACTTCAAAACCATAAACTCTTTGGCCAAGAAAAATCTAGTTCGAGGCCTTCCTCCAATCACTTATGAGAAGGACAGGCTCTGTGGTGCTTGTGAAAAAGGTAAAAGCCACCGAGCCACCTTCAAAACCAAACAGGCGAACTCTATCAGTGGCTGTTTCCATCTCCTTCACATGGACCTTTTTGGTCCAGTAAATGTCCAAAGTCTAAGGGGTAGCAGATACACCTTAGTTATTGTGGATGAATATTCACGATATACTTGGACAATCTTTCTTCATTCTAAGAGTGATGTTGCTGAGGAAATAATTAATTTCATTAAAAAGATGGAAAACCTCAACAGCATACGTGTTAAAGAACTCAGAAGCGATCATGGCACTGAGTTCAGAAACCACACTCTTGAGACTTTTTGTGCTGATCAAGGGATTAGAGAAAATTTCTCTTCTGTTCGCACTCCTGAGCAAAATGGGGTAGCTGAAAGGAGAAATAGAACTCTCATTGAAGCTGCAAGAACCATGCTCAGTGAGTCCTCTCTTCTTAGTAAGTTCTGGGCTGAAGCAGTCAGTACTGCTTGCCACACTCAAAATAGGTGTCTTATTGTCAAGCGACATGATAAGACTGCCTATGAAGTTCTCAAGGGCAAGAAACCTCAAATTGGATACTTCCATGTTTTTGGTTGCCCAGTTTTCATCCTAAATGATAAGGATCATTTAGGAAAGTTTGATCCCAAAGCTGATGATGGCTACTTTCTGGGATATTCTTCTATAAGCAAAGCTTTCAGAGTTTTCAATACTCGCACTCAAAAAGTAGATGAATCATTTCATGTTACTTTTGATGAAAGCTGTTCAGCTTTAGGTGATCTCTCAAATGAGTCATCTGCTGAAGTAATTCTCAGTGATCTATCTAACTCGTCTGAGGTATCAGCGACACATCATGATGTTGCTAAACAACCTATCGCTGAGTCTCCAAGTCCTTCACCAAATAATGAGTACATTGCTGCTCACATTTATTCTATAGATCCAGTTGAGCCTCTTCTTCGAACAGTTAATGCCACTTCCATTTATGTTCCTCTCTCAACTGAACCTCAAGATGCTGACGATGTCGCTGAGGAAACATTTCATGATGCCTCAGCGAATCCTCTTTCAGGAAACACTGAGGATGATACTCCTCAGCAAGAGGTACCCACTATTCTCAGTGACCCTCCTGTCAGCAACCCTGAACCCTTGCTAACCATTGATCTCTCTTCCTATACTCCCACTCCTAGTGAAACTACCACTACAGTATCCGCTATGAATCATTCTTCTATTCACACACCAGCACTCAAATGGACTGCTGATCACCCTCTTGACCATGTGATTGGTAATCCACACAATGGTGTCCAAACTCGCTCAGCGACAAGTAATACGTGTCTCTATGTCAATTTTCTATCTCAAATTGTGCCTGCCAATATTGGTGAAGCCATGGCTGATCCCTCATGGGTGGAAGCCATGCAAGAAGAACTAACACAATTTGAAAGACAACATGTTTGGTTCCTTGTTCCTCCTACCTATAAAGAACCCATTGGCACTCGATGGGTTTATAGGAATAAGATGGATGAAACTGGTGTGGTCATCAGAAACAAGGCAAGATTGGTTGCTCAAGGTTATACTCAAGCTGAAGGCATTGATTATGACGAGACCTTTGCTCCAGTCGCTCGTCTTGAAGCCATTCGTCTCTTTCTCGCTCATGCTGCTTACAAAGGCTTCATTGTCTATCAAATAGACGTCAAGAGTGCCTTCTTAAATGGTGATCTTGATGAAGAAGTCTATGTTAAGCAGCCTCCTGGCTTTGAGGATCCAAAGCATCCTCACTATGTCTACAACCTAAATAAAGCCTTATATGGTCTTAAACAAGCTCCTAGAGCTTGGTATGACACTTTATCTACCTTCCTTCTTGACCATGGCTTTCGTAGGGGAACCATTGACAGCACCCTCTTTATCTACAATCATAAGGGTGATGTTCTGTATGTGCAGATTTATGTCGATGACATTATCTTTGGTTCCCTATCCACCAAACTCTGTCGAAAGTTCAGTTCTCTTATGTCTAGCACTTTCGAAATGAGTATGATGGGTGAATTAACCTTCTTTTTGGGGTTACAAATCAAGCAGCTTCCCACTGGAATATTTATCAATCAAGAAAAATATATTCGGGATATGTTGCATAAATTTGACTTCACCCATGTCACTCCAAAGGGAACTCCAATGTCCCCTCCTAATAATCTTCACGCTGACCCTGATGGTAAGTATGTGAATCCTACTTACTATCGTGGCATGATTGGGTCACTCATGTATCTCACAGCGAGTCGCCCAGACATCATGTTTGCAACATGTCTCTGTGCTCGCTATCAAGCTTCTCCTAGAGAATCTCATCTCCTCGCTGTGAAGCGTATCTTCAAATATCTCAAGGGTACACCCACGCTGGGTCTTTGGTACCCAAAAGACTCCAACTTCGAGTTAGTTGGATATTCTGACTCCGACTATGCTGGTTGCATGCTTGATCGCAAAAGCACCAGTGGAGGATGTCAACTGTTGGGGGGGAAGCTGACTAGTTGGACTAGTAAAAAGCAACACACAGTTTTCATTTCCACAGCTGAGGCAGAATATGTCTCTGCAGCGAGCTGTTGTGCCCAAATGCTATGGATGAAACATCAGCTTGCTGACTATGATTTGGAATACTCTAAAATTCCAATCATGTGTGATAATACAAGTGCTATTGCTATTACACACAACCCAGTTCAACATTCCAAAACTAAGCATATTGATATTCGATATCACTTTATTCGTGATCATGTCATGAAAGGTGACATTGAGATCTACTTCATTCCAGCTGATGATCAACTAGCTGACATCTTTTCTAAACCATTGGATGAAACTAGATTCAAACTGAAAGGTCACCTCGATTTTTGCCCTGCTCAATACGGCGCACACTCAAGTATTTTTTATTGGACAAAATTTCTTTTCCTTTATTTAAACGTTACTCTCAAAATCTTTTTATCTATTATACATATGTACGAAACAGTTGTTGGTTACAACTGTTCCACAGCTTGAAAAAGAGAAGAGAGAAATTATGTTGTAAAATCGTGGCCCACCACCATACCTTATATATACAACCTCATTCTCACAACCCTATTTTCATGCTTCCATAACTATTCATATTCTCTGAAATCAAATATCTCTCTCCATCTGTCCATCCTCTTTCATAAATCTCCTTCATCTTCTTCCCAACAAAAATCAATGGCATCCTCCTCTGATATTCCTCAAAATGTTGAGATCCCTCCTTCTTCCTCTACCGCCGCCGTACAAAACCCACCGGTTCCTGAACCACAAGTTCAGGAACAAGTTCATATCTCTTATCTTAATTCACCAGTTTTCACTCCTATAAATATCACAAAATCATCCAAAGTGAATTTCTCTGCTTCCCAAACCGTTGTGAAATCCAATAATCATATTGGCACATCTGAGTTGCCAAAAGATTCTAAGGGGTACAAGCCCATGTTGGACTTTATCCATGCTTCTCCTGCCAGTCATTGTATTATAGCAGATCCGGAGAAGATTTTTGTTCATCTTCTCCGAGAGTTCTGGTGGACTTGTGAATATAATGATGAAACGAAGTCCATCACTGGCACTGTTAGACAAGGGGCGAAATCAATAACTATTACTCCGGCGTCTCTTCTCCAAACCCTAAGATTTCCCCAAGAGACAAATGAAAACAAGTTTGTAGAGGCTGTTGGTGAAAATGAATGGAAGGAGTAGTTACCTTCCAAAACGTAAGCGGAGTGTACCAAAGGGCCAACCCAAGGTTAGGAAGTCCTCACTGCCCAAGGACGATAGTACCCAGGCCACCCCATCAGCAGCCTCCCAACAGGCTGCTGACGAGACAAATGGGAACAACAGGCAGCCACCTCAAACTTCTGTAGGCGAGGTTGGTGAAGATATTGGGTCACCCCAGCCCACTAGAGGTCAAAGTCCAACTCCTCCCCCAAATAATTCCCCTTCTTCTCAATTACCCTCTGAGTCGTTGACAGCAGCCAGATCACAGGTGATGCTAGAGTCAACACATTCTACGGCCGATGATGTCTTGGTGGAACAACACACTGAGACTGGGGCACAAGGTTCCCTTACCCCTCCTTCTTCTATTGTCTTGGAAACTGTCTGTGCAGGGACTGAGACAAATATCTTATCAAGTGAAATGGAAACTGATGAAGATCTGGGCAGCGAGTTTGACCTCCAAGATAATGATGCTGAAATCACACTCGCTGCCGCAGAAGAAAGTGAAGAAGAGGCTTATGTAAGTGGTTTCTTAGATGAAGACTTGGGATATATGTTGATCTCCTCTCCTCCTACTGAATCTGAGGTTATCCCAAAGTTGTTGGACGATATGCCTCCTCCACCATGCTACTCTCAAAGACCCACAACTTCTCATGAACAAGTTGGTTTTTATGGAGACTATGTGCCTGAAGTGAATGATGCTGAGCTTCAGCGAAGGGTGGAATTATGTCACCTTCAAAGAATAAGGCCAGCTGTGTATGTTGAGGTGGAAGAAGTTGATGATGAAATAATCATGGAAGTGCCACCATTGCACCACCCAGATTTTTTCAGGGTTCCTTGCTCTAAGTATCCTGTCTCTCTAAAGGATCTCAAGGTCCCTTCTGCTGATGAAGAACTCACCACTACTTTTACTGCTGTCAATGTACCTGGCCTGGATTATGTTGAAACTCGTCAGCTACAAGAATTGTTGAGAAGGGTGCAAATCTGCCAAAGTCAAGGGAATAGACATGGATACTTGTATGCTTGGCTGGTAGACCAAGTAGCTCAGGTTCATATTGAGGCTCATGAAAACTTTCTAAAGTTGATAGCTGGAAATGTTGACTTGACTGATGAGCTAGCTGAGCTCAAAGGTATGGTGTTTGGGATCACCAAGAATCAAGTCATCCACACAAAGTCAAATGAGCAGTTGTTTAGAAGAAATCAAACCTTGCTGAATGAAAGCATGAAGAAGGTCAGCACCTCTAATTCTGCCATCTCTGCCTCATTGGACAAGCTGAAAAATGAAGTTTCTGAGTCAGCTCTTAAAGAAGTTGTGCCAGCACCTCTAATTCTGCCATCTCTGCCTCATTGGACAAGCTGAAAAATGAAGTTTCTGAGTCAGCTCTTAAAGAAGTTGTGCCAGCACTTCTTGAACTCTCCCAAACAAACATTCTCTTCACCGCTCATCTTCGCCAACTCTACAATAAAATTTCTTTCTCTTCTACATCTCAAGATGATTTCCACACTTCCATCACTCAAGAACTCAATTCTCTCAAGAACAAACTTTTCTCTCAAACTCCTTTTCAAGTTGCTGTTGACAAGAAGCTACTTGATGAATCTGTCACCAGGACAAAGAAACTTGAAGAGGAGGTTGCTGGTCTTAAAGGAATGATGGGTGAAATGTTGGGCCTCCTCAAAAAGGGTAATGTGGAAGTAGCTCGTACCTCAGCTGCTTCCAAGGGGGAGAAAAATGCTGAGGACCCAACACAAAAATCCAAGCCAGCTGAGAAGGTTATAGAACCGGCAGCTGTGAATGTAAATGTTGAAAATGCTCCCCAAGTTCCCCCCACTGAAACTGGCAATGCTGAGAAGGTTAGAACCGGCAGCTGTGAATGTAAATGTTGAAAATGCTCCCCAAGTTCCCCCCACTGAAACTGGCAATGCTGAGAAGGTTATTGAACCGGCAGCTGAGAAGGTTGTTGCTGAGAATGTGCCAGCAAAACCAATAAATGTTTCTATCTTCAAGCCAACTGCTGAGTTCCACGCTGCCCTTGAAAAGAGATCACGTCGGTCAGGGTCTCGCTAACCCAACAAGGGATGAATCTTTCCCTACAAAGAAAAGGAGTGCCCAAGTTATATACGCTGAAAAATGTTACTAAGGATACACTTGGGCCAACTGAATGGATCGAAATTTACAAGCTGATCAAGGACAAGACAGCTGTAAGTTATGAACCGCTGATCAAGATGGCAGGTGAGCAGATAAAACATATTCGCAAAATGGAACAAAAATACAAAGTCAAAGACTCTCTGCTCAGCGCTGCAAGACATCCATATCCTCCTCCTCCTCCTCCTCAGCAACCAAGAAGTGGTGTGAAGAGAACAGCTTCTGGTCAAGTGATGTCTCAGCGTCCCTTCATTCTCAGAGCTGTTCCAAAGACTGATATAGATGAGGAGCCTCTGCTGAATCTAAGAATGCCTTCCAGGACCCTCTTTATGGATGGAGCTTATGATGACAAGCTGGGAGGTTTCTGCTTTTGCAATGTCCATGGTCATGAACTCTTCTTCAGGACCAATGAAATTGGAATTGCCCCCTCTACTTTTCTTTTGAAAATAAGAAAGTATTGTGCTCAGTCGTCCAACAATCCCGAATTTATAAAACTAATTGATCAAGAGCTGCTGAAGCCTGAAAGACAACAAGACAGAGCTTTCATCGAGGCCAAGCAAGAGTCGCAATGGGATTAAGGAGACTTGTAACCTTTGTAATGTTGTTTTTATTGTAAAGTTGTTTGTCAAATAAATAAGATCAGCATTCCTTCATTTCTATCTATTGTACTTCTAAGAAGTAACTTATACTCAGCTAAGTCTCCTCAGCGAATAGGGGGAGATTGTTGAGTCATGGATTCGCTGAAGATTACTTGCTGAGTCAAGTAGTCGCTGACAGCCTCAGCGAGAAGTTTCATCAGCGAGCCTTCAGCGATCACTATTATCTTCGAGTTAAAGGATAAGTTCAATGACTCACCGTCATATGTTGTAAGTCAAATATAGGCGGGAAAATGAAGATAAGAAGACTGGTCCCAAGGACACGTGTTGCAAGATCAAGATGGAGCCATGTGACCTTGTACCAAAATGGTACTAAGGTGTTTCTCTTTCATGCCGTTTTGGGAAAGAAACAAGATGGCAAACAGAGATGTCTGAAGACCAGTCTTACACACCAATAGATAGTTGACAACCTTCATGTGTCAACATCTATTGGGTTGTCATGTGATGCCTTTTCTCCCCTATATAAAGCATCACTTGACCTAGCCGCAAAGTTGTTGGTTCATTCTACAATAGTCACTTAGTGTGTTTTTCTCTCATTGTAGAATTGTATAATTGTTAAGTTTTCGTGTGTGCAAAAACTTAACAATATTTCTTTCTTTCTTTCTTTCTTTCTTTCTTTCTTTCTTTCTTTCTTTCTTTCTTTCTTTCTTTCTTTCTTTCTTTCTTTCTTTCTTTCTTTCTTTCTTTCTTTCTTTCTTTCTTTCTTTCTTTCTTTCTTTCTTTTTTTTTCTCTCATTGTAGAATTGTATAATTGTTAAGTTTTCGTGTGTGCAAAAACTTAACAATATTTCTTTCTTTCTTTCTTTCTTTCTTTCTTTGTAAACCAACCATGTATTCACCGTTTAATTAATACTACTTATGATTAAACGTGTCTACTTTCTTGTCTTGCTTTCTTAGTGTAATTTACATTAGTTGTTTAATTACAAAATCGTTGCAAACTTGGGACTTTCATTATGAGGTTTGTTCGCTACTTTCTCACTTAAACGAAATATGGATTATTTGGTACAACCTCTTCATTTGATTCATGAAGGTTTCATTGTTACCTTTATACACAGATACTTTTATAAAAATCTGCTAACTTTCATTGTTTTTTTTTCATATAGACATCTGATAACTGATAACTGACATGTAAAGTCAACTTTTTTGTTGTTTTCATTTGTATACTTTTATAGTTGACCTGCCGGTCCAACAAAATCTGTGCTTTTTTTTATTTTATTAATTTGTATATTCTATAATAAACATATTTGGGTAACGTTTTATGCTGTATTTTTTGTGAATTTGATAAACCTAACGTTTTTGGCCTAACGAATTGTTTTGTTTTCTTTTATATGTGATTCCAGTGATCAAACATTACAATTTATACAATCTTTACATTTACCTTTAGAGGAGACAAGATGGGTGGGTCATGAGTAGTGGGTCAAAAATGTGTTTGGTTGGGCCAAACCAGAAACTATCAATGTATACTCAGATCCAATTTGACCCGACCTATTTTGACCCGGCCTGTTTTGACCCGTTTTTAAAATTAACCGTATTGACCCGAACCCATTTTGACCCGTCACCCAACTCGATCCCAAGTGGATCGAATTATAGGTAGATAGGTGTAAGTTGACACAAAGCCTCAACTACTATAATTGATTACTTAACTGTTATCTTTCCTTTGTATATACTTTTTACATCTACATGCCTTAGGATAGTTTTAGGCTCTTTTCATATATCTGTCTTGGGCAGTTGGGATTTCGTCGAGCAAGTTAACAAGTTGACCTATTAGCCAAAAGGTTGTGGGTTAAAACCGCACTTGGGACAATGTGTGTTGTTGCTTTGTGGATAATTCCTTTTTCTGATAAAATATATCAAACTGACAAATGATTTGCATATCTCTTTATGTTTGATGTAGATATATGATGGGGTGTTCATGAACAATGTTATTTGTTTTTCTGTTCTCTCGGCAGTTGTTTAAATGAAGATTAGTATGGCATTTCACCGTCTAATTGTGAGTGCGTTCATTATTTGTGTGATCATGGGCACTTCAGCCGGATTTTGATCAAAGTTCCTTGTTTGGACATCGATGGCCTCATACCTTCTTTATGCATCATCAGTAATTTTTGTGCAAGTTTTTGCTTATTTTTTATAGTAAAAACAAAGGAATGAAAGGCAAATTTATATTGTTCCAAAGATGGAACAAGTGTTTAAAGTCTATTTTTCTATGTAATCTATTGTTTATCTATGTCATATTTTTCTAAAGGAATAGGTATCCTGGAATGTAACAAACTTTGGACGAATGTCTATAGTGTGAAATAACTAAAGTTGTGTTCATTGTATGTATTTATCTTTGAATTATGTCCATTGTATGTAAAAGTTCATACGTGGCAACCATATATAGCTGCCATATGTTAGTTTTTGATTGGTCGAATACATTTTGATACATACAATGAACATAATTTAAAGATAAATACATACAATGAACACAAGTTTGTTACATTCCAAAATACTTATCCCTTTTTCTAAACTACTAATGTAATCCATGTTATTATATTTCTTTTGTATTTCCATGTTATTATCCTTATTTTGGTGTTTGTAAATCTGTATTTCAAGGTTTTTTAATTTATTTTGTACAAGTTTATTAACGTGTTTGTGGTGATAGTGATTTGGTTATTGTTTTTCTTCAATAAAGTTTTTTGTTTTGCATCATATTGAATCCCTATTCGTGCCAATAAAAAGAATTATTGTTGGATACTTGGATCTATACGTAAAATTAAAGGAACATTTCATATTTGCCACTAAAGAGCTTGTAAATATCATATTTGCCCAACTAAACTTCATTATATCAAAAAAGCCATTATTAAACATGAAAAATATCAAAAATACCCAAATGCATAAATTTAACCAAATATTAACATTAAAATCCCTAAAATTTATAAATAACATTATCAATTTACAATTATACCCTCTTATATTTTATCCCTAATTACACTCTGCCAAATACAATTGTAGATTTTAACTGTCGTTCATAAATAACAGCAAAAGCCTTGAGGCCTATGGAGGAATCACTTTGCAAAACCCATGAAAAAAGACATTCAAAACCCTTTGTTTCAACTAAACCGTAAAGATTGAAATTTGTTCATGGGTTTAAAAGATTACAACAAACACATAAATAATAATTGCTGAAATTGTTATCAACAAAACTATATAAAAACTAGCAAAGTTGAGGGTAAGAATTATTAGCTAAAAAAGTACACGTATATATGACTGAATCATGTTAAGCATACACAAAATCCAAACATAGCATTCAAACATAGAATTTCCCACACTACAACAAAGAAGTCCTCATATATCCAATTCCTTTTCAAATCATGTTAATCAAAAATCATGAATCTGTGTAATTAAGGAAACAGACTATGATCAAAACTTGGAAGTATACAATAATATTAAATGGATATGGAAATCCATTTTGAAAAAAAAAACACAAGGAGAAATTATAGATTTACCTGATTAGAGTGGCTCACTATGATTAGGGCAAATTTCATGATCATCTAACTACCTATATCTAAATTAGAGGAAGAAGGCGGGAATGGAAATTGGGGAGAGCGGGAATTATAATAGATATATCGTATTGTAGTCTGGAGTAGATCTAATCTAATTAGGGGTTAATAGCAAAGGGTATATTTGTAAAATGAATATAGTATTTATAATTTTAAAAGTTTTTAATATTAAATTTAAGCATTTAAGTATTTTTGATATTTTTGATATTTAATAATGGCTTTTTTGATATTTTAAAGTTTAAATAGGCAAATATGATATTTGTAAACTCTTCAATGGCAAATATGATATTTTCCCTAAAATTAACTACTTTTTGAGGTCTTTTGCTTCCAGATATTCATGTTAAAGATTTTAATTGAGCATATGGCGGGGCTGAAATGCTATGACATAAGTCTGGTTACTGTCGGTACTTTGAGATACACAACAACCAAATTAGATGAAAAAAATATCTCTTATTTGTTAATGAGCCATGATGTTATGAGGGAATGAAAGACATTAATTTTGGTTAGTCAATAGACCATAATTACTTGAAATCGTGTATGCTAGGATGCATATAAGTAAATTAGATCTCTGGTACTCACCTCACTACCCTTTCTTTCAAGAATTTGACAACATTAAGTTGATTCTCTCTTTGTGCAACGTACAGGGATCACCTAATATGGAATATGTTTTGTGATGTGATAAATGTAAGGATGTTTGTATTGTTGGAAGTTAAATTACGTATTTTAAGAAATTGTATTGATTTTAATGATTTTTAAGAATATGCCGTGACAACTAAAGGAGTAAAGGATGCCTAACGATGACTGTATCATTGGAGATGGTCGAAGAAGGTATATCTTTTTGAATTATTTTTATACTTTTTTTTGAATTTTTCTTTTCTCCTCGGTTGGTTTCTTGGGTTTTGTTTTGAAAACATTTTTTCCCTATCTAATTTTTTGGAGTAAACATAAATATGATGTCGTGGTTATACCATATATTGTCCTTAAAAAAGGAAACGGATACCGCGGCAACGCGCGAGGTTGAACTAACTACAAATTTTGTAAAACTTTTTGTTATTAGTTTTGTTTTAGATTTAATTTTTTTTTTAGTTTCGTTTTCTTAATAGTTTATTTGTACTTATTTGGCTATTTAAATTTTTTGTTTTGTATAATGTTTTTTTCCTGATTTGAGCATTAAATGTTTCTTTTGTAAAAGTTTGCTTATATATATATATCATCTCCGACTTTTTTTTATTCTTTTTGTTGCTTTTATTTGTATTTGTTTGATCTTTAGGTTATGTTGGAGTCAAGCTGCTCATACAAAAGACTTGAAGATGACAAACAATTCAGAAATACTTAAGTATTTGGTTTTGAGCTGAGTCAGCTTGGACAGATCCAAGCTGAGTCAGGCTGAACATCTTCAATGTATATATAAGAAGATGGTATCATTCAAACTGCATCAATTAGAAGATAAGCATTTGGTCTGAAGTCGACGATGAAGATCAAGGATAGAAGGCCAAACTGATGGGTGAGAGTCAGTTTGGTTCTTACAGTCAGCTTGGATGGTACGGATACATCTTAGAGTATTGCAGGTGCTCTAATGTTGTTATACAACTCTGTATAACTATCACTTAACTTGATAAGCTTCCGGAAGAACATTCTAGAGTGCCAATTGGTGATTGTAAACATTCTATGAGGTGTCAATTATCATGTGACTGCACGATTATATTGGAAAGCATCTGGGAACAATAAGGACAATATCACTATCATCATCTTGCTGAAGCCATTGGATCAAAACGTGTGGAAGACAATGGAGGGTATCTAAGGCATGGTTGATGCCTATATAAACCAGCCTTAAAGATTCAAGAATGTGTGCATCCATTACATATTAACTCTCACAACGATTAAAGCATTCAGCTTGGATCCGTGTTGTACTCTGTTTGAGCTAGTAGAGTTAATATACAGAGTTGTAACTTGCTATTCAACCAAGTAATTAGATTTGTAGGCTAGTGTAATACTTAAATTTATGCTTTTAATCTGTTTTTGATTTAATTTTTTTTTTAGTTTTGTTTTATTTAATTTGTACTTATTTGGCTATTTAAATTTTTTGTTTTGTATAATGTTTTTTTCCTGATTTGAGCATTAAATGTTTCTTTTGTAAAAGTTTTTTTTTTTTTTTTTTTTTTTTTTTTTTTTTTTTTTTTTTTTTTTTTTTTTTTTTTTTTTTTTTTTTTTTTTTTTTTTTTTTTTTTTTTTTTTTTTTTTTTTTTTTTTTTTTTTTTTTTTTTTTTTTTTTTTTTTTTTTTTTTTTTTTTTTTTTTTTTTTTTTTTTTTTTTTTTTTTTTTTTTTTTTTTTTTTTTTTTTTTTTTTTTTTTTTTTTTTTTTTTTTTTTTTTTTTTTTTTTTTTTTTTTTTTTTTTTTTTTTTTTTTTTTTTTTTTTTTTTTTTTTTTTTTTTTTTTTTTTTTTTTTTTTTTTTTTTTTTTTTTTTTTTTTTTTTTTTTTTTTTTTTTTTTTTTTTTTTTTTTTTTTTTTTTTTTTTTTTTTTTTTTTTTTTTTTTTTTTTTTTTTTTTTTTTTTTTTTTTTTTTTTTTTTTTTTTTTTTTTTTTTTTTTTTTTTTTTTTTTTTTTTTTTTTTTTTTTTTTTTTTTTTTTTTTTTTTTTTTTTTTTTTTTTTTTTTTTTTTTTTTTTTTTTTTTTTTTTTTTTTTTTTTTTTTTTTTTTTTTTTTTTTTTTTTTTTTTTTTTTTTTTTTTTTTTTTTTTTTTTTTTTTTTTTTTTTTTTTTTTTTTTTTTTTTTTTTTTTTTTTTTTTTTTTTTTTTTTTTTTTTTTTTTTTTTTTTTTTTTTTTTTTTTTTTTTTTTTTTTTTTTTTTTTTTTTTTTTTTTTTTTTTTTTTTTTTTTTTTTTTTTTTTTTTTTTTTTTTTTTTTTTTTTTTTTTTTTTTTTTTTTTTTTTTTTTTTTTTTTTTTTTTTTTTTTTTTTTTTTTTTTTTTTTTTTTTTTTTTTTTTTTTTTTTTTTTTTTTTTTTTTTTTTTTTTTTTTTTTTTTTTTTTTTTTTTTTTTTTTTTTTTTTTTTTTTTTTTTTTTTTTTTTTTTTTTTTTTTTTTTTTTTTTTTTTTTTTTTTTTTTTTTTTTTTTTTTTTTTTTTTTTTTTTTTTTTTTTTTTTTTTTTTTTTTTTTTTTTTTTTTTTTTTTTTTTTTTTTTTTTTTTTTTTTTTTTTTTTTTTTTTTTTTTTTTTTTTTTTTTTTTTTTTTTTTTTTTTTTTTTTTTTTTTTTTTTTTTTTTTTTTTTTTTTTTTTTTTTTTTTTTTTTTTTTTTTTTTTTTTTTTTTTTTTTTTTTTTTTTTTTTTTTTTTTTTTTTTTTTTTTTTTTTTTTTTTTTTTTTTTTTTTTTTTTTTTTTTTTTTTTTTTTTTTTTTTTTTTTTTTTTTTTTTTTTTTTTTTTTTTTTTTTTTTTTTTTTTTTTTTTTTTTTTTTTTTTTTTTTTTTTTTTTTTTTTTTTTTTTTTTTTTTTTTTTTTTTTTTTTTTTTTTTTTTTTTTTTTTTTTTTTTTTTTTTTTTTTTTTTTTTTTTTTTTTTTTTTTTTTTTTTTTTTTTTTTTTTTTTTTTTTTTTTTTTTTTTTTTTTTTTTTTTTTTTTTTTTTTTTTTTTTTTTTTTTTTTTTTTTTTTTTTTTTTTTTTTTTTTTTTTTTTTTTTTTTTTTTTTTTTTTTTTTTTTTTTTTTTTTTTTTTTTTTTTTTTTTTTTTTTTTTTTTTTTTTTTTTTTTTTTTTTTTTTTTTTTTTTTTTTTTTTTTTTTTTTTTTTTTTTTTTTTTTTTTTTTTTTTTTTTTTTTTTTTTTTTTTTTTTTTTTTTTTTTTTTTTTTTTTTTTTTTTTTTTTTTTTTTTTTTTTTTTTTTTTTTTTTTTTTTTTTTTTTTTTTTTTTTTTTTTTTTTTTTTTTTTTTTTTTTTTTTTTTTTTTTTTTTTTTTTTTTTTTTTTTTTTTTTTTTTTTTTTTTTTTTTTTTTTTTTTTTTTTTTTTTTTTTTTTTTTTTTTTTTTTTTTTTTTTTTTTTTTTTTTTTTTTTTTTTTTTTTTTTTTTTTTTTTTTTTTTTTTTTTTTTTTTTTTTTTTTTTTTTTTTTTTTTTTTTTTTTTTTTTTTTTTTTTTTTTTTTTTTTTTTATGCTTTTAATCTGTTTTTGATCATGATTCGTATGGAAATTAAAGGATAAAAGGTGGAGAGAATGAATATTTCATTAAGTCATATGTATAAAATGGGTGAAAGGATTCTTTAGAAAGGAGGTGGGAAGGGGTATTTATACTACTAGTCTATTTTCACTAAGACCCCTTCCACACTTGGATAATTACAATTCAACAACATTATTTTATAGCTAACATTCTCCCCCTTGGTGTTGAATTGTAAAAGTTGCATCGTCTTCGATCTTTAAATCTTGATGGGCCCTTTTTGTTGAGAATCTTAGATTGACTTTGAAGCTTTCTTTTTGTCTTCATCGTCTTCGAGCAACTTTGACTTTTTCGGTTCTCAAGCATTCTGTGATGGCGAAGACTTGGGTTTCTTGCAAAATGCGGAAGCTTGGCTTGGTGTAAAGCGCGGAAGCTTGGCTTGTAAATGAGAGTGGAGCTTGTCTTACTTTTCAGTCTTTGAACATTTGTCTTTTGCTCCCCCTCAAACACACAATTTTCTCTATCACAAACAATTAGTCCAAAAAAAATTGAATTTTATTTATAGCTCCCCCTCAACTCGTGCATAATCTTTGAAGCAAGAAATTAACTTATGCATTGTGCTCCCCCTCAAATGGACAATCAATCTTAATCAATCTTTTGAGCTTTTCTCCCCCTCATGATGAACATGAGTAATGTGTTCATCATGCAACAATGATTGAAGGTACAAATGGTGAATGAAAAGGTATCATTATGAAGGAACGTCTCAATTAAACATGTTTTGAACGGGTTGTACACAGAAATATGCACAAGCCATCTGACAAGAACTTACTTTGAAGCAAGCTTTGGAACCCATTTGAGAACGGGTCCAAGAGACTTAGATACTTTTGAAAAATTCTTGTAAGTTGTGTCAATTCGATTCAAGAACATTGAATTCCACCTGGATTTGAAACTTGATGATTCATTTTGAAGTAGCTTTTGTGGAATCAATGGTGATTTGAGGGCAGGTATATGAGTTTGAGGTTTGGACTTTGGAGGCATATGTGAAAACCAGCCATATTGATCTCTAAAATGAATGGCTTTAGTGGTAGAATCCTTAAAAACTCGACAAGAGTTGTATCGAGGAACTGTAGGAGTCTTAGGGAAAATAGGCACGAATTTTGCAAAGGTTGGTTTAGATTTTTGAAGTGGTGGGGGAGATATCTTTGGTGGTTCGATGGTGATTGATTTGATCTTTTGTGGTGTTGGTGCGAGATTCAAAAGTTCTGAAATTGAATATCTGAATTGTTTCGAGTCACTTGACTGAACTTCTGGTTTGGTGAAAATAGATTTGTTTTCAGATTGTATCAGTTGATTTGGAGGAAGTGAAACGGGATTAAGGGGCGATGATGAATTCAGTTGAGTTGAGACAGTTGCAAGTTGTGTTTCCAATGACCGTGAATAGTCTTGAAGTTGTTAGATTATCTTCATAAATTTCCTCTCTTTACTCACAAACAAAATGGACTTGTTTTGCAATTCGTTGCGAAGTTGAGATATCTTTTCAAGCGAAACAAGTTCATTCGACCGACTCTCATTGATTTCAACAGTGATTTGAAAGTGAGCTTCTCTAAGTTGATCACATAACTTCGTAATATTTGTTTGCAGAAGATCATTTGCCGACTTGAGCTCTTTATTTTTCAATTTGAGTTTCTCATTCTCAAGCTCAATTAAATGGAATTTGTTAAAAGCATGTTGTTTGGTTGAGTAAATCTTTGCAATGCAAGGAGTGGTATGAGGTTGACTCAATGTAGTTAAACAACATGAACATATCATATCTTCATGACGTTTCTCTTGATCCAAAGTAGGTTTTGTAAGCGTGGATGAAAAAAGCTCTCTCAAAATGGGATCATTTGTAAAAATGTCTTGTGATGTATGAGTCGTCATCTTGGAATCAAAGGATTTAATGGCAGCCCAATTAAAGAGTCCAAATGAAGAGATATACTTAGCCCAACAACTAATACCTAGTAATAGTCCTTAGCCCAATCACAATAATCAGTCCAAGATTGAATACAGTTAAGCCCAACTACAAATTACTAGCCCAAAGCTAAATTCAACATCAAAAAGAAATATGAATGAAATTCTCAAATAAAATAAAATAAAATATGACAACTTTGATCAGGAAGGTGATCACGTGAATGCTTAAACCCCATTAGACACAAATTTAAATTCAATACTCACGTGAAGATATATATAAAAAAAATAAAAATGGAAGCCAGCTAATTGAAGTCATTAGCATTCATTTTAAAGAATGGCGAGTGGCAGGTTTTGCACGTAGACCGGGATTGATGTGGTTTGTAGTTAGAAGGGAAGATAATCGCAAGTACATAATCAATGAAGCTCGTTTCAATCTTCTTTCTGCTGATGATCTGATTTCCCTTCTCCATCACTTTGCAAGAAGGCTCATACAACCAGATCCAGAGAATCAAGATGCCTATTACGCTGTAAAGAGATACATGGATAGTCTTATCTTGAGTCAAACTAAAAAAGACTTCCAACTGGCTGTTGAAAAGAAGAGAAAGAAAGTGAATCTTACCGTGCCGAATCAAAGAATCCCTGGAGTTAATCTTGAAAACTTCAACACTGGTGCCGTGTTTGATAATCCTCATGGTTTTGTATTTGAAAGTGATCAGAGGCACAAAATCTTCATTCGACTCGACGAACTCTCCAAATACTCTGATGGAACATTGAGACAATGCCAGAGTGTGTTTGAAAGTCTTCATGAGTTCGAAGAGTCTGAAAAAGAAAAGAAAAGATTAATGAAGGTAATAAAGAAGATTAGGGCCCATAACCCACAGGTCACGGGATCGTAACCTGTCTCTGATATCAATTGTAATACTTAAATTTATGCTTTTAATCTGTTTTTGATCATGATTCGTATGGAAATTAAAGGATAAAAGGTGGAGAGAATGAATATTTCATTAAGTCATATGTATAAAATGGGTGAAAGGATTCTTTACAAAGGAGGTGGGAAGGGGTATTTATACTACTAGTCTATTTTCACTAAGACCCCTTCCACACTTGGATAATTACAATTCAACAACATTATTTTATAGCTAACAGCTAGTTTGTTCCACAACTACTTGTAATTCTTTTTTATTCATCAATAAAAGAATTAGTTGAAAATAGTTTACACTTGTTCTTGTAGTGCACTTTACATTATTGTCTTTAATATTCTGTTATATATTTCATGGTTACATATACATATAACTCGGATCGATTATGAACAAGATTGTTAAAAGAACTAATATTCCGCATTAAAAGTTTAAAAGTTGTATTCACCCTCCCTCTACAACTCTTTGAAACATCTTAAACCATCCTGTTATCTCCTTGGGGACCTATCAGATTATTTGTTAAATTTTTCTTTGGTGTCCTAGAAAGGAAAACAGATTGCGATAACACGCACGAAAAATAATGGTATTGGATATGTGGCAACTTTATTTTTATATACCATTTATTTTTATTTTGAACAAAAAGAAATTAACATGTTCCCTTGAAAAAAGTTTATGGTTGTTATTCCCGCAAATGAACGCATATGTTTCCAGAAAACGGAGCCCACCCATCACACCTAGTATCTATTAAACTAAAATCGAATAAATGTCGAAACATTGCTCGCTTATGTCATCGTGGGTGCTCGATCGTTAAAAATTAACTCGGCGACTTTAGCCAAATTATACATATTTTACGTGTTAGTTTTAAGGCTAACGAGCATGGTACCCGCGCAATGCGGCGGCGGTATAGTGGTGTTGGTGACGCGTGGTGATGACATCGACAATTGGTGTCGAGTGGTGTAAGTTGATGTTAAGATAATAGAAATATTTTATAAGATAAGAACTTAGAATGTAAATTAGCAAGATAAGGGTTTAGGGTGTAAATTATTTCATTAAGGGCAAATTTGGTAATTTATAAAAACTCTTCCATAGTGGGGTGTTTATTAAGGGCAGTTTAGTAATTTCGCATGTAACTTTCTTGTAACACTTTCCATTTTGAGGGGGGTGGATAATTTTTAATAAGGAGTATAGATATCCGTTACTTGAATACATTTTATGTTAATTTTATGTGTTTAACTTTCTTATTAATTGCAAAAGAGTTTTTGTAGGTCAATCATATTGCTTTTATATGGCTTGTATGCATTTGAAGCTTAAACGAGAAATAAATAGCTCAAAATGGTGTTCAAGTGATATTTGGTTGCTCAACTACGACTCGAGATCAAGTTATATGAAAAAATTAAATGATGTTAACAAAACTACAAGATTTGAGTCTTGGCATGAATTGAGTGCAGAACATGTGGATTTGGCCCTTCATGGCAGGTTAACAAATTGTCATGAGACTCCCATGATCGCCGTTACTGTCGCGAGAGCCCCCTAACATGGTTAGAGTTGCGTTTGACCACTCTTTGACCGTGCCTTATTAATTTTGGTTAACAAAATTTCAAGATTCTCCACTTAGACGTTGGGAATTAATTTATTGCCCAATCACATGAGGACACGTGGCCTCTCAGTATATGATTTTCGTTCATTTCTTTGGTTTTGAGCATGAAAGACAAATGAGTGTTATGTTCCTTAATGGAACCAATGGAGGGAGCCTCACATTTTGAAGTGCTAGCCTTCTAACTTTTGTTCAGCCACTTGGTCAACCTTTTTGCCAACCGAACCCAGCCACCATTCTGCATATAAAATCCAAAGAAACCCTCTATTTTCACACACATCTTTTTTCTCCCAATAACAAAACTCTCTTTTTATCCCTCCACTATCCAGCATTATCTTCATCATCAAAACAAAACCTCTAGCCATTTGCTCTATTTGATAAGATTAAAATCCTTTTTACTTGAAGATCTATCACTTCTTTTTTTTCTTAAAAAAAAAAAAAACCTTTTCATTTTCATTTTAGCTGGTAATAAGTTAAATGATTATTTAATGTGATTATTTGTGTTTATATGGCTATTATGATTATGTGTGAGTAGTTTGTTTTAGTGTTTGTCGAGGCACTAGTATGAATGTCACTTAATAATGGTATGTTTTGATGGTTGATGGTTGGTTGATTTTGGTTTCGGGATTATTTATTTTAGTTGCGATGATATGGTGGGTTTGATCTTATCGCAATTGACTGATTAGGTAAGATTAGACTCATGGGTAGTTAGTTTTTTATATGGTTGACTACCATGGAGATAATGACCGCAAATCTATGAATTACCCTTGACCGTGATTATTAGTTATATAAGATTTTTGTCACTAATAAATTATTTTAATATTTAAAGATGAACATCAAAATATTTTATAACTTGTTAGAATTAGATTTTTTTAAAAAGTTACTTGTTAGGATTAGTTGGGTCATGAAAAAAAAAACCACCTCATGCTTCATCCGAATGTTCTTAAGTTGTTTTTGATCTCCAATTAATGAAGTTAAATAATATTAGACAACCTAGACAAATAGGGCCTAAATGTATCTTGATGCTTACACGGTATCAATGATACCAAACATCATGATGTGCTTTCTTTCTCCCCTCTTTATCTTTACATCAATAACCTACATGGCTACATTACTCGTCGTCGTCATCAACCTTCGCCACTACAAACACCACCAATAATCACCGTACCTATGTAGTCCTAAATTATGAAGGTTTTTTGTAGTATATCTAAGATTTAGATTATGATATAATGTTAATTGCTATGATTATAAGTTTGTTTAGTATATTTACTTATGAAAATTAGTCTATAGATAATAATAATAATAATAATAATAAATATGAATGTAGAGTAAGATATATACCATATTATAATATAATTTTGCATTTGTAACAATATTAGGTAACTATGAAAACTGAAAAATAGTTTACTTTAAAATGTAACACTTTAAAATAAACTATTTTCTGATAAAAAAAAATATTTCAATCCTCTTTAAATATATTGTTATAAGATAAATGGAGCATTTTGTGAACATTTTACAAAAACGACAATAATTGATTGGTAGAAACGTCTTTTCTTAATTTATAAGTAAATTACCCTATAGATATCTTTTGGAGTCAAATGCATTTTTAGTCTCTGTCTTATCACCAATTCGCAAGCATAGTCAAAATTGACCTATCGTTGCAACCGAGAACCAACTTTCACCTTTTAGTTGGACTCTCGGTCTTAAAAGTGATGTTTGTCTATTTTTCACTGTTAGTTGGGTCATGCCATACATGTTAACAACAACTAACTAGATCATAAAAAATGTGTGAAACGTCTAACGAACAATCAAGAAAATGATCATAGGAAATGCGTGAAACGTTTAACACACAATCAAGAAAATGACCATAAAAATATGTGTGAAACGTTAACGAACAATCAAGAAAATGATCATAGGAAATGCGTGAAACGTTTAACACACAATCAAGAAAATGACCATAAAAATATGTGTGAAACGTTGAGCCAACAATCAAGAAAATGGCCAGTTATGTTTAAACTTTAAACGTACTTTCTTATATAACGTGACATGTACAATCTATATATTAGAAGGTTAACTCGATGTGCAATTAGTATAATTCAGTTCCTATATTTATTGTCTCGAATGAATGAATTTATATATATCTATGAATCAATTATGGTTGTTAAAGAAAACAGATGCTGATGAAATTTGAGAGGAAAAGTAACAGAGTAAATGGATTATATTTTTTCATAGCAAAAGGTCATGAATTTTGGCTAATCTTGATAGTGGTGTAATCGTGTTATCCAACTATGGGATAACACGATTACATTGATTGCTTTGACGAACACGATAGATGGCCCCGACCGTTGGTGGTGCTCATGTTCATCACTCTCAACCGCTTTTTGTTTCTGGTGGTTCGTTATTTGATATAATAATGTGTATATATCGTTGATTTTAGTCATGTGTATGACTTTAGTATATATTGGTTCATTTTAGTCATGTGGTTAATTTGAAGAGCCCATAAGCTGTTTTTTTTCTTTTTTTTTTTCTCTCTCTTGGAACGGCCATAAGTTGTTGTTAACGTGCATAAAAAATTATACCTTCCATATAAAAAATCCACCCCTAAGTTTTATGATAAATATACAACTATTTTATGCATCTAACTACAGCCTTTGGGATTATATTTAGCAAGACTCAAAATGAGAAACTTGGTAATAATTTGAGTCCTCGTAATAATATAATCGAAATATATGCATGTGAGCAATTGCTGGTTATGGTGGAAAAGCTATATCGCAAAGTAGGAACCACATGTACTATACATGTATATGGTCAAGTGTTTTTAATAATTGTTAGCCCTATAGCTCTTTCGTATGTAACGACCCTTAAGATTATTTAGTATTGTAATATCTTTTGTCCTGAATGTGTTATTGTACATGCAGGAGATGACAACAAGATCAAAGTATGGAACTACAACTGCATCAGTGTTTGTTTACTCCACTTGATCTATTTTGCGGCCCAAAATAGATTTGCAGTCCTTGAAAAGAGAGAAACTCATGTATTGGTGAAAAACTTGGAAAACGAGATTGCGGAGGAAAGTACTCTTCGTGTTGCTACCGATGTTATATTCTATGCTAGTACACATAACTTGCTATACAAGGCAGGGGCCGGATAGAGTCTTCGTCTATGACCTTCAACAATAGGTTATGACTGGAGACCTTCAAACTTTTTTTGTGAGGTCGTCGTGTAGTCAACGGACATGGAGAGTGTTGCTAGACTTACGAAACATTCAATAATCATAGCTAATAAAAAAATTCGTTGAACGATGAACTGTGTTCGTTTATACCATGGTCACCCATATCAAATACTTAACTTATATCATATACTGCCTATCTAATGGGGTCAACGGACTTATAAAGACACTTGATGTTATAGAGTATATCACAATGATATTAAGAAATAAACTGTTTTTTTTATCGGGATGAGAAAAGTTGCCTGATACTTATTAATTCCACTGAATATAACTTCTAAGTTTTCTGTACTTAAAAGCTAAAAGCTATATTCAGTTAAATCAATAAGTATCGACATCTTTTTCCATCTTGGTACAAACAAAACAATTTATTTCCCAATATCGTTGTGATATACAACGAAACATCAAGGGTTTTTACAAGTTCATTGTCCACATTAGGTAGACCGTATTGATATGGGTGAGGGTAGTACGTGTATATGAACATTCCATTATCATCCTAGGAACCGTTTTTCACTCAGATTCTTTTGCGAAGGGTACACCGCTTAGCGAATTTTTTTATTAGCTATGATTATTGAATTTTCGCTAAGTGTAGCGATACGTACTCTCCATGTCATGTGATTACACAATGAATTTCAAAAGAAGTTTGAAGGTCCCAAGTCGGCGACTGTTATTGAAGGTCATGGACTAATACCCTATCCCCTGGCTTGCATAGCAAGTTACCTGTATTAACATAAAATAGGGCATCGGCCACACGGGAAGAATGCTTTGTATTAGCATAAAGTAGGGCATCGGCCACACAGGAAGAACGCTTTCTTCCACAATTTCGTTTTGAGTGGTTTTAATTTTTTTTTCTTAGTTCGTTTTTATTCGTTTTTTGTTTTCATTGTAAGTTTCCATCCTTTATCTTAAAAACTCTTAGTATGTGGTAGTGGTGTCTGCACAAGTCTTACTATTAGGAGTTTAGCAAAGGGTATGGTTGTGCAGATATCCTGATTAAGTAATGCATTATTTTCTTTCATATAGAAAAATTATGAGTTTAGTTTTCTGTAAATTAAATGTAGGCTGGGGTGGCTTATCTAACTCCTTTATAAAAATTATTCACTCTCTACAAATAGAAAGTGTTACTCAAATGTTACATACGAAAGTACTAAATTGCCCTTAATAAACACCCACTATGGAAATATTTTTTATAAATTACCAAATTTGCCCTTAATGAATTAATTTACACCCTAAACCCTTATTTTAATAATTAACACTTTAAGCCCTTATCTTTTTAAATATTACACTATCACATTTACATCAACCTACACCACTTGACACCGCCACCACCACCAATAATACCGTCACCGACACCACTAGACCGTCGTCCCCACCACCGCCGCCGCATTGCGCGGGTACCATGCTCGTAATATGGAAGTTGCATGCCGATTCCGGTCACGTGCGTGGAAGGTCCTTTAAGACATTGTCGTTAAGTCCTTTCATTTGCATACAATGCTGATGTGGTCACGTGTAGAAGGTCCTCAAGATATTGTCGTAAGTCCTTTCATTTGCATATGCATCCATACATTATGGCTATTCATGGAGATTCCCCTGTTTAGGATTCCAACTAGTAAGTCTGGTTAGTTTATTTAAAAAAACGGACTCCTGTGATTTTTCTAAAAAGAGCACGTCTCTCATGTTTCATAAGAATGGTCTTTGTGGTAAATTTGTTTTGTATACTCATAGCTGATATATATTACTAGACAGGTTTCACCGAAAGATGTATAGGACTTGGAGTGGTGCATTTCTGATTTCTGGATCAGTTGATAACTCATGCATCATATGGGATGTTAATAAAGGTAACATCGTATCCAAGGTCAGAAACTGATCAACTTAAGCTCTTTTATTTTAACGTTCTAACCATCCTCGAGACACCTAGGCCTGAAGATGTATCCCAGGTCATTGCGCTGACAAACTCCAAATACAGAAAATGTTGCTTAAAAGTAAACTTAACATCATGATTATGCAGAAAACATGGGAGGAATGGACAGACGATGATGTGGATAAATCTGGGTGGGCATGGACGCAGGATATAATGTTGTTGGTGCTTGGTATAGCCCTGTTAGCTCTTCTATCTGAAACATTCATACCTAGTGGGTAGAATGTCTCTATAACTCAGCAACCATACCATTATTTGTTGTTTTATTTATTTAGATCCTTTGGTCGCAAATGCTAGAGCAACTGTCTCTACAATCCAAACTCTGCAAGTCAAAGGAAAGACTGAAAGAATGAACTACTTCGCTGACTTTTTATGAGGTTTGTTCGCTACTTTCTCACTTAAACCAAATATGGATTATTTGGTACAACCTCTTCATTTGATTCATGAAGGTGATGCACACAGATACTTTTATAAAAATCTGCTAACTTTCATAGTTTTTTTTCATAGACATCTGATAACTGACATGTAAAGTCAACTTATTGTTTTGTTTACTTTTATATGTGATTCCAGTGATCAAGCATTACAATTTATACCACATTTACCTTTAAAGGAGACAAGATGGGCAGGTCATGAGTAGTGGGTCAAAAATGTGTTTGGTTGGGCCAAACCACAAACTATCAATGTATACTTTATAAATATTAATCCAAAAAATAGATATCGTACATTTGAAGACACTTTGAATGACTTTTGACCCGTTTTACCACTTTCCTCTTTGGTTAATTGTTTTACTTAGCACATCTGACTAGAACCGGCAATTGCGACCCAAACACTAAAATTTGGGTGATATTGGACATTTGATTTAACTATATGAGTCAGATTGGTATATTTAAACAAATATACCAATGACAACAATTGTTTTGATCTTATATAATTGTATGTTTAAAAAAATATTGGTTTCTTTCACTTAATTTACAAACTTAATTCGTTATATTCTATAACTAGATTAAACCCGCACGTTGTGCGGGCTGACTGATAACGTAAATAAAAGTAACTTATAGTTACATTATTATTATTCATAATTTATGATAATACAAAAAACTGTCAGATTACAACTGATGCAAATAATAAAACTATTATTTATGAATATACGATATATGTTAAGTATGTTAAAACATTATATCCTCAATTATGGTGATGGAAGCCATGGGGAGATAAATGACAGGAACGGAATGAAATTTGTGAATCCATATCTCTATATATATAGCTACTTATAATAGCGGTTAGAATCATCACCCAATGATAAACACACAAAAAAAGAGCGGATCGGATGACCAATATACAATCAGACAAATATTAGCAGGCAAAAATACTACTTCATAACCAAGATGGTTGATAATAACATTTACATTATTCGCATTAGCATATATAACATTATGAAAGTCCCAAGTTTGCAACGATTATGTAATTAACAACTAATGTAAATTACTTTAAGAACATAAGACAAGAAAGTAAAGAAGTTTAATCATAAGTAACATTGATTAAACGATGAATACATGGTCGGTTTACAAAGAAAGAAAAGAGAAAATATTGTTAAGTTTTTCGTCACACTAAAACTTAACAGTTATACAAAGTCAGAAAAACACACTAAGTGTAATTGTAGAACAAACCAACAGAGTTGCGTCTAGGTCAAGTGATGCTTTATATAGGAGAGAAAAGACATCACATGACAACCCAATAGATGTTGACACATGAAGGTTGTCAACCATCTATTGGTGTGTAAGACTGGCCTGCAGGAATCTCTTTTTCCATCTTGTTTCTTTTCCAAAATCGGTATGAAAGAGAAACACCTTAGTACCATTTTGGTACAAGGTCACATGTCTTCATTCTGATCTATCAACACGTGTCCTTGGGGACCAGTCTTCTTATCTTTATTTTCCCGCCCATATTTAACTTACAAACCATGGCGGTGAGTCATTGAACTTATCCTTTAACTCGAAGATAATTGTTGATCGCTGACAGCTCGCTGACAAAGTCCCTCGCTGAGTCTTTCAGCGAATCCATGACTCAACAATCTCCCCCTATTCGCTGAGGAGACTTAGCTGAGTAGCAGTTGCTTGAACTTATAAGAATAAGAAGTAGAATGAGGGAATGCTGATTTTATATATGACAAACACCTTTACAATAGACAACATTACAAAAATTACAAGACTACTTAATCCCACTGAGACTCTTGCTTGGCCTTGATGAATGCTTCATCCTTTTGTCTTTCAGGCTTCAGTAGCCCTTGATCATTCAATTTTATAAACCCGGGATCATTTGAAGTCTTGGTGCAATACTTCCTTATTTTTAGAAGGAAGGACAAAGGAGCAATTTCAATTTCATTGGTCCTGAAAAAGAGCTCATGACCATTGACATTGCAAAAGCAGAAGCCTCCCAGCTTCTCATCATAAACACCTTCCATAAAGAGAGTTCTGGAAGGCATTCTAAGGTTTAGCAGCGGCTCCTCATCTATATCAGACTTAGGAACAACTCTGATTATAGAGGGGAGCTGAGAAGAATGAGTTCCAGAAGCTGGCCTTTTAACTCCAGCTCTAGCTGGCTGAGATGGAGGAGGAGGGAATGGATGTCTAGCAGCGCTGAGCAGGGAGTCTTTGATTCTATACTTTCTTTCCATTTCATGCACTTTCTTTATTTGCCTCCCTGCTAGCTCAATCATCGGCTTGTAGCTAACTGTTGTCTTATCCTTTATCAGCTTGTACACTTCAATCCATTCAGTTGGCCCAAGTGTGTTATCAGTGACATCTTCCAAAGTGATTAGCTTGGGCACTCCTTCCCTTTGAAGGTGAAGGTTCATTCCCTTCCTTGTCAATGAGACTCTGACATAAAGAATCTTTTCTTTCCTTTGCCTAATTTCCCTTGACTTAAGGTAGCGTTCTTTGCCTTCTTCAAAATTTTTCTTCAGTTGAGATTTTCTAGCAAAGAACTCTTCCACTTTCTTTTTCAAAGCTTCCATCCCACTAGTCTGCTTAGCCAGCATTTGAAATTCACCATCAGCATCCTTCAATTCTTCATCCACAACCTGCTCACTTATAAACTTTTGAGAGAGCTCCTCTTCTCTCTTTTTCTTTTTCAGCTCCTCCTGAAGTACAACTTCTTCAGGAGTAAGTTCAGCAGTTGTTTCTTGAGGTGCTGCTGGTTTAGGGAAGGCTCCAGCCATTAGCTTTTCTTGCTGTTCCCTTGCTGTAGTAGGAGCTTTGGGTGGCTTACCTTTTTCAGCAATCGCTGCCTTACCCTTTTCAGCATACTTTCTTTCAAGAGCAGCATGGAATTCAGGAGTAGGCTTGAAAGAAGAAACATTAATTGGTTTCGCTGGCACACTCTCAGCGATGACAACCTTATCTTTTTCAGCCGTTGTTGGCACTTCCTCAGCAACTCCAGATTCAACATTTTCCTTATCAACTTCAGCTGCCGGTTCAACAACCTTCTCAGCTTGCTCCCCCTCAACACTTGCTGCCGGTTCAACAACCTTCTCAGCATTATCAACATTTGGAGTTTCATTTTGGGGAGCTTGGGGAGCATTGCCATTTGTCACATTTTCAACTTGCTCCCCCTCAACGTTTGTTGCCGGTTCAACATCCCTATCAGCAATATCATCATTTTTCACATTGTCAGTTGCTGGACCCTCCTCAACACTTTTCTCCCCCTTGGAAGCAGCAGAGGAACGAGCTACTTCCACATTGTTTTTCTTGAGGAGTCCCAGCATTTCAGTCATCATGCCCTTAAGGGTGCCAACTTCCTCTTCAAGTTTTCGCTGCCTGCTGATAGATTCTTCAAGCAACTTTTTATCATCAGCAGCCTGGGAAGGAGTTTGGGAAGAGAATTATGTTTTAAGTGAAGAGATTTCTTTTGTGAGAGTGGTGAGAAGAAAGAGATGGTGTTAGTGAGTTGGCGGAGTTGAGCAGTGAATAGAATGTTGGATTGGGAGAGTTCTTGGAGTGCTGGCAAGAGTCCAGGAACCTCAGCAGCCTTTGTGGACTTAATTTCTTCTTTTAGTTTGTCCAGCGAGGCAGAGATATGAGAGTTTGAGGTGCTGACTCTCTCCATGCTATGATGCAGCAAGTTTTGATTTCTTTTGATTCAGCCCAGTCATGTTCTTCAGCAACAAGACCTTTGGCAGGAGCTTTGGCTTCTTCCACTTCAGCCATTTTAGCACGAAGCTCATAGTACTTCTTTTTATATTCATCAGCAGGCTTGACTGATGAAGAAGAGGGTCTTGCTTACGAAGAAGAGGACTTCGCTACCTGCAAAGAAGGAATAGAAACTTTGCATTCCTTTTGATAATGGCCTCTTCGACCACATCTCCAACATTCTTCTTGCGATTTGTCCACCACTGGTTTTTGTGAAACATTCGACCTACAACTGTTCCATTTCTTAGAATATCTTTTACCAGCGATAAGAGCAAATTGCATGAAATCCGAGAACATCTCTTGTCTCTCCTCGAAATCGAGGTCATTGACAAGATCTTGGATATGAGATGGGGTGGAGTTGCTGTTGTTAACATGGATAGTGCTAACTTCAGCAGAGACCAAAGCAAGAGGGTCATGAATATGAGGGGTGCTAGATAAAGAAGAAGAAGAAGATGAACCAGCATGCCTTTTGGAATCAGCCTCAGCTCTCAAGTTTTGAGCAAGGGCTCTCTCTTCAAATTGAAGAGTGCCATAGAGTGATTCCAGATCATGTTGTTTTAGCAGTTTGGTGGTTCGAAGAATTTGTCTTAAACCTTGCCATTTGATAGGAAAGTTGTCAATGAACTTGTGGTACACTTCAAGCATATCATGCTCTATGCCAGCGTTTGTCATATCATTCAGAAGACATTTGAACCGATTGTAAGTGCCATCCAGACTCTCATTAGGAAGAGAGAAGAATCCTTCATAGGCACGTTTTAGATCTATCTTTTTTGTAGCAAGAACATCTTCCGTACCATCAAATCTGGTACAAAGATTATCCCACACCTTTTTAGCAGAGGAAAGTTTGATGACAGATTTCATTATGTTATCGGGAAGGGTGATGATAATCAAATTTCTTAACCGAGAATCCAGATTGACAAGCCTACGCTCATCATCTGTCCGTTATACTTCTGGTTTAATAATTTCAGTGACAACTTCAGGAGCATCAGTGGTAGCTCCTGGTGTCCTGGAAACCAGAACCGGTACATATGGCCCTCTGGTCAGAATGGTCATTAGGTAAGGTTCAACTCCTACGATGTGTAGGAGCATTCTCTCCTTCCAAGATCCAAAATCATGGGTTTTGAATCTTGGTGGGATGGAGACATACCCAAAGTCTCTGGTATTAACCAGAGTAGGAACCGAAGCCATGTAAAAAGATAAGTTTAAAGAAAAGAAAAGAAAAGATTTTGGATGCAGAAAATTAAAAGTACAGAAAGAAAGATAATCTTGCAAACACTTTTCAGATCAGTTTCAGTGTATCGAAACACTGCTCTGATACCAACTGAAAGTCCCAAGTTTGCAACGATTATGTAATTAACAACTAATGTAAATTACTCTAAGAACATAAGACAAGAAAGTAAAGAAGTTTAATCATAAGTAACATTGATTAAACGATGAATACATGGTCGGTTTACAAAGAAAGAAAAGAGAAAATATTGTTAAGTTTTTCGACACACTAAAACTTAACAATTATACAAAGAGAGAAAAACACACTAAGGGGGTGCTTAGTTGGGGGTATTATGGGGTAAGGAATGGGTAAGAGAATGATTAATCATGCTTGGTTATGTGTAAGTAATGCAATCATTAATCAATAATGGGTAATGGAGCATTACTTGGTAAATTGGGGGGAATGGTAATGATAACCCACTTACCATAGGTCACTACTACCACCACCATTTGCCGCCGCCACCCCCGGCACCTTCCGTCACCACCACCACCACCACCACCTATCACCACCACCACCTATCACCACCACCACCACCACCACCTATCACCACCACCACCTACCACCACCACCACCACCACCACCTATCACCACCACCACCTATCACCACCACCACCAGTCACCACTTGCCGCCACCACCACCAGTCACCACTTGCCGCCACCGCCACCTCTATCACCACCCGTTATCGCCACCACCACCACCCGCCGCCACCGGTGCACCGCCAATACCTATCACCACCACCTACCGCCACCACCGCCAGTCACCACTTGCCGCCACCACCACCACCACCGTCAGTCACCACCTGCCACCACCACCACCACCACCCACCACTGCCGCCACCACCATGTCACCACCCGTTTCGCCACCACCACCACCTGTCACCACCGTTATCGCCACCACCACCACCATCACCACCACCACCTATCACCACCACCACCAGTCACCACTTGCCGCCACCACCACCACCACCACACACCACCACCACCAGTCACCACTTGCCGCCACCACCACCACCAGTCACCACTTGCCACCACCACCACCACCACCTATCACCACCACCACCAGTCACCACTTGCCGCCACCACCATTACCTATCACCACCACCACCACCTACCACCACCACCGCCAGTCACCACTTGCCGCCACCACCACCACCACCACCTGTCACCACCCGTCGTCGCCACAACCACCACCTGCCGCCACCACCACCACCACCACCACCTATCACCACCACCACGACCCGCTTCCACCACCACCACCAACTATCACAATCACCACCACGTGTTTTATATAATGACAATGAATAATGATTAATGTCTATCAACCAACCAGCATTAATGCAATGATAGTATTCCTTGGTATTCCTTTGCATTCCCTTTCCCTTTGCCTTTCCCATTCCCTAATTTGAACCAAGCGCCCCCTAAGTGTAATTGTGGAACAAACCAACAGAGTTGCGGTAGGTCAAGTGATGCTTTATATAGAAGAGAAAAGACATCACATAACAACCCAATAGATGTTGACACATGAAGGTTGTCAACCATCTATTGGTGTGTAAGACTGGCCTGCAGGAATCTCTTTTTCCATCTTGTTTCTTTTCCAAAACTGGTATGAAAGAGAAACACCTTAGTACCATTTTGGTACAAGGTCACATGTCTTCATTCTGATCTATCAACACGTGTCTTTGGGGATCAGTCTTCTTATCTTCATTTTCCCGCCCATATTTGACTTACAAACCATGGCGGTGAGTCATTGAACTTATCCTTTAACTCGAAGATAATTGTTGATCGCTGACAGCTCGCTGACAAAGTCTCTCGCTGAGTCTTTCAGCGAATCCATGACTCAACACATTGGCATCATGAAGCAACTGTATAAATAAGGATTGACCCAAGCAAAATATTATAAAATTTCATTCTTCGTCTTTACAAAGAAAAAAAAAATCCTTCGAATGATAATAATACTTGCACGATACAATGGCAATTTATTTACATACATGAGAATGAGGATATGTTTGTCACCATGTCCACAGGCAACACAGTTTAAAAAATAAACAACACAACATGACAACAATATTTAGTACTAATAATGATAATAATAGGAACATCACAACCGACACTGACTTCATGTTCTTTTATATTGTAACAAATATCAGATTCATATGCTCAAAATTAACACCTTTGATATACACCTCAAATTGGCAATTTATATTCAAAACAACTTTCGATAGAACATATAATATAATACTAATAAAAATCAACACGCAGGTACTAATAATACCTGCAAAATGTGGAATGCGTTTAATAGTGGGACAAATGTGGTACAAAGAAGTATATATATAGAGATGTATATATGCTAATGCGAATGGAGAACCTATATAAAAACTAAAACCCTTGATCCTAAAGAGTATGGATCCGTGTTTATCTAATTAACTAAACACACACACACACACACACATATATATATATATATATATATATATAATATATATTATATAATTAACTAAACATATATATTTATAAATTGATAATCCGAAGATTTTGATAAGATCTTGTAAACTTTAATGATTTTAAAAAGATTATTCTTTTTTTTTATAAATAACTAATAGAACAAAGAAGAGGAGGTAGTGACACTATATAAAAACTAAAACCCTTGATCCTAAAGAGTATGGATCCGTGTTTATCTAATTAACTAAACACACACACACACACACACACACATATATATATATATATATATATATAGATATATATATATATATATAGATATATATATATGTTTATAACCGAATAACTAACTATATATTTATAAATTGATAATCCGAAGATTTTGATAAGATCTTGTAAACTTTAATGATTTTAAAAAGATTATTCTTTTTTTTTATAAATAACTAATAGAACAAAGAAGAGGAGGTAGTGACACGTAAGAAAAATCTGATGTGTCAAGCAAAACAAAATACCACATAAGCACAAATCTATCATCTCTTAGTTTTATAGAAAGACAAGGGGTTGAATAGTGTAAAACAAGTATTTAAAGTAAAACAAATAGGACAAGATCTTGACCCTTAGATCATGGTTACATTGATGCACGTAAATTCACGAAGCAATTGATGCACAATGATTTTCATGATGCACGGTGATTTTTAGTGAAGAAAAATCTATTAATTTATTTGTTTTATTACTTTAATACTTGTTTTATTTTACCTAAAACCTTTATAACAATATTTGTAGTTATGTTTTTTAAACCTTAATAGCGAATAGCTGACACGATTCCTCCGATTGTTCAATCCATACAACTTTTTGTATCTTACATGCTATGTTTTCATATTTAGACTAGATTATCGATGGCAAAAAGATTTTCCTACAAAAATAAGCAAGTCCTTGCTCTTTTTTTAGCCATTTAATAAATAATAGCCCGTTTCGACCCGGGTCTGTTTTGACCAGGATCAAATTTGACGCGGCCTGTTTTGACCCGTTTTTAAAATTACCCGTATTGAACCGAACCTATTTTGACCCGTCACCCAACCCGATCCCAAGTGGATCGAATTATAGGTAGATAGGTGTTAGTTGACACAAAGCCTCAACTACTATATCTGATTACTTAACTGTTATCTTTCCTTTGTATATACTTTTTACATCTACATGCTTTAGGATAGTTTTAGGCTCTTTTATTAAATCATGCTTGGGCAGTTGGGCTTTCGTCGAGCAAGTTAACAAGTTGACCTATTAGCCAAAAGGTTGTGGGTTAAAATCGCACTTGGGACAATGTGTGTTGTTGCTTTGTGGATAATTCCTTTTTTTGATAAAATATATCAAACTGACAAATGATTCGCATATCTCTTTATGAATGATGCAGATATATGATGGGGTGTTCATGAACGATGTTCTATGTTTTTCTGTTCTCCCGACAGTTGTTTATTTGAGGATTAGTACGACATTTCACCGTCTAATTGTGAGTGCGTTCATTATTTGTGTGATCATGGGCACTTCAGCCAGATTTTGATCAAAGTTCCTTGTTTGGACATCGATGGCCTCATACCTTCTTTATGCATTATCAGTAATTTTTGTGCATGTTTTTGCTGATTGTTTATAGGAAAAACAAAGGAATGAAAGGCTAATTTATATTGTTCCATAAGATGAACAGGTGTTTAAAGTTTATTTTTCTATGCAATCTATTGTTTATCTATCTCATATTTTTTCTAAACTACTAATGTAATCCATGTTATTATATTTCTTTTGTATTTCCATGTTATTATCCTTATTTTGGTGTTTGTAAATCTAGTTTTTCAATTGTAAATCTGTATTCAAGGTTTTTTTAGTTTGTTCTATACTCCAGTTTATTAACGTGTTTGTGGTTATAGGTATTTGGGTATTGTTTTTCTTCAATAAAGTGTTTTTATTTTTTTGCATCATATTGAATCCCAATTCGTGCCAATAAAAAGAATTATTGTTGGAAACTTGGATCTATACGCATAATTAATTACTTTATGAGGTCTTTTGCTTCCATATATTAATGTCAAAGATGTTTAACTGAGCATATGGCCGGGTTGAAATGCTATGACATACGTCCGGTTACTAAAATCCTCGATACTTTGAGATGAACAACTACTAAATTAGATGAAAAACATATCTCTTATTTGTTCATGAGCCATGATGTTGTGATGGGTGAATGACATTTTGGTTAGTGAATGGACCATAGTTACTTGAAGTCGTGTATGCTAAGATGCATAGTCGGTGGTATCACCAAATATGGAATATATTTTGTGATGTGAAAAATGTAAAGATGTTTGTGTCGTTAGAAGTTAAATTAAGGTTTTTAAAACTTTGTACATATTTTAAGGATTTTTAAGCTCGAAGATGCCTAAGGATGATTGTATCATATTATTAGAGATGGTCTAAGTAGGTATATCTTTATGAATTATTTTTTATACTTTTTCTTGAATTTTTCATTTCTCCTCCGTTGGTTTTTAGGTTTTTGTTTGAAAAGCATTTTCCCCTATTTTCGGAGGTCGAACCAAATATAACTTTTGTAAAACTTTTTGTTATTTGTTTTGTTTTAGATTTTATTTGTGGGTTTTGTTTTTAAATTTCATTTTTTAATATATAATTTGTACTTGTTTTGTTATTTAGTTTTTTTGTTTTGTATAATGTTTTTCTTTTTGTTTTGAGCATTGATATATTTTTTCAGTTTTTTTTTTTTTGTAATATTTTGCTTTATATACATTTTATCCGTTTTTTGAATTTCCTTTGTTTCTTTTTCTCTTTTCGTTTGATTTTTGGGTTTTTCTTCTTTAATTTTTTTTTCTTTGGTCTCTTAGAAAAGGAAAACAGATCACGATACGCGCAAAAAAAAAATAATAGTATTCGAGATGTGACAACTTTATTTTTATATACCATTTATTTTTATTTTGAACAAAAAGAATATAACATATTTTCTTGAAAAAGTTTGTGGTTGTTTTTCCTGATGAACGCAGACACTTCTAAAAAACGGAGCCCGCCCAGGCGCATTAAATTAAAATCAAGTAATTGTCAACATACGGCCAACTTCTATGTCATTGTGGGTACTCGAGCGTCAACAATTAACTCAGAGACTTTAGCCAAATTATACATATTTTACGTGTTAATTATAAGGCTAATATATGTTACTTGAATCCATTTTATGTTTATTTTATGTGTAAGTTTCTTATTATAATTAATTGCATAAGAGTTTTTGTAGGTTAATCATACTGCTTTTATATTGCTTACATGCATTTGAAGCTAAAAAGAGAAATAAATAGCTCAAAATGGTGTTCAAGTGACATTTGGTTGCTCAACTATGGCTCGAGATCAAGTTCAATGAAAAAATGATGTTAAGATGATCAAAATCATGACATTCGGATGCTTTCAAAACCACAAGGTTTGAGTCTTTGCATGAATTGATCAGTGCAGAACATTTGGATTTGGCCCTTCATGGCAGTTAACAAATTGTCACGAGACTCCCATGACCCCCGTTACAGCCGTGAGAGCCCCCTAACGGCCGTTAATTAGAAGGAGAATTGGATGGTTAAAGTTGCGTTTGACCATTCTTTGACCGTGCATTATTTTGTTTTTTGAACATTTGTACCTTATTTATTTGGTTAACAAAAGTTCAAGATTCTCCACTTAGACATTGAGAATAAATTTCTTGCCCAATCACATGAGGACACATGGCCTGAAAGTATATGGTTTCATTCATTTCTTTGGTTTTGAGCATGAAAGACACATGAGTGTTATGTTCCTTAATGGAACCAATGGAAGGAGTCTCACATTTTGAAGTCCTAGCCTTCTAAATTTTGTTCAGCCACTTGGTTAACCTCTCTGCCAACCAAACCCAGCCACCATTCTGCATATAAAATCTGAAGAAACCCTCTATTTTCACCCACATCTTTTCTCTCCCAACAAAACCCTCTTTTCATCCCTCCACTATCCACCATCATCTTCATCATCAAAACAAAAACCCTAACCAATTCTTCTATTTGAAAAGATTAAAATCCTTTTTACTTGACGATATATCTTCTTTTTTAACTAAAAAAAATATAATTCCATTTTCATATTAGCTGGTAATAATTAAAAAATTATTTCATATGATTATTTGTGTTTATTTGGAGATTATGTGTGAGTAGTTGGTTTGAGTGTTTGTCTAGGCACTAGTATGAATCTCACTTAATAATGGTTTGTTTATTTGATGGTTGATTTTGGTTTGGGGATTATTGTTTTAGTCGGGATGATTTGGTGGTTTTGATCTAATCGCAATTGACTGATTAGATAAGATTAGACTCAAAGGTAGTTAGTTTTTGAAATGATTGATCGTGATTAGTTAAATAATGTTATTTTAATATTTAAAGATGAATTAAAAAATATGTTATAACTTAATAAGATTAGATTTTTTCTAAAGTTACTTGTTAGGATTAGTTTGGTCATGAAAAAAGAAACCACCTCAAGATTAATCAGGGCCGGCTTAACCTTTTTGGTGGCCTCAAGCGTAATCAATTTTGAAGGGTTTTTTTATATGTAACACCCCAAGCCGAGGCTCGGAATATCACGGAAATCATACAGCACCAGGTGGAATTACAATAGAACAACTAAATGCAATAAGAGGATTCAGTGAATCCATACAAACGATAACAAGTAACGAAATACAACAGGAGCAAGTAAACATCAAGATTACAAATGACAACAAAAGAAGGCTATCAATCCTAAATACAATGCAACATAAGGCACATGGATCCTTGATCCATATCAGTCCAGTCCGGGTTCAACAGTAAGCAAACAATCAAACTCCACGTCCTGAATAACCTGGTTACCTGAAAAGTGTACTAAGCATAGTCAACACAAGGTTGGTGAGTTCGTAGTAATGGTTCGTAAAGAACCAACATCAATAATCATAATATAAGAATAGAGGCTAGACATGACTTACAGTGAGCCTCTACATAACACAACATCGTCCAACAACAAGATTACACAAGACAAGTAAATGTGTAATAAGGAATGCATAAATGATATGAGTATCAATGCAAATGCCGGAATGCATGAATAAGCCAATATGCCTATCCTGAGCGTGACCTTCAGTCACCTATGCAACGATACCCTTCTGCCATCGCTATGGACAAGGCTGTATCTCAAAAACATCGAGATATATATGTCTATATACTCGGGGTCAGGTCTACATCCAAAATGGATGCATACATCTATGCACCAGGATGCCGGCAAATCCCCTGCCGAGGGTCCAACAATAATGTATGCAATGCTTACAATCAAATGTAAATGCATAAATCGTAAACCAACGATCGATATACGATGAATATGAATCAAAAATCAATATTCGCCAACCTGAGTCATCAATCAATAAACGTCAATCATAAACCAATAATCACCATTCATCAACATCGGCCATTAATACTTAACCAAAACATTAACCAAGTCAATCAACCTATGATGAACCATAAACTAATAATCAATAATCGTCAATCTTAACCCACTAATCAACATTCGACAATCATAAGCCACCAATCACAATTTAAACCAACTATACGTACATATACTTCAGAGGATTCTACTTCCTTCGAGTCTCAGATGCTTATATATAGGGTCACCCGCAGCCTTCCCACCACATCTAAAACCCGATGAAGGCATAACCGACTTTCATGTATGTACATCTATCCTAATAATACTAGATACTTAACGAATATAAACTAAGTCATTCAAATGTGATAATCATCTCAACAATTCAATACTCAAACCAATTTAACCAATCAACGAAAAGAAACGTCACATCAATCCAACAACCAAAACAATCAATCAATCAATCAATAAATGCAAGTAAACACGCCAGGTTTACACTTTTCAGCCCGAATCTCAAGCGAGTAGGGAGATACGAAACTCACCTTGATCGGCAAAGCAGCTTAAGTCGAGTTAATAAAAGATTAATAGCGAGTATTAGGATCCACACGGCCACAACCTATAAATATACATCATAATACCGTAATGTCAACTATACACTCATAAACAAGTGGGTTTAGCACAATTAGGTCAAGTCACAAACCCTAAACGCCTTTACAACTTAAACGAGCAAGAACAAGACACTTTGACTCGACATTTTTAGAAATGGAAGAAGGTTCATATAAAACGAGTGTTACTATAAGAAACTAGACTCCCTTACGATTCCAACGATAGGTCATACGACTTATTTGGACTTACGGATCAAAAGTTATTAACGTTTGAAAAACGACGCGCAATATTTCACAGTGACTAACCACTGCGCCGCAGTGAGCCATGGTCAAGCTCACTGCGCCGCAGTGGGCTGACCAGAAACTGGCCAGGACCTAGCCACTGCGCCGCAGTGGGCTAGGCCTAAGCCACTGCGCCGCAGTGGCCCTTTTCTGGGCAGTACCACCAGCAGCACCAGCAAGTGCAGGAAACAAGACCAAAACCCAATGAAACTCGACCCAAACCAATCCAAATCGATTTGTAGGAACTTGCAACTTAAATTGAAGCATACATAAACACCATTAACCATAAATAAACATAACCCAACCCTCAAATTCGACCCAAAACATCAAAATCATAACAAATCGCTCTAACCCTAATCGAAACCCTAATTTGACCCAAATCGTCTTTCGACTCGATTCAAGACTTGAAATTGTTCAAGATGACTAGAATTGCATAAACAAACATAAATAGAAGTAAATGGGATGAATTTGACTTACCAAAACCTTCACCTAGTCTCTAACCCGAATTTGACCCGAAATGGCTAGAAATCTTGCACTTTGAAACCCAAAATTTTGATATGTTGTTAAGATGAGGTTGATGATGAAAACCCCAAACAAAATCTTGCTTAATTTCCAATGTATAAGATAGAAATCTAGAGAGAGAGAGAGATATGTGTTTGTGTGTGTTTCTTGGAAGAGAAAAGAGAGAAAGAGAGAAAAGATAGATAGATAAGAAATGAAAGGGAAGGAAAGGGATAAGGAGGGGGATTTGGGTCTTGGGTGGCTGGTGGGTCTTGGACTACCCACGGGCCGACCCGCTTCCCTTCACAAGTCACTACACAATAGCTTACACATTTAAATACCGATCAACACATATCATCGACCCGAATATACCACATTGTCATTTAACTCACAAAACGACCCAACTATTTCATTAACTTAAATTGTTAGTCAGATTGCACGTAAAGTCAAATGGTCAAAATTCACGGATGTTACATTATCCCCCCGTTGAAAGAATTTCGTCCCGAAATTCAACAAAACCCTAATTGGCAAATAAATGCGAATACTTAGACTTCATGTAATCCTTTCGCTCCCAACTGAACTCGGCTCCACGCCCGGCGTTTCCACTTAACCCTGACAATCGTGTAGAGCTTATTCTTGAGTTTCTTGACTTGGCGGTCCAAGATCTCTACCGGTTCTTCAAAAAAAAATTCAAATTCGAACCAACCCTTTTTGAGGATCTTGAAAGGACAGTTATACCTCGGCCCGAGATTGCCTCGCTTCGCGAATCGGATGACGCTTATCCACTGTGATACTTTCAAACGTACAAAGTCACCCACTTTCAACTCTCACGGTCTCAGCCTCACGTCGGCATACTCCTTACTTAGCATGTGAGCTAGCTGGGCTATTCTCTTAACTTGAGAAGTTATTCTTGTCATTCCTATTAGAAATCCTAACCCGCTACTTCGGCTTTCTTTGATTCTTGGTTCGTCCCAATGGGGAGTAGCATCTCTTCTACTTAGTTCTTCGGCCAGTGTCATTCGAATACTCGCGTAACAACCGTCGTCGTACGGGATTGCCGTCATGGTTATAAGTACATTATCTTTGATCAAGTCTCAAGTCGGTTTGAGTGCCCGTCGTTCATTGGATGGCTCCCTGAATTGGAGTTAAGCGACTTCCTTTATCTGGAAGGACAGAAATCGAATCTTCGTGCACCTAACCCATTTATCCTTCATACTAATGTGCCAGGTTGTCACATTTTACCGACTTCGCCGTATCGTGATCATTTCTTGTCGTCGGCAACTTCATGGCGAAGTCCATTCCAATTCGGTTTTTTTTTCTTCCAATTTCTCTCCGTCTTTCACTACATGCTTATTCACGTCTCAGAAGTCTATAAGGGTTTTGACTACGCGCGCGATGTTGGAAGTTGAGCATAAGCGAAATTTAAGTTATCGAGATGGGACAAGCCCGATAAGTCACCCGGAAAAGCGTTCGGGAGACTTAAGATTAACAAGGACAACGTTAGTTTTTCAGACTCTTGAGACAGTAGCTCTAAGGACGCCTGAGTTGGAAGACTTACGCGGGGCCCTAAGAATCCTACCGTTAGATATTTTACACTAGTAACCCTACTACACAACTTTAGAACTGTCTTCCCTAGTGGCATTCGGATTACACTCACTCTTTCATCAAGAATCTTTATATCATACGGCGCCCAGTACGTGAGGAGTTTTGTCGTCTTTTAGAGTCGAGATAGATACACGGGATATTTGAGCAAATTTAGTCAGTGAGTCGCTAAACATTCAAAATTGCAAACATATGATTTCAAAACACACGAACGAATGTAACTCAAGGAGCAACGTTAGAGTAAACGAGATTCATAGTCGGTTTCGATCTCGAATAGTGTAGTAACATAACAACCATTAGGAGGAATGTACCTTAACCAACGTTAGGATCACTTTGGTCTCCCTTGCCCTTCTCTGCAAAAGCTCGGCTACGAAGTTGAACTTGATGGTCGAGTTGGCCACGGCTTTGGTTATAAACGACTATTTGTAGTTGATCGGGAGGAACCGCCACTTGGGCTTGTGGTTCAGTCCATCTAGGACAAGCATCTCTGTAGTAGTCGGGGCTACCACACACAAAACAAACACCTTGATGGCTCCGAGGGTGGTCAGCTTGGGGATAGATGGTTTGAAGAGGCGTTACATTCAATGGTGTCGCTTTCGGTGCTCTACAAATCCCAGCTAAGTGTCCGCGCCGATTACAATTAAAGCAAGTCCCACATTGGATAGTGGGAGAGTGATGGCGATTACACCTTCCACACAAGGGGTGAGATCCTAAGTAAGTTTTCCTTACCGGCTCTGCTACTTCAGCTTGTTGTCCAATCCATTTTGGACAATCTTTCACGTAGTGTGCACGACTACCACATCCGAAACACTCGCCTTTCTGTTGATTACCTTGGGGGGGGACGACATGAATAGGAGTCACATTCGTTGGGCCCGTTCTCGGGGCTCTACAATTCTTGGACGTGTGGCCAACTTGGTTGCAATTAAAACACGCCCGACATTGAAAGTTGATGGGGTGGTGATTGTCACATCCTTTACATGACGGATGAGGTCCTACATAAGCTTTCTTCACCGGTCCCATCGCCGCCCTGGATCTACCCTTATTATGACCATAGGGGTCAAACCTGCCCGCTTTCCTTGCCTCACTAGGTTCTCCAATTTCTTTCCTTTTTGATGAGGCTCTACCCGACACCTTCTCATCGCCCATAATTACTCTAGTTTCACGCGTCTCAGTGTTTCCTTGGAGGCTTGCCGTGACTTGGGCTACGATAGTGGGTATGGCGTTTACCACTGCTTGGGCAATCACGGTTGCTAAATCCGGCTCATCGCTATGGCTAGTCGTATTCCTTCTTGATCTCACCATTTTCTACAAGGTAAGTAACGCGTTGACCCGAAAGTTAGCCTCACAATGCTCACATATTAGTCACACAAGTAGTTAATACTCTCATACCATATAACATACTCATTTCATGTTATTACACTAAGGTAAGAGTGTTAGAATCCTATGAAATTGTTACTTATTATTTTATCATGTTAAGTTCATTACCATTGGTTATCTTTAATTCATGTAATCATGTCAATACATCATACAATAAAACTAACTTGTTAACTTCTTTCCTACAATCGCCCGTTTACTAATACCTTTTACACGTGCATTACCAGTTATCCCCTAACCCGCATGCAATCAAGTTTAACTAGGCCTCATACGTTTTTAAGTTCACATACCATTAAGCGACATATCCCTATTGTTCACCGATTACGATTAACATTATTAGTGTTGGAAAATCATTCGTTTATAATACATATGAGTTAGGATGTTTACAACCTCGATACTCTCTTAGGGCGCATATCAACATATTTATCACGTTGTATCCTAACCATTTATCAACACGTTTAAGTCAAATTACAACAAAAGCATTTACGATTTCAACTTGACCACTACGGGCCATACATACATACATACACATCACACATGCATAACATATATGTTACTAAATCATACTAGTCAACATGTCATTCCACTACTAATCCAATAATAGTAGTAGTTCTGGAGTTTATGACCCGGGAGTTAGCTTCACAGTTTCTCTCATGTTAATCACCTTATTAGCTAGTGTTTTAACGTCGACACACTACACATGTTCAATGTCTTTTACTAAGGCCAACACATAAATATTCTCAATTAACTGTCATATATCATGTTATCATACCACATACCCTACGTGTTTCACATTACTACACTAAGGACAGCATATCAAAGTTCTCAATTAATCGTTATCTATCATTTTCTCGTGCTAAGTTCACAACAATTTACCATCGTCAAAACCAATTACTCGAATTAAATACATCTCATTACAAGCAACTAAAACAAGTCACTAACACGAGTGGTTTAAAGTATAATCCGAATTCGATATGCTCTCTAGTTATTGACCAGGTATGTATACAGGGTGTACCAACGGCTAACCCTCCACCTAATCAACTCCCATTAAGCATATCGGTTCCTTATTATACTCTAAGCCAAGCATGCGCAATCCATGATGTTATTAACCTGTTATAATATTGGGTGACCATAAAAGAGTTGATCGGGTTCTTTTAGGGTTGCCACAATATTATACTAAGTTAATAACATAACTTCATTTTGCTCTAAATCATCAAACTAGTACCAATCAATAACAACAATCCATATTAATGACAATCAACTTTAATCAAAGCACACATTAACCACATTGTATCCATTCCACATTCATCACATTGAATTCAAGCCATCACATAAGTGGTCTTAACTACGAACTCACACGGGGATTCACATAATTCACATTGTACACGAATTTCCTAACCATGCATGCTATATGAAGAGTTTTAACTTAAGCCGTAGTCTAGGTCAAACCGCCTAATTCTCTACGACCTGCATGGGCCACCATTCTGTAACACCCCAAGCCGAGGCTCGGAATATCACGGAAATCATACAGCACCAGGTGGAATTACAATAGAACAACTAAATGCAATAAGAGGATTCAGTGAATCCATACAAACGATAAACAAGTAACGAAATACAACAGGAGCAAGTAAACATCAAGATTACAAATGACAACAAAAGAAGGCTATCAATCCTAAATACAATGCAACATAAGGCAAATGGATCCTTGATCCATATCAGTCCAGTCCGGGTTCAACAGTAAGCAAACAATCAAACTCCACGTCCTGAATAACCTGGTTACCTGAAAAGTGTACTAAGCATAGTCAACACAAGGTTGGTGAGTTCGTAGTAATGGTTCGTAAAGAACCAACATCAATAATCATAATATAAGAATAGAGGCTAGACATGACTTACAGTGAGCCTCTACATAACACAACATCGTCCAACAACAAGATTACACAAGACAAGTAAATGTGTAATGAGGAATGCATAAATGATATGAGTATCAATGCAAATGCCGGAATGCATGAATAAGCCAATATGCCTATCCTGAGCGTGACCTTCAGTCACCTATGCAACGATACCCTTCTGACATCGCTATGGACAAGGCTGTATCTCAAAAACATCGAGATATATATGTCTATATACTCGGGGTTAGGTCTACATCCAAAATGGGTGCATACATCTATGCACCAGGATGCCGGCAAATCCCCTGCCGAGGGTCCAACAATAATGTATGCAATGCTTACAATCAAATGTAAATGCATAAATCGTAAACCAACGATCGATATACGATGAATATGAATCAATAATCAATATTCGCCAACCTGAGTCATCAATCAATAAACGTCAATCATAAACCAATAATCACCATTCATCAACATCGGCCATTAATACTTAACCAAAACATTAACCAAGTCAATCAACCTATGATGAACCATAAACTAATAATCAATAATCGTCAATCTTAACCCACTAATCAACATTCGACAATCATAAGCCACCAATCACAATTTAAACCAACTATACGTACATATACTTCAGAGGATTCTACTTCCTTCGAGTCTCAGATGCTTATATATAGGGTCACCCGCAGCCTTCCCACCACATCTAAAACCCGATGAAGGCATAACCGACTTTCATGTATGTACATCTATCCTAATAATACTAGATACTTAACGAATATAAACTAAGTCATTCAAATGTGATAATCATCTCAACAATTCAATACTCAAACCAATTTAACCAATCAACGAAAAGAAACGTCACATCAATCCAACAACCAAAACAATCAATCAATCAATCAATAAATGCAAGTAAACACGCCAGGTTTACACTTTTCAGCCCGAATCTCAAGCGAGTAGGGAGATACGAAACTCACCTTGATCGGCAAAGCAGCTTAAGTCGAGTTAATAAAAGATTAATAGCGAGTATTAGGATCCACACGGCCACAACCTATAAATATACATCATAATACCGTAATGTCAACTATACACTCATAAACAAGTGGGTTTAGCACAATTAGGTCAAGTCACAAACCCTAAACGCCTTACAACTTAAACGAGCAAGAACAAGACACTTTGACTCGACATTTTTAGAAATGGAAGAAGGTTCATATAAAACGAGTGTTACTATAAGAAACTAGACTCCCTTACGATTCCAACGATAGGTCATACGACTTATTTGGACTTACGGATCAAAAGTTATTAACGTTTGAAAAACGACGCGCAATATTTCACAGTGACTAACCACTGCGCCGCAGTGAGCCATGGCCAAGCTCACTGCGCCGCAGTGGGCTAACCAGGAACTGGCCAGGACCTAGCCACTGCGCCGCAGTGGGCTAGGCCTAAGCCACTGCGCCGCAGTGGCCCTTTTCTGGGCAGTACCACCAGCAGCACCAGCAAGTGCAGGAAACAAGACCAAAACCCAATGAAACTCGACCCAAACCAATCCAAATCGATTTGTAGGAACTTGCAACTTAAATTGAAGCATACATAAACACCATTAACCATAAATAAACATAACCCAACCCTCAAATTCGACCCAAAACATCAAAATCATAACAAATCGCTCTAACCCTAATCGAAACCCTAATTTGACCCAAATCGTCTTTCGACTCGATTCAAGACTTGAAATTGTTCAAGATGACTAGAATTGCATAAACAAACATAAATAGAAGTAAATGGGATGAATTTGACTTACCAAAACCTTCACCTAGTCTCTAACCCGAATTTGACCCGAAATGGCTAGAAATCTTGCACTTTGAAACCCAAAATTTTGATATGTTGTTAAGATGAGGTTGATGATGAAAACCCCAAACAAAATCTTGCTTAATTTCCAATGTATAAGATAGAAATCTAGAGAGAGAGAGAGATATGTGTTTGTGTGTGTTTCTTGGAAGAGAAAAGAGAGAAAGAGAGAAAAGATAGATAGATAAGAAATGAAAGGGAAGGAAAGGGATAAGGAGGGGGATTTGGGTCTTGGGTGGCTGGTGGGTCTTGGACTACCCACGGGCCGACCCGCTTCCCTTCACAAGTCACTACACAATAGCTTACACATTTAAATACCGATCAACACATATCATCGACCCGAATATACCACATTGTCATTTAACTCACAAAACGACCCAACTATTTCATTAACTTAAATTGTTAGTCAGATTGCACGTAAAGTCAAATGGTCAAAATTCACGGATGTTACATTATAGGTCTCTAATACACCCAAAACCAAATTTGAGTAGCAAACTTGGTTTCAATATGATTTGGTGATCCGTTTTTGTTCTGGTTATATGTTTCAGTATTCAATCCTTGCTCTTTAATATTTGCAAGTTACCTTCAAACTGGATTGCCTTACTTTTTGATTTCTTGAGAAGCTTACAACAAGGTACGATTCCTTTTTATATACTGATAGAGTGTCTTTATTAATATTCAAAGCAATTATGAGCCCAAAACTATTGTATTATAGCCTAAAGGTTGAATATTTTGGAGGCCCTTCACAATTGATGGCCTTAGGCCACTGCCTAGTCCACTAATACTATGGAGCCGGCTTTGAGATTAATACAAATATTCCTAAGTTGTTTTTAATCTCCAATTAATGAAGGAATTTTTTTTTTTATAGAACGACATTCTAATCTATTCCTACTCCTAAATTACACGCATGTCTGGGATGAAACTCAAGACTCTTGAAAAATCCCTATTAATCCACCTCCACAGCTCTTACTCCTAAATTACACGCATGTCTGGGATGAAACCCAGGACTCTCGAAAAATCCCTATTAATCCACCCCACGGAAGTGGGACTCGAACCCAGGTGGATCCCCCCAAGGTCAAAGACCTTACCAATGGGTCACCAAATATTAGATAACCGTATACTTAAATATAATCTAATTTTGAAATTTATTATTAATTAGACGGTGCCCGCGAGATACAGGGGCAACCTCTATTCCTATTAATAATATATAGGATTTTTCTAACTTGTGCCCTAAGGGCACACATAAGGGTGTCTCGGGAATTGAAAAAGGTAAGAATATTCTTCTCGGGAATTGAAAAAGGTAATAATATTCTTCTCGGGAATTGAAAAAGGTAAGAATATTCTTCTCGGGAATTGAAAAAGGTAATAATATTCTTCTCGGGATTTGAAAAATGCATTTTTCAAAAAGAATATTCTTACCTTTTTCAATTCCCGAGACACCCTTATGTGTGCCCTTAGGGCACAAGTTAGAAAAACCCATAATTATAAAGCAATGTATAAAACAAATCAATAACATTAAATTGAGTTGGGGTGAGCGTATAAGATTTTAAGTTTATGTTTTGTTGGGTTGCTAATTAATTTTTAACTACATTAATACATAAAAATAATATTAAAAATATAAAGTTATATAGGCATTGTGGGTCGTCACGACCACCTTTGACCTTCATTTAACACCGCCACTACTCGATATTCAAACTTTTTGAATATTTAATAAACGTGGCAAAAACAAATGGTTTTTTTTGTTGTAAGGTGGGTGACATAAATGTTCAACTTGCTAAAAATGATAGTTATGTAATAACAACTTATTCATCTACTGAAACGGATTCTAGTCGAGTTGAAGGGTCATCAGCAAAATACTCATGATGTTCAACATTTACACCTTACTGCAAACCAGGTCATCAGCTTGTTATTACTAAGAAAATATAGTTCTAGGCAGAAGAAAATGTAAATTGAAAATAAGTTTCAAGTGTCCCTATAACATTGAAAAGTCAATATAATACCATATGATTACCGTTTATATAAACTTGGTAGTGATGTCTAACCCTCCACCGCTTCATACAGGAGTTGGACGAGGCGAAATAGAACTAGGTATACATTCACCTAACATAGGACCAAAGTCTTTTAGCAATATTTCACTAAGATAAGCACTTAACACTCCACACACATGGATTTGGATTGTAGTAAATGCAAAATTAGAGAGACCAACTTTAAGTAAGACATTGATACGCTCTTCGGCATCACTCGGATACAAAGCTAAAAGATATTATTTGTTGAGATAGTTCTTGTCTTTTGCGAATTCATCATTTTTTTCTTTTTACAATTTCTCCATTTCCTGTTATCATGTAGAAAAAAGTCAGCCTGTCAAAGATCTGCAACCTCTTATAGACAATTTTAAGAATGACCACTTTTCCCTTATGTAGATGTTGAAGAACTTTGACGGGATGGCTTTTATCTATCTGTCGGTCACTTTAATTAGGCACTTGCTTCCGTCCAAACCCATGTGTAGGGAGTTAATGCCGATTTTAGTGGAATATAGTTAAAAACACATTGGTCTTATGTTAAGTAGAGGTATATCTAGTTATGTCTCCCCCAATTCCTGTATTATGCGGTGGACGCTTAGACATCACTACTAAGGATCTTCAATAGGTAATTTTTTTGTATTATCTTGACTTTCGTTGTTATAGGGGACACTTGAAAGTTATATTCAATTTACATGTTCTTCTGTCTACAACTCTGTTTTCTTACTAATAACAATATGATTGACTTGGTTTGAGTATGGCGTAAATGTTGAACATCAAGGGTATTTTACTAATGACCCTTCAGCTGGACTTGAATCTATTTCATGAGATGAATAAGTGGTTCAATAACTCTAGTAGAATCTTTGGTGTTGTGGGTTTGTGATGAGTGGTTTATTCATGACTTTTTTCTATACCTTTTGGCCGCGTTTTGATGCTAAATGAGTTTATAAATGTGAACTTTTGGTACTTAATGAGATTTAATATTAATGCAGGCTCACGGAAGATGAGAACGAGGGTAAATGTCATCTACCAACTCAAATTGGATGCCAAAGGACTTTACAAGTCACAAGACTGTGAATCGGGAGCAAAACGAAGGAAATCAGGAGCTTCGAAAAACGAGCGTCGCTTGTGGCCCCGAAGTCAGCACCGACCTTTTGCCTTATAAATAGAAGAATAAACCCTCACACTTCAGGGGAATAGTTTTTCAGCCACCAAACGCCACACACATGGATTTGGATTGTAGTAAATGCAAAATTAGAGAGACCAACTTTAAGTAAGACATTGATACGCTCTTCGGCATCACTCGGATACAAAGCTAAAAGATATTATTTGTTGAGATAGTTCTTGTCTTTTGCGAATTCATCATTTTTTTCTTTTTACAATTTCTCCATTTCCTGTTATCATGTAGAAAAAAGTCAGCCTGTCAAAGATCTGCAACCTCTTATAGACAATTTTAAGAATGACCACTTTTCCCTTATGTAGATGTTGAAGAACTTTGACGGGATGGCTTTTATCTATCTGTCGGTCACTTTAATTAGGCACTTGCTTCCGTCCAAACCCATGTGTAGGGAGTTAATGCCGATTTTAGTGGAATATAGTTAAAAACACATTGGTCTTATGTTAAGTAGAGGTATATCTAGTTATGTCTCCCCCAATTCCTGTATTATGCGGTGGACGCTTAGACATCACTACTAAGGATCTTCAATAGGTAATTTTTTTGTATTATCTTGACTTTCGTTGTTATAGGGGACACTTGAAAGTTATATTCAATTTACATGTTCTTCTGTCTACAACTCTGTTTTCTTACTAATAACAATATGATTGACTTGGTTTGAGTATGGCGTAAATGTTGAACATCAAGGGTATTTTACTAATGACCCTTCAGCTGGACTTGAATCTATTTCATGAGATGAATAAGTGGTTCAATAACTCTAGTAGAATCTTTGGTGTTGTGGGTTTGTGATGAGTGGTTTATTCATGACTTTTTTCTATACCTTTTGGCCGCGTTTTGATGCTAAATGAGTTTATAAATGTGAACTTTTGGTACTTAATGAGATTTAATATTAATGCAGGCTCACGGAAGATGAGAACGAGGGTAAATGTCATCTACCAACTCAAATTGGATGCCAAAGGACTTTACAAGTCACAAGACTGTGAATCGGGAGCAAAACGAAGGAAATCAGGAGCTTCGAAAAACGAGCGTCGCTTGTGGCCCCGAAGTCAGCACCGACCTTTTGCCTTATAAATAGAAGAATAAACCCTCACACTTCAGGGGAATAGTTTTTCAGCCACCAAACGCCACACACAAACCCTAGGTCGAATTTCGCCGCTTTTTAAGGGATTTTGGAGTTCCATACACCTCTTGATCTTCATCTTCGACCTAGATCTTTATTCTCTTTTACTTTTTATTGTTGGTAAAAAAATATCTTTCATCTTTTCAGACTTTGTGTCTCCATTAATAATGTCTGGCTAGTAGGCTGAATACTTGTTTGGATTGATGTGATCATGTAGACTTTTATTTATTCTATTTAATGTTGGATTTGTTGGATTGTGTTTACTGTTTACCATAGATCCATGATTAAACAGTTTTTCACATTGTTATTGGTTTTATATCTTAGTATATTAATTTATTTTTGATTGATGTGTCTATAGTCTTTCATTAGGATTAATATGCTTGAGACGAAAACAATAATCGGTCTATAATTAGTAGTAAAAAGTGATTCTACTCTAGCGAGCGAATCCAAAACCAATACAATTAGAACTAGTTGAACATGATGCTTAACAATGTCAGACATGATCTAGTAACATGGAAACGTGCACTATGACCACCGGAGATAATTAATAGACAGTGGCTTAAGATCTGAGTATAATTAAAGGTAAATCATAAACACAGGCTTGAACTATAATGCTTAGCAGTGAATCTAGCGAGAATCTATCTATAGGGTAGATGTGAGTCTAGCGACAGCTCTACCAATTAGATTGGTGAACTAATGAGAATCTGAACCGTGAATAAGTCTTCCAACAGTCTAGCACTAGATAGGATAATAATTGTCATGATACATGTGATCGGATATGCCAAACAAGTATTTATTTTAATATTACTGTTTCTCAATTTTAGGATCAAGGCTAAACAAGGCTTCTCACTGACCAAGTGGTTGCGGCCTTCTTTATTTTTACTGTTTTAGTAGTTTAATTAGGAAAACGTGACAACCCCAACCACTAGAATTACACGTATTATTAGATTAGGCCTGGGCCGATTGTCAAATCCGTCCCGTCAGTGAAAAAAGGCCGCGGTATCCCAACCGCCCGATGGCCACCAGCATCCATAGCAACATCTTGAACAACCCCCATCTGCTGGTTGAATTCATCACCCCGTAAAAATTTCCGGACAAGGGATGAAATACCCTCCACCAACGTCCGTTTCTTCTCTGCAGACTTCCCCAGATTGCGCCGCATCACATCATTCTCAATTCTCAGTTGGTTAGTTTCTGAGGTAAGGTTGGCTGATCGATCCTTTTCGGAAAGCAAATCCGTAAGATGCACCTTAGCCTGCCCTACAACTTCCTCATACTTGCCTTTCCAAACCTCAAGCTCTGAGCAACGCAAAGTCATTTTCTCCAATTCACCACGTAAAGAAGACATACCCTCACCAGCGGACTGGTTTGCAACAACCTCCTTCTGAAGCTCTAAATTTCTTTTAAGCAAACGACGCCTATGTTCATTAACAATCGATAAGCGACGCAAAAAATCAGACTGCAAAAAGTATAAGCAATATTGAACAAAAAATATATAAAAGCAGTAATAACGATAAGAACAAAGGAAAGGAAGAAACGAACGGTAACAATAAAAACGATAAACCGAACATAAAGTCTTGATGAGCGAATTATTTGTAACTTTTTCCATACCCCTTTTAGTCATTTTTGTGTGAAAAAAATAATCATTTTATAGACCTTTGTACTTAATTCGTGATTTATTTTATTATAGGTTTATAACGTGAATTATGACGAGAGTGAACTAAAATGCTTCATATTGGATTGGGTTAGATGTACATCAAACTGGAACACATGATACATGGAATATGGACTAATAAATATAAGTCCATAAGTGGTGGTGTTCGTGTGATTGTAAGCCGAAAAAGACAAAAGAAAAGTTGAAGTCCAAATTACATATACTCTCACTATTATGATTGTTGGTGTTGTTTCACGTGGGCTAGAACAAAAAGGATAGTGGTGGTGCTCGTGTGGATTGGACGCAAAAGTAAAGGGCTTCAGCCCTTGTGCTCGTGGACTAGAAAGAAAGAAAAGGGGCCCAAGTTCTTTTACTCCCTTAATTTGCAAGCAAGCTCAATATATAATATATATATACTGCTATCAGCTATATCCCTAAAGGGGGAGTTTGGCGGCAGAAAAGAGACGAGGTCACAATTAATTTTGAGGAGGAAGGTGGTGTTTTGGTTCGGGAGAGAGCTTCGGCTTTTGGTCGGATCGAGCGTACGACAGCAGCAGCAACAATTCAACATCCATCTTTTTGTTTGATCTTTCTCTTTTATTATCCCGTACTTTTACTATTATTACTGTTATTAGGATACTTTGTTCCAAGACTTTATTATTGATCTTACACTTATTATTATGGATTTATTTATCTTAATAATTGTTAGATGTATTAGTTTTGCCATGAGTGACTAAGTAATTTGTATCTGCTTGGATAATGCGATCATGCCTGTGTAGTGATATTGTTTATTTAATTGTTGAACGTTTTTATGTTTGACCATCGACCCATAATTGTTTAGGTTTTAATACTTGAATGAATATGAAACTATAGTTAAAGTAGGTTGGTGACTTAACAGGAATCCAAACTACTGGGTGACTTAACAGGAATCTCATTCAACTATAAAGGTTAGGTCATAAAAACAGACTTAGTTTATAATCTTAATTAGGTGACTTAACAAGAATCTTAATTAAAGGGTTGGGTGACTTAACATGAATTTTGACCATTTAGAGCGAGGGACTTAACATGAAGCTTAGTCGTGATTAGTCGTTCAACAATTATTAGTAATTTAGTAGATGATATATGTGGCATGCGAATTGTTTTCAAGTAGATGTATCGTTTTTAATATTATTGTCTTGCATTTACTTTTCAAGTATTCTCGTGCTTCCTCGCTAGACCAAGCGGTTGGACACATTCCTGCATCCGTTTTCTTATTTTCATTATTATTAGTTTTATTAAATCGTGACAAACTCAACTGATACGTCCCACGGTGTATCAATATACCAAAGTATATTGAACACAGAACAGTTGTAGAGGGGGGCGAATACAACTTTCTTCAATCTTAACAAACTTTTAAACACAAAACGTTTTAAGATTCAATTAATGAAAATTAAGCAAGTAAGTAAAGAACAGGAATCATTAAAACAGTAAAGCAGTAAAGAAATAAAAACATTCTTGAACACAAATTGTTATTTTCAAATGTAATCCTTTATTAAGAAATAATCTATACAAAGAATTACAGGGTTGTTGCGGAATAAAGATAGCCTATAGATATCTAAACAACCCTATGAAATGACAAACAATAATCAATAAGTTTCAGCTCAAGAGAATCAGCCCAAGCTGATCTCGTACAGACTAAGCTGTGTGTAAGAGCAGAGAAACTTGTGTGAAGAATGATTCTCAGGAAATGCCACACATATGCAATCCATGAATGAGGCTTTTATAGGCGAAAGCGCTCCTTCATTAGGTGTCCGTTGCAGCTACGTGTTCTTCATTCAGTGGTTGATGAAGGAATAATCAATCGTGCCTTTCATGGTACTTGTGGTCCCCCACGTACTGACGCACATTCTTCATCTACCAATAGGAGTATGGACACGCATATGTAAAACAACCACCAACCTGGATCCTAGGAATCTTCATAGTGACGTCATTTGTCCTTATCTACAATCCAGGTTGTTATCTTCACTTGATTGCCAGACACAGATTGGGACGTTTGTCAAGGCACCAATCTGCCTAAGTGTTTCCAAGCTGACTGCTAATCCCAAGCTGTCTTCCACTAACATCTTGGTCTTCTATCTTCAATCCTCCTCTTCGACTTGGACTGAATGCTAATACATTGTTGATGCAGCTTGAATAACACTTGCTTCCATAAGATATTACAATTACAAGTATGAAGCATGATCTGGGTCAGAGACAGATCGTAAGCTGTGTCAGCTTAGTCTGACCCAGATCAGATTACAAGAACCAAAGATTACAAAGTGTTTATAGGTCAGATTTGTCATCATTAAATTTACAATTAACATTGGGACTCAATATCAACAATCCTAGAATTACACCTGGCTGCATTCTTAGACATAGTCCCTGAGAACGATCTTCGTCTTACCTATTTGCTATACTATAAACGATCGGGTCAACTGCCCGTGAGTGAGTGTAGTAGAGAAGTTTACCTTGTAAATTATAAATTTAAAACTTGTTTGAATTAGAACATTAAATGCATGTGTCTTTACGTAAAATAGAAAGTTAGAGACTTGTTAGTGGAAATCTAGATAATTGAATAAACCGTTTATTGGATTAATTTAATATTAGGGTTTCTAAAGCTAGATTAGAATTACGATATTAAATGATATGCCCTAATTATCTAGATAGACGCTATTTTTCGACTAAGTTAAAAGTGGTTTAACGAGATGTTAATTTATTAACATTTCTAAGTTGAAAATAAACTGTCTTTTAAATAGTTTAAAACACGAATAAGAATGCTAGTAATTTCAGTCCATTCATTTATTGATGTTGATAGAGTTATTAGCGCATTATTTGAAGAACAAATAATTAAACATACCCACTGAAGTAGTCATGTCATCCTATAAGTCGAAGCACCTAGTGTTTAGCCGTAGGGTGGTGTTTCATATCTGTCCATCCAAGTTATCAGATACGGACAGCCACACGCATCCTTGTAGGACGACTAAGCTAGGTTGCCCTGGACCGTTGCCTAAGTACTAGCTGGCAAGGATGAGATTAAATATACCTGTAAATGGAGAACTCCCCATCTCCTATGAATCTCATGAAATTCTAAGAGCCTTAATTGGTAGAGACTCATTCTCACTCATTTATTGACTATACTAATTCCCTGTATCCGCGAGCCCCGCACCGGGTACATATGTCGTTGGGTCTAAATGAGTCTTAGCCTTAATTCATTAGTATGTTTTGATTTTATGATTAAAACGTGGGTAGTTAATGATTAGGGATAAATGTCGATGATATTAATTGTGTTTTTGTTATTTTGTAGTTTGTTCTTTTAAATGATATGATTGAGCCTGATATTGCTACATGGTATATGAATACCTTGATGCAAAAGAAGCTAATACCGGGATGCTTTGCAACTTGGTATGAAGCGTTGAAAAACTACCTTATGTACAAGGGACTTTTCAACCAACTCACTGAGGATCGTTCTATGATTATTGAAGATATTAATGAGCTTGGTGGGCTTTCTGATAAAGCTTACACAAGTTACTTTGCTCATAATGATACACTAGGTGTAGTCATTAATTCCATTGATGATAGCTATGCTTATGGCTTACGTTGTGGCAATGTTTATCATCTATTTGGGATGATTGTTAAAACGAATCAACGTGTTGTGAATGTCATTGCGAGTGGAACTCTTAAAGAAGCAAAAGAGTACCTTAAGGACAAGGAAAAATCGGTATCGGATCACGTAAAGATTATGAGAGGATACACCGATGAGTTGACAGCCTTTAGGCAGCCACTTACTCATAGTGAACAAATCTTCTTGGTGCTTAACTCACTTGACCTACACTATAGACATTTTTCCACGAACTTTCTTACAACTTGCAAGCACAAGTCACTAGATAATCTTGAAAGAATGTTGTTTAGTGTGGAAATGAATTTACCAGAAAGGGCACTTATTGATAGGCCTTACCACATAAATTCATTGTGCACATTCTCACACGATGCTAATGGTTGTGAGAAAATTGAAGAATGGCTTCGTGAGGTATATCCAAAGTGGGGTGGACGAGGAAGGAAGAATAAAGGAAAATTTGGAAGGAGAAAGATAGTCTTGAAATAAATGCCTCGACATTCATTTTGGAATTATCTTTTATTTGATGTTTTAGGTGAAAACATTATTACCCTTTTTATTTTCGTTCTTCGAATAATGTAAGGATTTTGAATATTTTATGTTTGAGATCTACCAAGTTTATCTATCTTCTTCCTTGATTAATTGGTTGTTTTTAATTAATGTTTTGTTGCTTATATCTTTCATGTAATTATAGTAATTATAGCTAAACATTGAATTCGCAATTATGTTTGTGAAATAACAAAACATTTGACACTTTGCAAAATGATTTGTGAAAAGAAAGTCGTACATGAAGTAATTTACAAAAGGAAATCCAAAGGATGTAATTTTAGGAGGAATTCTAAAATAGAAAGTCTTTGTTATATTTATCTCTTATGAGAATCGTTGCTTCACCAAGTGTTACTACTTGAAGTACTTAATTCTATAAGTCAGTCGGAGCAAGATTCGTGATAATAAGAGACAAATAGAATTATCTTGATTAAAGAGTTATAATCTCCACCAAGTGTCACTACTTGATATACTCAATTCAAAGAGTAAGTGGGAGAGTGAAACTCGGGATTAATTAAGATAAATTAATTCTCTATCGAGTGTGTGATACTTGAAAGATATGATTCTAGGAATCAGTGAGAGAATTTTTGATAACGAGAAAAGACAACATCTTTTTCTAGTAACCTATTCTAGATTTGTGATCAAATAATGAGTGTGTTGAGCATTAATTATTAATTATGAAATTAGACTATTTATCGAATAGTAGAACTCGATGAATTGAGTGTTTTGAAAAGTTAAATGTCATCATCCAAATTAGATTGGATTAGAGACGAATTGAACTTAGTAAAACATGGTTGAAATGGATTAAAAGAGTTTAATACCAAAACTAGTTGTATGATATCTAGTTGAGATATTCATAGCATGAATTTAGGTTGTAAATGAACGTGAATTAAGGAAATATTAAGATACACTTAAACTACCTATGTGAGGGAAGTTTTAATGATTATCTTAATAGAAACTTAGTCATTAAAATCGAATCTAGGATTTGATGGATTCTTGCTAGTTGTGCGAGACCTTATGACTAATAGAAATTCTTAAAGTAATTTAAGGATTGCTATGCTCATAGATGAAGAAAGTGCAAACTTTCTTAAAATATCATTATCACTACAAAATTGGTTTTAGTATCTGTAACACCCCAAAAGGCGGAACAATGAGATGTACAGAAAGTCGAGTATTCAAAACAAAGGATTATAAATAACATTCACCATAGCTTTATTTGATAAAAGAATTTTACAAATGCACAAGCATGTGAACCAATCCCCAAGTACAATGCGTCCATCGTACTTGGATATTAAGTTCACGAGACAAATAACAAATACATGAAACGATTTACTACAATGATCAAGGCGGATTCCATCGCCCATCACAAGGTTTGATCTTTGACTCCAAAATGCAATGCAAACAATCATGTAGCATATAATTCCTCAAAGCTTAAGTTTAGTTCCTGAAAAGCATGAAGAAAAAGTGTCAACTACGAAAACGTAGTTGGTGAGTGCATAGGTTTTCAAGTAATTCTTGTTACATATCAATTTCGAAACTTAGAAAGCATATTATTCATATCCATATACCCAAACCACATGACCGGCAAAATTCCCATATCAAACTATCAAGTATCCCAATACCATAATGTCATTTCAAAGCATTAAAAGTCCATGGTTAATTAGGAAGCTCTCATTTGTCAAAGTAATCGTGAGAGAAGAATATATCAATCAGTTAATCATATATCATACCCAAACCATGCGGTCATCAATAATATCAATAACTCTTTGTCAATAGTAAGACTACCATGACATAACTTTGATGAGTTGTTCTTGAGCCACTACTAAGACCGGTTATGTCCAAGATAATAAGAAGCACATGCCGTCAATCATGTGCAATAATAATGATAATAATAAAAGGGGCGTGGCATGGGGATGACCACTGATATAGTAGTTAGAGCACCGCGTGGTCGGACTAGGAATGAAGGTCGCTACAAAGGCAAACCAAACATCCCACCGTTACCTAAATAGTGGGTGAGGGGACAAGTCCTAGTTGCGCAACTCTCATACTGCAGGCCTCTCAAAGAGTTAATAGTAGTATACCGAGGTGAAACAGTTTGACAGTACTCAAGCTCATCATATAATATATAACATGTTGAACATACAATATAATTCCCATATCAAACTATCAAGTATCCCAATACCATAATGTCATTTCAAAGCATTAAAAGTCCATGGTTAATTAGGAAGCTCTCATTTGTCAAAGTAATCGTGAGAGAAGAATATATCAATCAGTTAATCATATATCATACCCAAACCACATGACCGGCAAAATTCCCATATCAAACTATCAAGTATCCCAATACCATAATGTCATTTCAAAGCATTAAAAGTCCATGGTTAATTAGGAAGCTCTCATTTGTCAAAGTAATCGTGAGAGAAGAATATATCAATCAGTTAATCATATATCATACCCAAACCATGCGGTCATCAATAATATCAATAACTCTTTGTCAATAGTAAGACTACCATGACATAACTTTGATGAGTTGTTCTTGAGCCACTACTAAGACCGGTTATGTCCAAGATAATAAGAAGCACATGCCGTCAATCATGTGCAATAATAATGATAATAATAAAAGGGGCGTGGCATGGGGATGACCACTGATATAGTAGTTAGAGCACCGCGTGGTCGGACTAGGAATGAAGGTCGCTACAAAGGCAAACCAAACATCCCACCGTTACCTAAATAGTGGGTGAGGGGACAAGTCCTAGTTGCGCAACTCTCATACTGCAGGCCTCTCAAAGAGTTAATAGTAGTATACCGAGGTGAAACAGTTTGACAGTACTCAAGCTCATCATATAATATATAACATGTTGAACATACAATAATTCCCATATCATAATCATTCTTTCAAAGAATCATTTCATATAAAGAAAGCAATTTTAATTATTCATGCTTTTCACCCTGTAAGTAAAACATATAAAAGAGTTTGAAAGGGGGCTATGACTCACCTTGATATGCCGAGCATTATATCTACTTATCCAAAATGGGTACTTCCCATCTATAGCTTCCTTGATCATGTATTCCTCATGGTCCTCAATTACATTTCAAAGCCAAGACCATTCCTACGCGAAACTAATGCGAATAAGGTCCTACCTTAGGTTATCATATAGAAATGCCATGTTAAGTTATGTTTTCTTATTCATTATTGGATGTGTAGCCAATTTTTGTACGAATTCACTTATGTGATATCACTTCATACTTTGGTTAACGTAATTAGTTATGTTCATCCCACTTAATTATCTTTTGTGTTACTTTGGTTACACTTATCTCTTAGCTCACATATTTCTCGATAGGTCGTATGATTACTCGGGTTTATGAAATTCGTGCAAGTGTTATGGGCCATTACCAATTGGGCCTAAGTGTCATGGGCTTCTAAATGTTTTGGGCTTAAGTTAGTTGTTGGGCTTAACCTTATTTGGGCTATATGCTTGATGGGTCATATTGGTTATTGGGCTATATGGGTTATTGGGCCAAGTGGGCCTACTGATTTATGGTTCAATGATTTATGGTTATTTATACGAATTAACCTTGTTCCAAGTGGCTACGTATATTCAAAACGAGTCGAACATCTCTTAAAGAATCAATTCGATCATAAAGTGTTCGCCTTAGCGAAGCGTAGCTTGGCCAACTACGACTAGCTAAGGATGTAACATGGAGTGATCGAATTAATTGTCTAAGAAATGTTCAAAAATGAGTCTTTTGAAAATAAAACTTGAAAAACGATTCTTGGTGCAAAAAGACACATAACCAAATCCGATGTTTGCATTACATATTAGAACCCTTAGTTAATACCCCGACTTTGCTAGTATTACCTTACTTATATATAGAATTATTACATGAGAGTCGTGCACAAGTCGGTCGATAGTGACTACGTCGTTTAGTGGTTGTCATGTTGGTTGATTGGACGTCGTGTTGATTGATGGTCTTCGTGTCGATTGTTCGGTCGTCGAGTTGGGTGGTTGGTCGTCAAATGGTTGAGGTCGTCATCTGGTCCGTTAAGTCGTCATGCTGTCCGCGAATCGTCACGTGGGTCGTCAACGGTCAAGATGGTCGTGATTAGTCGATTAAGTGTCGGATCGAGTCGTCATCTCATGCCTTGCATTTACTCGTTTAGGGAACAAGAACTACTATGGGAGAAAGCCACGGGTGTGATGGAGCGAGCCGTTGGGTATTCGGGGTTAGCCATGACGGAGACGAGGAGGATGTCTTGGGTAATCCAAGTGATGGGATGGATAGTTGTGGCCTTATGCATACTTGTGCTAGCTCTAGTAATTAGGTTGTCGACTTAGGAGGCTTATTCCCGTTATGAACTAATATTATACATGAACAACTGTGTTTTCGTATGTTGTTTCTTGGATTTTCTTATGTGTAAGTGGCGATGGCCACATAATACTTGGTAATGTGCAATTTTTGTGAATTTATCTTTGGATAATATATGCTTGATGCCCTTTTATGGTTACACATTGTGTTGATCTATTTTCTCCACATTGTTATCATTGATATTATAAAGTTGTTGTTATGATGAAATACAAATATGATGAATGATAATGCAAGGCAATTGTTGAAAATTTGTGAAGCCATACTTAGTTGGAATATGATGACTATATAAGGTGCATTAGTGATAAACAAGTCCCTATATGAAATTAAAGCTAAGTTAGTAAAGCTATGAACAAATAAGACCAAACTTTGGGCAAGTACACATGTATATGTATATATACGCGCACATATACATGTATATACGTAGAAATAAAGGCCTCCACTTATATATGCGTCCTCATTTACTTATATATATACGCATATGTACTCGTGTGTGATCATGGGGTCGTGAGTTGAATCTATATCATACGATTTAGCGCAAGAATAACTAAACTACCTTGTCCTTTGCTATAGAAACATGCCGCCACGAAGAAACACCGAAGAGACGAGCGAGGAGGCTCAACGCCGAGAGGAAGAGGCCCAACGACAGACCGAGCTGGCCTATTTGATCTTGTTGAGTCATGGATTCGCTGAGAGACTCAGCGAGTGACTTCGTCAGCGAGTCTTCAGCGACCATCTAGTATCTTCAAGTTAAAGGATAAGTTCAATGACTCACCGCCATGTTTTGTAAGTCAAATATGGGTGGGAAGATGAAGATAAGAAGACTGGTCCCCAAGGACACGTGTTGATAGATCAGGATGGAGCCATGTGACCTTGTACCATTTTGGTACTAAGGTATTTCTCTTTGATGCCGTTTTAGGAAAGAAACAAGATGAAGAAAAGAGAGCTCTGCAGATCTGATTTATCCACCAATAGATAGTTGACAACCTTCATGTGTCAACATCTATTGGGTTATCATGTGATGTCTTTTCTCTCCTATATAAGGCATCACTTGACCTAGCCGCACAAGTTGTTGGTTTGTGCCATATTTACACTTAGTGTGTTTTTCTCTCTTTGTATAATTGTTAAGTTTTTAGTGTGTCAAAAACTTAACAATATTTTCTCTTTTATTTCTTTGTAAACCGACCATGTATTCACTGTTTAATCTATGTCACTTATGATTAAACATCTTTACTTTCTTGTCTTATGTTCTTAGTGTAATTTACATTAGTTGTTTAATTACTTAATCGTTTCAAACTTGGGACTTTTAGTTGGTATCAGAGCAGTGTTTCGATACACTGAAACTGATCTGAAAAGAGTTTGCAAGATTATCATTCTTCCTTTACTTTTAATTTTCTGCATCAAAAATCTTTTCTTTTCTTTAAAACCTTCTGTTTTTCTTATTCTTTACATGGCTTCGGTTCCTACTCTGGTTAATACCAGAGACTTTGGGTATGTCTCTATCCCACCAAGATTCGAAACTCATGATTTCGGATCTTGGAAAGAGAGAATGCTCCTGCACATAGTAGGAGTTGAACCTTACTTAATGACTATTCTGACCAGAGGGCCATATGTACCGATTCTGGTTTCCAGGACTCCAGGAGCTACTACTGATGCTCCTGAAGTTGTTACTGAAGTTATTAATCCGGAAGTACAATGGACAGATGATGAGCGTAGGCTTGTCAATCTGGATGCTCGGTTAAGAAACCTTATCATCAACACCCTTCCTGATGACATAATGAAATCTGTCATCAAACTTTCTTCTGCCAAAAAGGTGTGGGATAATCTTTGTACCAGATTTGATGGTACGGAAGATGTTCTTGCTACCAAAAAGATTGATTTAAAACGTGCCTATGAAGGATTCTTTTCTCTCCCTAATGAGAGTCTGGACGGCACTTATAATCGCTTTAAATGCCTTTTAAATGATATGACAAATGCTGGCATAGAGCATGATACGCTCGAAATATGTCACAAGTTCATTGACGTCTTGCCTATCAAATGGCAAGGGTTAAGGCAAATTCTTAGGACTACTAAGCAGCTGAAGCAGCATGACTTAGAGTCACTCTATGGCACTCTTCAATTTGAAGAGATAGCCCTCGCTCAAAACTTGAGAGCTGAGGCTGAGTCTAAGAGGCATGCTGGTTCATCTGTTTCATCTTCTTCTTCTTTATCTAGCACTTCTTATTCTAATGACCCTCTTGCACTGGTCTCTGCTGAAGTCAGCACTATCCATGTTGACAACAGCAACTCTACCCCATCTCATATCCAAGATCTTGTCAATGACCTCGATTTCGAGGAGAGACAAGAGATGTTCTCGGATTTCATACAATTTGCTCTCATCGCTGGCAAAAGATATTCTAAAAAATCGAACAGTCGTAGGTCGAATGTTTCACGAAAGCCAGTGGTAGACAAGTCGCAGGAAGAATGTTGGAGATGTGGTCGTAAAGGCCATTATCAAAAGGAATGCAAAGTTTCTATTCCCTCTTTGCAGGTAGCGAAGCCCTATTATTTGTCAACGAGGCCTTCTTCTTCTGTCAAGCCTGCTGATGAATACAAAAAGAAGTACTATGAGCTTCGTGCTAAGATGGCCAATGTGGAAGAAGCCAAAGCTCCAGCCAAAGGTCTTGTTGCTGAAGAACACGACTGGGCTGAATCTGACATTTCTGATAGCGAGGACTTCGTAGATTCCATCTGCTTCATGGCACTCGCTGATGATCAGGCGCTGATAAAGGATCAAGTGTGCTCCAGTCAGTGGGTGAATGCCACAATCAAGAAGGTATGCTCTTTTTCCTCTGCCTCTGAAGAAGACAAACCTAAAATTCTTGAATCTCTTACTTGTGACATTCAATACGTCGAGTCAATTCGTGCTGACCTTCAGTCTAAACTTAACTCAGTTAGTGCTGAGTTGAGTGATAAAGCTGACAAGCTCAAGAACCTAAAAAATGTCTATGTTGAGCTTGAGTCTCAAAAGCTTCTTAACCAAACTATTTCAGTATCCAATGAGAAGCTAAAAAATCAGGTCGCTGACCTTGAGAAGATTGTCACCTCTTGGTCTAAAGCCTCCAGGCTTCACGACCAAATCTTCAGTAAGCAGGTGCCCGCTTAAATGAAAGCCATCATTGGTGGTGATTATGAAACTGCCGCTGTCATTACTAATATGTTCAGCGACGGTCCTGCTTCTGAAGAAAGGACTCCTCCAAGTGTTGTGGCATCTCCTGAGGAAATGCTGAAATATTACTTCATTAAAGGCATAAATGACTACCATTCTGAACTGAATGAAGAGTCTCCCTCACCCAACACTTCCTCTTCTTTGTCTCAAGCTAAAACTAGCTCATCAGCTAGCTTTGCTAAAACTGTCTTCCCTAATCATCCTATCATTGATATGATGCCTAATGAAGGCAGAGTTCAATATAACTCTTCCCAAACATTTGAAGGAAATCCTTCAAGTGATGGTTTCAAGCCACTTGCTCCTCAGCTTTTGACTATTAAGCCCAATGGTGGGTTCAGTGTTGAACCTTTTAGAAGGAGCAAGGTCGCTATTCCATATGACTACAGCACCCCTCAGCGAGCTGTGTCTGTTAGTCAACCTGCTGAGAATTCTGTTCCCACAGCAGTCGCTGAACGCCCAGCGTCTCAATCTTCGTATTATCCTAATCATGCTGACAGTATGTCTGTTATGCATGATCGCTTGATGAAAAGACGAGTTAGGTTTGGCGATGCTCGTTACCAGCAACCTAACCCTGTCTATGTACCTAAGGGAACTCATATCCCTCAGCAACCTAAACTTGTTCAGCAGGTCAGACCTCCTCAGCAAGGAGGTCAACGAGTTGCTCAGAAACCTGTTCAGTAGGTCAGACCTCTTCAGCTAGTAGGTCAGCGAGTTGTTCAGACTCATTCCGGTCCTTCCTCTTCTAATGCCCAATCAAAGGGCAAGTCTATTCTTGGACCAATTCCTAAGTCTCTTCCTTCTCAATTTAGGAAGAAAAAGGCTTCTTCAGCAGCCTCAACCTCTTCCTCCAACCATGAGATATGTGAGATGACTAAACGTGTAAACGACTTGTCCTCACAACTCAAGGAGTTTCTAATTCAAAGTCAGAAACCAAGAAAGTGTTATCTTTGTGGGGAAAGAGGACACATTGCTGTTGACTGTAATGACAAAGACTCTAGGAATCCTTCTGAAGTCGTCATTCAGCCAAATCTACCCTCAGCTTCTGCTGCTCCCTCCTCCTCTATAATCGCTGAGCAAACTCCTCCAGCTGAGTCCAATGTCAGCTCGGGTGAAGCAGTTGTTCTTAATCAGGACAACATTGCTGAGTTCATTGCCTCTCAGCGAATTTCCATTCCCCACTCTCAAGAGATCATTTCAAATGGTTTCGACAGAGTTCTGGTTGAATATGGGAATGATAATCAGGTCAGCAACATGTTTGTTCTTGACACTGGAAACACTGTCACTTATACCTCTGAAGATCAATTCTTCACACATGAGGTTACTCGTGATTTGCTTCCTGCTCATCAACTTGTTGAGTATATTCCAAGAGATGAGATCACTGACACAAATGCTCCTCTTCCCCTCTCTACTGATGATATTGTCAGTGGAGAAAATCTCGATTCTGCCTAAATCCTTCTATTGTTATCCATGCAGGCCTCGCTAGGAAAAGAAGTGTGGTATTTGGACAATGGCTGTTCAAAACACATGACTGGATCCATGGATCTGCTGGATAACTTTGTGGAGACCGATGGTCCCATAGTGGTGTTTGGTGATAATTCTACTGGCCAAACTGAAGGATATGGGTCTCTTTCTAACGGGCTGATCAAATTCACAAAAGTTGCTTATGTGAATGGTCTAAAACACAATTCTGATCAGCATTAGTCAACTGTGTGATGCTGATTACAAGGTCATTCTTGATAAGCATCAACGCACAGTAATTAACATCAATAAAGAGGTAGTTTTGGTCGCTCCTAGAAAAAGGGATATTTACTTGGTAGATTTTACTCCTATCAAGACTGACAGCGAGACCTGCTTCTTTTCAAGAGCTGCCTCTCAAATCAATTAGTTGTGGCACAAGAGTATGTCGCATGTTAACTTCAAAACAATCAATTCTCTAGCCAAGAAAAATCTTGTTCGAGGCCTTCCTCCTCTCACTTATGAGAAGGACAGGCTCTGTGGTACCTGTGAAAAGGGAAAAAGCCACCGAGCCACCTTCAAAACTAAACAAGCCAATTCTATCAATGGCTGCTTCCATCTACTTCACATGGACCTTTTTGGTCCAGTGAATGTCCAAAGTCTAAGGGGTAGCAAATACACCTTAGTCATAGTGGATGAATATTCACGATATACTTGGACAATATTTCTTCATTCTAAGAGTGATGTTGCTGAGGAAATAATTAATTTCATTAAAAAGATGGAAAACCTCAACAGCATACGTGTTAAAGAACTCAGAAGCGATCATGGCACTGAGTTCAGAATCCACACTCTTGAGAGTTTTTGTGCTGATCAAGGGATTAGACAAAACTTCTCTTCTGTTAGAACTCCTGAACAAAATGGAGTAGCTGAAAGGAGAAACAGAACTCTCATTGAAGCTGCTCGAACTATGCTCAGTGAGTCTTCCCTTCTTAGTAAATTCTGGGCTGAAGCAGTTAGTACTGCTTGCCACACTCAAAATGGGTGTCTTATTGTCAAGCGACATGACAAGACTGCCTATGAAATTCTTAAGGGTAAGAAACCCCAAATTGGATATTTCCATGTTTTCGGATGTCCAGTGTTCATCCTGAATGATAAGGATCATTTGGGTAAGTTTGATCCCAAAGTTGATGATGGCTAATTTCTGGGATATTCTTCTATTAGTAAAGCTTTCAGAGTTTTCAATACTCGCACTCAAAAAGTAGATGAATCAATTCATGTTACTTTTGATGAAAGTTGTTCAGCTCTAGGAGATCTCTCAAGTGAGACATCTGCTGAAGGCATCTTCAGCGATCTTGCTGGTCCTTCAGTAGAGTCAGCGACACATCATGATGTTGCTAACTCACCTATTGCTGATACTTCAAGTTTCTCAACTAATGATGAGTATGTGGCAGCGCACATTTACTCTATTGATCCAGTTGAGCCTCTCCTCAGGATAGTTAATGCCACTTCCATTAATGTCTCTCCTTTAGATGATCCTCAAGCTGCTGATGGTGCTACTGAGTGTAACACCCCAACTAAGGCGGAACGTCGAGATGTACAGAATGTCGAGTATTCAAAACAAAGGATAATAGATAACATTCACCATAGCTTTATTTGATAAAAGTAATTTTTCAATGCACAAGCATGTGAACCAATTCCCAAGTACAATACGTCTACCATACTTGGATATTGAGTCCACGAAACAAATAACAAATACATGAGATAATATACTACAATGATCAAGGCGGATTCCATTGCCTATCACAAGGTTTGATCTTTGACTCCCAAGTGCAATGCAAATAATCATGATGCATATAATTCCTCAAAGCTTACGCTAATTCCTGAAAAGCATGAAGAAAAAGTGTCAACTACGAAAACGTAGTTGGTGAGTGCATAGGTTTTTAAGTAATTCTCGTTACATATCCATTTCAAAGAGTTGAGAAATCCATGGTAAATTATAAAGTTCTCATTTGTCACATTTATCGAGAGAGAAAAAAATATATCAATCGATTTATCATTCATCATACCAAAATCATTCGGTCATCCATACTTCGATATCGCCAATTTCAACAACTTTCAAAATTTCATATAAGGTCCAATACCCAAACCGTATGTTCAATCCATAATATCCAACCATAAATAATATCAATACCACTTGGTCAATGGTAAGACTACCATGACATAATTTGATAAGATAGTTCTTGAGCCACTACTAAGACCGGTTATGTCCCAATAATCAATTATATATAGTCCCAAATGATAAGATAATGATAAGCACATGCTGTCAATCACGTGCATAAAGATAACCAAGGGTCGTGTCATGGAGACGACCATAAATATATAGTAGTTAGAGCACCGCGAGGCCGGACTGGCAATGAAGGTGGCCACAAAGGCAGACCAAACATCCCACCGTTACCTATAATAGTGGATGAGGGGACAAATCCTAGTTGCGCAACCCTCTAACTACAGGCCTCAAAGAGTTAATAGTAGTGTACAGGGGACCACCGTTTGACAGTACTCAAGCTCATCATATAACATATAACACGTTGAACATACAATATAATTCCCATATCATTATCATTATTTCAAAGAATCATTTCATAAGAGAAAGTCATTTTAATTAATCATGCTTTTCACCCCGCAAGTAAAACATATAAAAGAGTTTGAAAGGGGGCTATGACTCACCTTGATATGCCGCATATTATATTCACTTATCCAAAATGGGTACTTCCCATCTATCGCTTCCTTGATCATATATCCGTCATATTCCTCAATCACATTCCAAGCCAAGACTATCCCTACGATAGGACTAATATACGTAAGTTCCTATCTTAAGCCATCACTAAGAAATGCCACTTTCATTATGTTGTCATAAATTTTGGGATCTAAGTATATTGTTAATATTTGCATCTTTTTGGTTGTAGAGAGTGTTGGTGTAAAAGGGTCACTTTCATTATACATGTAGTTATAAGTTGTTAGAATTTCGGTAACTTGCCTTTGATTATCATGGTTCCCATTGTGTGCTTTGCTTGATTATAATATTTGACATTAGTAACTTCATAATATTAATATTTATGAATACTTTCTGATTTATAACTATTTATTTATTTTAATATTATTTAATTAATTATTTATTCATTTTCTTGATTTATTAACCAAATAATTCTTTAAAAATACTTTTAAGTACCTCACTTGCCTTTATAATTCGTGGCTAATTATATTTGGGTTATATTCTGATTATTATGCTTTTTAACTTAGAATATTGTGATATATATATTTATTTATGTAATTTTTCTATTAATTTAAAAATAGTTATTAATTAGTGATTTTCACTTACTTAATTATTTCTAATTTATATGACATTTGTTCTTTGACTTAAAATGATTTTATTCCAGTAGGTTTTAGTCACTTTCATCATTGGTTGTGATTATTTAACCAATTTCATGATTTATATACTTTATTTATTTATTTATTTATTTACCTTTTTAATTATCATTTAAATTTAATAATTAATAGAAATTCTTAGAAATCACCACACAACTTTTTGGCTAAAAATCCCAGGCCTTTTAGGCAACTTTTATCATGGGAAAAATCATATCAATTCAATCTCTCTTGTGTCTCGCTCATTTTGAGGATTCTAAGCTTATAAATCGTTTACCGAAATAGTGATTTAAGCCTCATTTTTCAAGCAATTCAAATGCGTCAAAATGGATTTTCATCCTTATTTCATTATTTACAGAATGTTCATTATATTTTGGTGTCTTAAGTCGTGATAGTGGTGGTGGTGTGATATGTGCAAATTAAAGCTTTCGGTTAGTGCTTATATGAACCGAATTAGTGATTTGTAGGCTTGTCTTTGCCATTTAATAACCAAGTTAAGTTTTATAACTTTTATTTGACATATTCTCAGTAGGTTTATGATACTTTTTGTTACGAGATTGTTGGAGTTGATTATAGTTGCAATCTAGTGACTTTTAGCTTATTTTGTTGTGGAGAACTTTTACTTGGAATTTTCTGTTTTAACACTTATTTTCGTAAAATGTTGAGTAGTCATTTTTGGTTAAGTTGAATTATTTGGACGTTGGTGATTTTTATACAGAGATATATATGTGTCCTATATTTATGTGAATTTTTGCTAAATTTTTAGACATTGTTTACTACCTCTAAAAATTACAAAACCAAAGTTGGTCAGAATGCTTGCTGCTATGCGACCCGAAATATTTTATAAAAGATTTTGATGATGAACATTTAAGAAAAATCTCCCAATTTTATTTTACATTAGGGACACTTTGAACTCAGTTCACACCAGGTTTAAACTTCTGAAACCTATTAGTTAAGAAATTAAAAATCGTCAAAGTTGACTCAACATTAAGACAAAAATCCAGTTTTGACCACTTTTGGTATAAAAATCATATCTTTGGTTTGGTTTAGTATTTTTGAGTTATTCCAGTTGGAGGTTAAACTTAACTCTTTTATCTACAACTTTTATTTAGAAAGTTTTGCTTGAAACGGCCCTCACATGTTCAGTTTATCCGTCCAAAGACAGAAGAATAATTCTGTCAGAAAGTATTTGGGTCCAAACAACTCACCAATGACTTAGTTTGCTTATCTTACACTCTTAATCACCTCTCACATGTTGTTATTCACTTTTGTGTTCTATTAACATCAAATATACAGATTATTATACTTCTTTTAACATATTTTTCACTTAATACAAGTCCATATCCATCTCATAATCCAACAAGATTCAACTTTCTTAGATCTAACATGCATGCATTCAAATCAACACTTTTCAATACCCATCTTTATAGATCTATCATTTGACAACATAAAAGCTTTCTTTTTATGAAAAATCTCAGAATATATTGGTGTTTATTTTATAAAAAAATCAGTTTTAATCAAATCTATAAACCCATTTAGCAACAAATCTTACAACAACAACTCTTGGGTCTTGTTCTTGTTGAATCATTGAATCCTTTCTCTAGATCTTTACATGCATGAACATGTGAGATAAGGATCTATCAACCTTGCCCTCATTGAGTTTAAATCAAGAAGAAAATGATAATAAAAGATGAAGAAACATTTGGGTTTTGAAAGAACAAGATTAACTAGAGATTTATTGAACAAGGAGGTGTATTATCAACCTTTTAATTTCGAAAAATGGGGCTGTTTGGGGGCTGATTTTTGAGCTCAAGAAGTCTCCAAATGAATCCAAGCTTGCTTCAAACGATCCCTTGATGCACCTAGATTAAAACCCTTTATTATTGTTGTTGTTTATTTAAGATTAAACCTCCATTTTGTGATGCATGGCCGAATTCAAGAAGAAAGAGATGAAGTTCTTGAAAGATGATGTTTGAGAGAAAAGAGAGGAGTGAGAGAGAGAGAATGGGGAAGTGTGTGTGTTTTGTTTTATCAAAATGAAAAAGAGTGGGAGGGGGTTTGGGTGAGTATAGCCGTGAGAGAGAGGGAGATGGAGTGGGTTGGGAGCTTCCTCATTGGTTGACAATGGTAGTAGAAGACTAACCATGGTTTGGTGTTGGTGTGTAGTTGTCTAAAGTGGTCCATGGGGAGTGTAAGAAGTCTTTAGCTAGTTGAAATTCTATTGGTGGGATGGTGTGAAGAGTTGTGCATGTGTGTGGTGTGATGTGCCAAAAATATTAAGGCATTTTTCAAACTTTGGGTACTTTAAATCTTGTACATATGTATATATGTGTGATTGTAAGAACTAGTTGCATGTTTATTTGCTAATTGATATATATGTACTTATTATTATTATTCAAACTTAATATTATGTACTCAGAGTTTATAATTAAATTTTCAAGATGGTCATTACATAATTATGTACAAATATACTTTAATTAGCTTGGTGTTTGATTTGTTGGATATTTATATAATTTTTGGTTGTTATCTCAACTTGTGAGTCTTGCATAGTTATTTATATAACTTAACTTCGTGAAATAAAAATTTTCTTTGGTTCATTGATATTTCATCAAGTTCAATTAGAATAAATTTATAGCTTGAGATTGTCTTGAATGATTATAGTTATTGTTTATGGCATTTCTAAGGCAACTGACTTCCTTTTGACATTCTATTGAACTAGAGGGCAAGTATCACTATGCCTAAATGTCTGGAAGGCAAAATCTCTTAAGAAATCTCTAGGGATAGATGTCTATGTAAGTCCAGTAAATTGTCCTAGTCGGAAATTGGGGGTTGTTACACTGAGGACATCTTTCACGATGCTTCAGCAAATCCTGTTTCAGGAGACGCTGAGGATGACAATTCTCAGCAAGAGGTACCCACTGCTCTCAGTGACCCTCTTGTCACCAACTCTGTACCTTCTCTAACCATTGATCTTTCCACTTATACCATTACACCAAATGATCCTACCTCCACCTTATCCGCTGTCACTCACTCTTCTTCTATCCATACACCAGCACTCAAATGGACTGCTGATCACCCTCTTGACCATGTGATTGGTAATCCACACAATGGTGTTCAAACTCGCTCAGCAACAAGTAATACTTGTCTCTATGTCAATTTCCTATCTCAAATTGTGCCTGCCAATATTGGCGAAGCTATGGCTGATCCTTCTTAGGTGGAAGCCATGCAAGAAGAATTGACACAATTTGAAAGAAATCACGTTTGGTTTCTTGTTCCTCCTCCCTATAAGGAACCCATTGGCACTAGACGGGTTTATAGGAATAAGATGGATGAAGCTGGTGTAGTTATTCGAAACAAGGCAAGACTGGTTGCTCAAAGTTATACTCAAGCTGAAGGCATTGATTATGATGAAACCTTTGCTCCAGTCGCTCGCCTTGAAGCAATTCGTCTCTTTCTTGCTCACGCTGCCTACAAAGGCTTCACTGTCTATCAAATGGACGTCAAGAGTGCCTTTCTAAATGGTACTCTTGATGAAGAAGTCTATGTTAAGCAGCCTCCTGGCTTTGAGGATCCAAAGCATCCTCACTATGTTTACAAGCTAAATAAAGCTTTATATGGTCTTAAACAAGCTCCTAGAGCTTGGTACGACACATTGTCTACCTTCCTTCTTGACCATGGCTTTCGTCGAGGAACCATAGACAACACTCTCTTCATCTATAAGAAGAAAGCTGATGTTCTGTACGTTCAGATTTATGTCGATGACATCATCTTTGGTTCCCTATCGACAAAACTCTGTCAAAAGTTTAGAGCTCTTATGTCTAGCACTTTTGAAATGAGTATGATGGGTGAATTAACCTTCTTTTTGGGGTTACAAATTAAGCAGCTTCCCACTGGAATATTTATCAATCAAGAAAATATATTCGGGATATGTTGCATAAATTTGACTTCACCCATGTCACTCCAAAAGGAACTCCCATGTCCCCTCCTAATAACCTCCATGCTGACCTAGATGGTAAGTATGTGAATCCTACTCACTATAGAGGCATGATCGGTTCGCTGATGTATCTCACAGCGAGTCGACCAGACATCATGTTTGCAACATGCCTCTGTGCTCGCTATCAAGCTTCTCCTAGAGAATCTCATCTTCTAGCTGTCAAGCGCATCTTCAAATATCTTAAGGGTACACCCACGCTGGGTCTATGGTACCCAAAAGATTCCAACTTTGAGTTAGTTGGATATTCTGACTCTGACTATGCTGGGTGCATGCTTGATCGCAAAAGCACCAGTGGAGGATGTCAACTGTTGGGGGGGAAGCTGACTAGCTGGACTAGTAAAAAGCAACACACAGTTTCCATCTCCACCGCTGAGGCAGAATATGTCTCTGCAGCGAGCTGTTGTGCCCAAATTCTCTGCATGAAACATCAGCTTGCTGATTATGATTTGGATGCCAAAATTCCAATCATGTGTGATAATACAAGTGCTATTGCTATTACACACAACCCTGTTCAGCATTCTAAAACTAAGCATATTGATATTCGATATCACTTTATTCGTGACCATGTCATGAAAGGTGATATTAAAATCTATTTCATTCCAACTGATGATCAAATCGCTGACATCTTTACTAAACCATTGGATGAAACTAGATTCAAATTGCTTGTCAGCAAGTTAGGAATGCTAAATGGGGAATCAGCAACATGACTTATCATGTAGCTAACTCAGCGAGTTTAAGTCTGTCTTACTCGCTGAACCTAAAGCAATGAAGAGCTTAAAGTCTTCATCTAGTCCATTAGAAAACGGCTATGGTAAAGACTTCTTAAATCCGTTGATCCCTGTTGCTTTGGGAAAAAGCAAAATAAAAGCAATGGAGAGCTAAAAGTCTTCATCTAGTCCATTAGAAAACGGCTATGGTAAAGACTTCTTAAATCCGTTGATCCCTGTTGCTTTGGGAAAAAGCAAAATAAAAGCAATGGAGAGCTAAAAGTCTTCATCTAGTCCATTAGAAAACGGCTATGGTAAAGACTTCTTAAATCCGTTGATCCCTGTTGCTTTGGGAAAAAGCAAAATAAAAGCAATGGAGAGCTAAAAGTCTTCATCTAGTCCATTAGAAAACGGCTATGGTAAAGACTTCTTAAATCCGTTGATGGCTGACAGTTTGCCAAAAACTGTAGTCAGCGACCAACGTTAGTTGTGAAGTCGCTGACAAAACATTAGACATGCTGAACATCTTCCAGCATGTGGTCTTTCAAAATAATTAAATGTTTTCAGCGCCCAAATTTCTTTTCTCAAATGGGTGCTGAAGTAAAAGGCATTTAATTGAATTAAATATCTTTTGAAACATAGGATATTTTCGAAACTAAGTGTTTTCAAAGTAACTATGTGGGTGATGTGGCAAAACCTTGAGCCACATGTTTTTAAAATTCAAACTAAAATGTCACCTCGATTTTCTCTTTAATGACATCACTTGTCTTCACATGACGGTTACTGTGCATCTGATTGACAAGTGACCTCTGCCAATGCGGCGTATACTCAAGTATTTTGGGATAAAATTTTCTTTTCCTTTTATTTAAACGTTACTCACAAACTCTTTTAATATATATATATATATATATATATATATATATATATATATAATCTTTATATATATATATATATATATAAACAGTTGTTGACTACAACTGTTGATATTTTTGAAAAAGGAAGAGAGAGAAAACTTTTGTCTTCTCGTGTGTAAGGTCGTGGCCCACCACCATACCCTATATAATTCCGCTTTCTTCTCTTACAACTGTTTACACACACATATCTTTTCACATTCTTTCCAACTTATAACTCTCCAAATCTCTCTCTCTTTCTAGGCTTCTCTCTCTAAAATTCTCTCTCAAGGGCGATGTTTCTGATTTAATTTTTCTGTCAAATAATCGATAGATCCCGTGTTATTTTCTTCGTTTTCTTGTCCTAAAACCATGAATCCGTCATCCAAAACATCGATTGTTACTCCAGTCCCCCCTGATCCAGGTGATTCAAATGAATCTGATAAATGTCAAACCCCAGTTTCGGGTTTCTCACAACCTCCGCCTATTATAGATTCATCTCCTACTACGATTAGAGCTCATAGAAGAGCTAAGGTGTCGGAATTGATTGATAGAGAAGGAGTTAAATCGCTTACCCCTAAATCTAAACGTACATCGAAATCATCGAAGAAGAACCGAAAGGATATTACTAGGCTTGTGTTTTCTGAGAAATTTGTTAATGTTGTGGAGAAGGAAGATGGTGAGTCTGTTGATGCTGAAGAAGATTGTACTATGGGTGAGAGTGGTGGAGTTGTTGATCCAAAAAATGTGAAGAAAGTAGTTGATATGTTTGAAAATTGTTGTCAGGAGCCAGATTCTGCTAATAAGGTAAATTCATCTAATATTAATGGTGGATTTAATTTCTCAAAATTAGTTTCTGATAGTTTAAATTCTAGAAAACAAGATGTATTTGTTGGTAATGTGAATGTGAGTAAAATTATTGATGATATGGGTAAGGCTGATTGTGTTAAACAGAGTTTTGGGGATTCTGATAAGGGTGAACAGGGTAGGAAGGGTGTTGATAATAATCCTGCTGCTTGGAAAACAGGCTAGTAATATTGATGCTAATTGTGAATCTGTGAATAAATCTGATGGTGTTTTTGTGGAAAAATCTAGTTTTAAGGGAGGTGGTGGTGAGGGGTTAGATAAGAATGTAGAAAATGAGAATGAACGAGATAGAGTAATAGTGGATGATGTTTGTAGTGAGGATGAAAGTGAGGAGGAGATGTCTGATGATAATATGACTAATAATGGTGGTAATATTCCCCCTGTTAATCATAATGCTCCTTTAATTGAGACCATTGAAGGGGAGGAGTTTACTTTTGGTTCTGGTAAGAAGGAAATGGGAGGTTCTGGTCCTATTAATGGTAGAGATAATGAGAAGGAGGAGATAGGTAATAAACCTGGTAATGGGCAGAATATTGGGAATGTTTGGAAGGATAACAAAATGAGTTTTGTGGAATTAATTAAGAAAGTCAATCAAGAAACTCATGCTAAATTGAGTTATTTGGCTCCTAGCACTTGTGTTGATGGGCAAACAAGGGTTGTTTTTCCCAAAGAAGAGCTTAAAATTTGTGAGGATGTGGTATCTATGCATTTGTGTGGTTATTTTGTAGGAACCTCCATGGATTATTTTGTAGTGAGTTCAAATGTTAGGAGAATGTGGAGAGCCTATGGGTTAATAGATGTATCTAAAAATGCAGCTGGATTTTTTTTCTTTAAATTCAAAGACGAAAAGGGTATGAAAGAAGTGTTGGAAAATGGCCCATGGTTAATTGAGAATATTCCAATGATGCTTCAGGAATGGGTTCCTGGTTTTGGGCTGCAGAAGATTGAGCCATCTAAGATTCATATTTGGATATGTTTACATCAATTGGGGTTAGAACTTTGGAATGGCCTATGTATCAGTAAGTTGTTGAGTTATATTGGGGTCCCTTTGTTGATGGATAAAGTAACCATGGATAGGTGTGTGAACAAATCTGGTAGGATGGGCTTTGCCAGGGTCTTAGTTGAAGTTTTGGCTGATAAGGAGCTTCCTTCTGAAATAGAAGCTGTTTTTCCTGTTGTGGGGTCTAGGGAGGAGAGAATAGTTAAATTTCCTGTGACTTATCAGTGGAAACCCCCTGTATGTACTTTTTGCAAGACTTTTGGTCATACTAATAAGCAATGCAAGAAGAGACCACAAACTGAAGAAGAGATTGCTGCACAGATTGCTAAAGAGGCTCAGAAGGTTAATGTTGTTGACAAAATTGATTTAGATCAGGAGGGTTTTAAAACTGTGGAGAGGAGGAATAAAAGAAATTTTAGGCAGAATGTGGTTAGACAACAGGGATTCAATAATGGAGGTGGCAGGGGTAGTAGTGTTTTTGATAGATTGGGAAGTAGGGTTTCTGAAAATGAGGGGAGACAAATTAGTAATAAGACAGATGGATTTGCTACTAAAGGGAGTTTGGGTCCAGTTAGAGATAGATTGAAGAAAATGCCTGAAAATTCTCATGTTAATTTTAATATTAGAGGTCATAAAGAAGCTGCAAATGTTAATTCAAGTAATAATAATAAGGGTGCTGAAGTTCATAAGAAGACAAGCTCTAATGTGGCTTCAACTTCAAATTCTAGTGCTGTTGATGGGGTGAAAGGTGGCAGGAGTAATGGTGGATGGAAACAAAAGTATAAAGTTGTAAGAGATAATAGAGAAAACTCCAAGACTCTTGAAAAGGATACTTTTATGACAAACAATAGTTTTTCTGTTCTGGATGCTATTGATGAGCATATTCAGAGTTTGGATAGAGATGCAGGTGAGGAGGAGGGTTGGGATGCTGTGTATGGAGTGTTTGAAGAACAAAAGGAGGAAGTTATGGTGTTCATTAATGGTAATCTTGTTCCTGATAGGGCTACCATTGATGACTGGAACTGTGGGCAATATGAGTTTTATGTTGCCATGTATAAAGAAAGAGGTATTATTCCTGTTAAAGAATTTGAGGAGGTTCTATCTGATGATGGTGGAACTGGACAACTTATGTCTATTGATGATGAGGTTGGGGTTAAGGTACCATATGTGGTTTCAAGTACCATTCCTTCTAAATCTGTTTAAAATGTTACTACAAATACTCACTTGGAATGTTAGGGGGGTGTCTAATCTCACTAACCAAGATGAGGTTTTAAGGTTGATGAAGGAAAATAATTTCAGTGTTTGTTGTTTTCTAGAAACTCATTTACATAAAAATAAATTATGTAAAGTAGCTAATAGGTTGTTTGGTCAGTGGCAATGGTTATCTAATAGTGCTTTATGTGATGGTAGCACCAGAATTCTTTTGGGTTGGGATCCAAATAGTGTCAAAGTTATGGTTTTGAATATGCATCCACAAATAATTAATTGTTATGTGGAAGTCATAAATGGGCAGCAAGGTTTTTTCTGTTCTTTTGTTTATAGGTACCACAGAATGGTCCCTAGAAGGGAATTATGGAGAAGTTTGGGGATTCATAAAATTTTTGTAAAGGATAGGGCCTGGCTTGTAGTTGGTGATTTCAACTCTACTTTGAGTCTTGAGGAGCATTCTGCTGGAGGCTCTAGCATCACTAGTAGTATGGAAGAATTCAGAAATTGTGTTGAGGAAGTAGAAATTGATGATATATGTAGATCTGGTATGCAGTTTACTTGGAATAAGAGCCCATGAAAAGTTGGTGGGATTATGAAAAAGTTGGATAGAGCAATGGGGAATGGGAAGTTTGTTTCTGAATTCCCTGCTGCAAATGCTGTTTTTCTGCCATTTTATAAGTCTGATCATAGTCCTATTGTGGTGAGGATTCCTGAACTGAAGAAGGCAAGTCAGAAACCATTCAAGTTTCCAAATTATTTAGCAAATAAACCTCAATTCCTACCTTTGGTAAGAAATGTGTGGCAACAGGAGGTGCCTGGTTTTTCTATGTATTCCCTGGTCTCTAAAATGAAGCTGCTTAAGAAACCTATTAGGAGTTTAAATACTAAACAAGGGAATTTGTTTGATAAGGTTAAAGTGTTTAGAGAGGAATTGGCAAGAGTTCAATTGGCTGTTTCTTGTAATCCTTATGATTCTGCTTTGAGGAATGATGAAAAACTCCTTGTAAGAGCTTATAATGAAGCTGTCAAGGATGAAGAATTGTTCCTTAAACAGAAGGCAAAGGTCTGTTGGTTGAAAGAAGGGGATTTTAACACCAAGTATTTTCACAATGTTGTTAAAGGAAAGATTAATAAAAATAGGGTTGAATCTGTTTGTGATATGGAGGGAAACAGATTTTTTGGCACACAAGTTGGGGAGCAATTTCTTAAACATTTCATGAATGTTTTGGGTTCTAGTAATGTAATGCAGCCACTTGCTGACCCTGATTTGCTATTTACTAGAAGATTGAGCTTGCAGGAGGCTGAGGCTATGGTTGTTCCTGTTACTGATATTGAGATTAAAGAGGCATTATTTGATATTGATGATGACAAGGCACCTGGGCCTGATGGGTTTTCTTCAAAATTCTTCAAAGCATCATGGAGTGTAATTGGAGATGATGTTTGTAGAGCTGTGAAGGATTTTTTCTTCAATGGAAAGCTTTTAAAGGAAGTAAATGCAACTGTCATTGCCTTGGTTCCCAAATCAGAAACTCCTGTGAAGGTTTCTGACTTTAGGCCCATTGCATGTGGCAATGTGATATACAAGTGCATAAGTAAGGTTATTTCAAATAAAATTAAGGGATACCTGGGTAAAATTGTGGATGAGAACCAAAGTGCTTTCATTCCAACTAGACAGATAAGTGACAACATCCTGTTATCTCAAGAACTGATGAAAGGGTATCATAGAAATAGTGGCCCTCCAAAATGTGCTTTTAAAATTGATGTGCAGAAGGCATATGATTCTGTTGGGTGGGATTTTTTAAAAGATTCTCTTAAATGTTTTGGTTTCCACCCTTGTATGGTGGAATAGATTATGAACTGTATATCTTCACCCTCTTTCACTATTGCTGTAAATGGTGAGCACATTGGATATTTCAAGGGTAAGAGGGGTCTTAGACAGGGAGATCCTATGTCTCCCTATCTATTTACATTAGTGATGGAGGTTTTTAATTTGTTGATAAGAAGACGAATTAGTGATAATGAAGATTTTCAATATCATTGGAAATGTGAGGAACTTAAATTGACTCACTTATGCTTTGCTGATGACCTTCTCTTATTCTGTCATGGAGATAAAAATTCTGTGAAAGTTTTGAGGAAAGCTTTGGATGATTTTAGCAATGTTTCTGGTCTGGTGGCTAATTTTGAAAAAAGTATGTCTTTTTTGGAAATGTGAAGAGCAACGTCAGAGCAGAAATTCAAGATATTGTACATTTTAAGATTGGAACTTTACCAGTGAGATATCTGGGTGTTCCATTATTGGCTAAAAGATTGTATAAGAAAGACTGCAGCAAATTGATTGACAAAGTGAAGAAAAAATTGGGAGATTGGAAGAATAAAGCCTTGTCTTTTGCTGGCAGGCTACAGTTGATTAAGTCTGTGTTGAGTTCCTTACAAGTGTACTGGTCTTCTGTTTTTGTGCTTCCCAAAGGAATTTCAAATGATATGGAGAGGTTGCTGAGAGGATTCTTATGGTGTCATGGTGATATGAAGAGGGGTAAAGCAAAAGTTAAATGGGATGATGTTTGTAAGCCAAGGTCACAAGGTGGATTGGGTATTAAGAAGTTACATTTGTGGAATATTGCTTTAATGTCAAAGCATATATGGAATGTGGCTAGTGACAAAGATTCTATCTGGGTTAAATGGGTTAAATGCAACAAGATAAAAGATAAAAACTTCTGGTCACTTCCTGCACACAAAGATTCATGCTGGAGTTGGAGGAATTTATTGCAGTCTAGAAATTTGGTGAAGGATTTCATTGTGTATAGGATTGGAGATGGAACTAAAACTTATATATGGTATGATAACTGGCATCCTTTGGGGCCACTCTCTAATTTCATCTCTAATAGGGATATCTATGAAGCTGGTTTGAGTTTTGATGCAAAAGTGTGTGATATTGTGTCAAATGGGCAATGGTGTTGGCCTGAGGAGTGGGTAGACAAATTCCCTATGTTATTCTTACATCCACCTTCTCTTATTATTAATGGTAGGAGTGATAAGGTGGTTTAGAAGAGTAAAAATGGTATTGAAGGTCCATTTTCTGTTAAAAATGCTTGGTCTGATTTGATTGAAGAATTTCCTAAGGTTAATTGGGCTAGATTGGTTTGGTTCAGTCAATGCATACCAAGGCATTCTTTTATTCTATGGTTGGCTCTGAGTTTTAAGCTTAAAACTCAGGATAAATTGGATTATTTTGAGAGAAATAATGACTTGAAGTGTCCATCCCGTCTTGCCCAAAAGGACAGTCATGAACACTTATTTTTTGTTTTTGATTTTGCTTGTAAGGTCTGGGAAGAGATGAAAATTATGTCAAGACTTGAAGATGCTCCAAATAGTTGGTCCAGCATTATAAAGTTCTTTCTGGAGAAACCAATTAATAAGGGTATTTGGAGTATTATTCAGAGACTTGTTCTTGGGGCTATGGTGTATTGTATTTGGCAGGAGAGAAACCTTAGACTGTTTCAGAATAAATCAAGGTATGTTGCTGTAATTTGTGAATTAATTAAGGGCCTGGTCAGATTTAAGCTTTTTGGTTTAAGGATGAAATGGTCTAAAAATCTTGTTGAAGCTTCTAAACTTTGGGGGCTTGGTTTGGAACAGAGATTCAGTGGTATGAAGGAGCCTCAATTTGTGTAAATGATGGGTCAGAATATGGGAAGTTACTGTGTGCCAGGTTGTGTTGTGGTTTCTGAGTTTCATTGGTATTTTTTTCACTTTCCTGGGAGGTTTTTGGGCTGGGAAGGTGATATAAGGGGTGTTTGGTTTATTGTGCTTGTTGTGGACACTTGTGTTTTTTACTTTATGCAAGCCATCTGGTGTTGGAGGTTTGGTCTTGCAATTTTTGTGTCTCAGTCCTTGGTTTTTTGGGACTATTTAGTGTTTATGTCAAAAAGCTTTTTTTTTTGTCCAGACAAGCTTAGGATTAGAGGTGTTTAGGCTGTATTTTTTGCATGGAGTATGCTATCTTTATGTTCCTTCTGGAGAAATAAGGTGGAAATTCCATAATAAAGAGTCATGTTCTGAACCCTCATGGGTTAGAGCATTCTTGATTTTCTGTTCAGCCTTTTCTGTCAGTTGTCAGGACTGGCAGTCCAAAGGTCCAGGTTTTGTTTGCAAACAAGTTTATTTTTTGGCTTGTTTGTTATATTTCTGGTGGTGGTGTTGGACCAGAGATGCTTGTTCTTTGTTGTTTGTCTTTGATTGTGAATCTTGTCTATGTCTTATGTTATTGGGTTTCATTGGGTGCTTGGTTTGGGAGGGTGTTATAAGGGGGGATTTTTTGGTAGTGCTTATTGTAGACTTTTGTTTAATTTGCTCAAAGCTGAACATTTGGAGATTGAGGTTTGTTCTTGCTTATTTTGTGTTTTGCCTTCATTTCATTTGGGGCTCAAATGTTATTTTATCAACAAACTTTCCTTGGGTCCAAATAAGCAATAGGTTAGTGGTGGCTAGGTTTGTTTCACTGCATGGAGTATGCATCTCTGTTGTCTTTTCTGGAGTTATAAGGAGGATTTGTCTGAAAATTGAGTCTTACTGTGGTCTCTTATGGGCTATAGAATCCTTATTTTTCTTTTCAGCTTTTAAAATCAGCTGTCTGGGCTGGTTTTCCTTAGATATAGGTTGGTCAGTTAAACAAGTCCTTTTTACTTGTTTGACTTTGCTCTGGTGCTGTAGAAAGACTAGTTGTTGGAGTCTTTGTTTCTTTTCTTGTGTTTGAGGTTGTTATTGGTTTATGTTGTTTCTGTGGGTTTTTTGGGGGTTATAGGTTGGGTTGGAGTAATAAGGGGGGTGTTTTTGGTAGTGCTTACTGTAGATATTCGTAATTTTTTAATTAGGCAGGGCATTAAGAGATGGAGGTTTGTTCCTGTTATTTCTGTGTCATGCCCTCTCATTGTTTGGAGCATTGTTGTGTGTGAGTTAAAAAGCTACATTATGTCCAAGTAAGCATAGGTTTAGTGGTGAGTAGGTTAGGAGTCTTGCATGGAGTATGCTCCCATTTTTCCTTTTTGGAGATATAAGGTGGAAAAATTTGATGTGTGTGTCATGTTTTAGTCCCTTATGGATTTTAACATTCTTTAATTTCATTTCAGCTGTCCATTCCAGTTGTCAGGGCTGGGATTCCATATTTTTTGTTGGGTCTGTTGACAAGTTTATCTGCTGGCTTGTCTGACTTCTTTCTGGTGCTGGTGGAAGGCCAGAATGGTGTGTATTTTGGGTTTGTTTTCTTTTTGTTGTGTGTCTGGTCTGGGTTTTTGGGTGGGTTATAATTCTGGAATGTTTTGGATTTTTGTGGTTGGAAATTGGGACTGTAATATTTGCAGATTGAGATGTGGTAGGTTTTTGCAGTGCTTGTGTAGGGTTTTTGTCAGGGTTACTGGCTACAAGAATGGGGTGATTTATTTGTTTGTGATTTATTTGATTGTGGTTGTATTTAGTTTATCTGAATTAAATATTAGTTTCTTTAGAAGTATGTTGAAGTTATGCAGGGTGTTTAAAGGGGCTGGTTTACTGGTATATTGCAAGGGTGATTGGTTTGTTGCCTTTTATTGGAAGGACTGTATTAGCCTTGTGAGCATTAGGGTTCTTGATTCTGGATTGATTTGTTATGATGATATGTATTTAATTTGGGGAAATTCTGTTATATTGATTAGGGTGAGCTGTTGGTTATATGTTGATTGTTTATGTTGCTTTAGGCTTGTATTGGATGATTATGTTAGCTGGTTATCTAGACTGCTCATTAAGTTTATTAAATTGCTAATAAAAATGAAGATATGTTGTGCATTTTGTGTTAGAACAGATGGCATGATCTTTAAAAAGGTTGGGGATTTTGGATTAGGTATACTTGATTGTGGTGAGGTTGAGGTTAGCTGGGATGGATTTGGTATGTTTGGGAATTGTGTTTATTGGAGATGTTCAGTGTTTATTAAGAAAGAATTTTGTAGTTTGGCTGCTGCAGTTTTGACTGTTGTTAGTCAAACATGTGATTTGATTTTGTTTGATATTTTTAGGGATGGATTTGGGTTAATTTTTGGTTATATAAGTGATTTTAAGAGCCTGTTGAAAAGATTGGAAGCTAATATTGTTTCATTTTTTATTGTGGAATGGGTAATGAAAGATTGTTTGGCTGGATTGACTTTTCTGGTCAACCGGTGTTCTTGCTGGTTTTTTATTGATTTTGGAGGGAATTTAGGTTTTGAATTATTGGTGAAATGCTATATTGAATGGAGATTTATTGATTTATGGTTTGAGACTTATAACAATGAGGGCCAGTTATCTATAGTGTTTTTGTGTTTGAGACCTATGGGAAAGATCTTTTCTGGGCTGCTTGGTGGACTAGTTTTTGATAGTTTGGATGTTTGGGCTGGTTTGTTGCTTCCTGGGCCGATTTTGCTTAATATTCTAGATGGATTAAGTATGGGCTACTGTTTATTTGGGCTGGCTGAAGTGGATGATAAAAGATTCTTGTCTACAACATGGTTTGAAGATGAAGTTTTTAAGGATTTTTGTTTTATGATATGTCTTTGGTTTTTAAAATGTAATAAGTCTTATGACATACATTTATTTGTTGTTAGATTTAGTTTTAATGTTAAAATTTGGGATGTACATTAATAATTTGTAAAATGTACATCCCCTATGGGGATGCCCATAGTATTTTGTCCTTTATTCTTTTTATTATGATATAAAATTTTCAAAAGGGCAAATGCCCTTTTACCCAAAAAAAAAATCTCTCTCTCTTTCTGTTCATCTTCTTATATCTCTTTATCCTCTCCGATCAAAACTCTCATCTAAAATGGCTTCCTCATCTGAAATCCCTCAACAAACAGAAAATGTTGAGATCCCTTCTTCGTCAACCACCGCCGATCAAAATCCTCCTGTTCCTGAACCACAAAATCAAGAACAGACCCCCTTCACCTACTTAAATTCTCCTGTATTTACTCCGGTAAATGTCACAAAATCCTCAAAAGTAAACTTTTCTCCCTCTCAAATAGTGTTAAAATCTAACAATCATATTGGCACATCGGAACTGCCAAAAGATACAAAAGGATACAAGCCCATGTTGGACTTTATTCATGCCTCTCCTGCCAATTATTCCATTATGGCAGACCTAGAAAAAATATTTGTTCACCTTCTTCGTGAATTTTGGTGGACTTGTGAGTACGATGATGAATCCAAGTCCATCACTGGTACTGTTCGTCAGGGGGAGAAGTCGATCACTATTACTCCGGCGTCTCTTCGCCAAACCCTAAGATTTCCCCAAGAGACTGATGAAAACAAGTTTGTGGAGGCAGCAAGTGATGATGTGTGGAAGGCATGGCTACCTTCCATTGGGTACAATTATAATTTAAAGAATCCTCCAGCGATCCCTAGCAACCCCTTAAAACAAAATCTTCCTGGGATCTGGAGAGTTCTGTTCACCCATGTAATTCAGTGCATGGGTGGGAATTCTGGGTCATATAATCAAGCATCAGCGACATCGATGCCTATGATCCATGCACTTGCTAAAGGGTGGTTTGTTGATTACGCCCAGCTGATCTTCAACGATTTGAAGAATAAGATCAACATGAACAACAGGTCGCACACAGTGCCATTCACCAGAATCTTCTCTCTCATCTTTAAAGAGGCGCTTGGAGATGAGTATGTGCTGCCTAATGCTTCCACAATTCCAATTGCAAGAATAGGCAACAACATTTATAAGCAACCCGCTGAGCACTTGGTTGCTCGCCTCACTTCTCACATCAAAGAGGTACTCTTCTCTCTAAACTCTTCTTTATTCCCTAAAGACAGCGACTCGGAGGCAGCACTTCTTTCTGATGAAGTGGCTGATACGGTCGCTGTGGATGCTAGAATGCCTTCAGAGGCTGGATCGCTGGAAAACCCCCCAGCGACCTCCAAAGCCTCCAAAAAGACCAAAAGTAAATCTAAGGCAACATCCTCAACACAAAATATACAATCTTCACCCTCCGCTGACGTCCCAAAACGTAAGCGGAGTGTATCAAAGGGCAAACCCAAGGTTAAGAAGTCCACAGCGCCTATGGACATTAGTACCCAAGCCACCCCATCAGCAGCCTCCCAACAGGCTGTTGACGAGTTAAATGGGACCAGCAAGCAGCCACCTCAAACTTCTGTAGGCGAGGTTGGTGAAGATATTGGGTCACCCCAACCCACTAGAGGTCAAAGTCCAACCCCTCCAAATATTTCCCCTTCTTCTCAAAACCCTTCTGAGTCGTTGTCAGCAGCCAGATCACAGGTGATGCTAGAGACAACACATTCTACGGCCGATGAGGTCTTGGTGGAACAACACACTGAGACTGAGGCACCCGGTTTCCCTACCCAAATCTATTCTACTGTCTCGGAAACTGTTTGTGCAGGGACCGAGACAAATGTTTCTCAAGGAGGTAATGTAAGTGATGAAGAGTTCGGCAGCGAGTTTAGCCAACAAGATGATGAGGCTGAAATCAAACTCACTGCCACTGAAGAAAATGAAGAAGAAATGGTCAGTGGTTTTCTGGATGCTGATATGGGCTACTTGTTAATCTCCTCACCACCAACTGAATTTGAAGATGGTCCAGTGTCACTATCGGATATGCCTCCACCTCCTTCTTACTCACCAAGGCCCACTGCCTCTCATGAACAAATTGGGTACTTTGGAGATTATGTGCCGGCCTTAGATGATAATGAACTCCTCAGGAGGATGCAAATTTGTCTAGAGTACATCCACAAGGCTGATGTTTTTGATGAAGAAGAGGATGTTGATGATGAAATCATCATGGAAGTGCCTTCATTGCACCATCCAGACTTTTTCAAGGTGCCTTGCTGTACGTATCCTGTCTCTTTGAAGGATCTCAGGGTTCCCTCTGCTGATGAAGCCATCGCTGCTTTCACTGTTGTGAATGTGCCTGGTCTTGACTATGTTGAAACTTATCAATTGCAAGAATAGGCAACAACATTTATAAGCAACCCGCTGAGCACTTGGTTGCTCGCCTCACTTCTCACATCAAAGAGGTACTCTTCTCTCTAAACTCTTCTTTATACCCTAAAGACAGCGACTGGGAGGCAGCACTTCTTTCTGATGAAGTGGCTGATACGGTCGCTGTGGATGCTAGAATGCCTTCAGAGGCTGGATCGCTGGAAAACCCCCCAGCGACCTCCAAAGCCTCCAAAAAGACCAAAAGTAAATCTAAGGCAACATCCTCAACACAAAATATACAATCTTCACCCTCCGCTGACGTCCCAAAACGTAAGCGGAGTGTATCAAAGGGCAAACCCAAGGTTAAGAAGTCCACAGCGCCTATGGACATTAGTACCCAAGCCACCCCATCAGCAGCCTCCCAACAGGCTGTTGACGAGTTAAATGGGACCAGCAAGCAGCCACCTCAAACTTCTGTAGGCGAGGTTGGTGAAGATATTGGGTCACCCCAACCCACTAGAGGTCAAAGTCCAACCCCTCCAAATATTTCCCCTTCTTCTCAAAACCCTTCTGAGTCGTTGTCAGCAGCCAGATCACAGGTGATGCTAGAGACAACACATTCTACGGCCGATGAGGTCTTGGTGGAACAACACGCTGAGACTGAGGCACCCGGTTTCCCTACCCAAATCTATTCTACTGTCTCGGAAACTGTTTGTGCAGGGACCGAGACAAATGTTTCTCAAGGAGGTAATGTAAGTGATGAAGAGTTCGGCAGCGAGTTTAGCCAACAAGATGATGAGGCTGAAATCAAACTCACTGCCACTGAAGAAAATGAAGAAGAAATGGTCAGTGGTTTTCTGGATGCTGATATGGGCTACTTGTTAATCTCCTCACCACCAACTGAATTTGAAGATGGTCCAGTGTCACTATCGGATATGCCTCCACCTCCTTCTTACTCACCAAGGCCCACTGCCTCTCATGAACAAATTGGGTACTTTGGAGATTATGTGCCGGCCTTAGATGATAATGAACTCCTCAGGAGGATGCAAATTTGTCTAGAGTACATCCACAAGGCTGATGTTTTTGATGAAGAAGAGGATGTTGATGATGAAATCATCATGGAAGTGCCTTCATTGCACCATCCAGACTTTTTCAAGGTGCCTTGCTGTACGTATCCTGTCTCTTTGAAGGATCTCAGGGTTCCCTCTGCTGATGAAGCCATCGCTGCTTTCACTGTTGTGAATGTGCCTGGTCTTGACTATGTTGAAACTTATCAATTGCAAGAAATGTTGAGAAGACTGCAGGTTGTGCAAAGTCAAGGAAACAGGCATGGTTATCTATATGCATGGTTGGTAGATAAAATGGCCGAAATGAACTCTGGGGCATTAACCAAGTTTGAAGAATTGGTTTCTGGACACAATGAATTGCTTGATGAGCTGGCTGAGCTGAAGGACAGAGTGTTTGGTATCACCAAAAAGCAACATGCTGGCACCCTGTCCAATGCATGTCTATTTAAGAGGAATCAAAACCTGCTTCACCACAACATGAAGAGAGTCAGCACCTCCAACTCTCAAATCTCTGCATCGCTGGATAAACTGAAAGCTGAAGTTCAGTCAGCGAATGTCACTGAAGTGCCTGGTCTTTTATCCTCTCTCCAACAACTCTCTCAATCCAACATTCTTTTCAGTGCTCACCTTCGCCAACTTCATAATACCGTTTCCTCCTTTTCCAAAAATCAAAATGATTTTCACACTTCTCTCACCCAAGAAATTAATTCTCTCAAAAATAAACTCTTCTCTCACACGCCTTTCCAAGTTGCTGTTGACAAGAAGTTACTTGAAGAATCTGTCAGCAGGCAGCGAAAACTTGAAGAAGAGGTTGGGAATCTTAAGGAAATGATGGGTACAATGCTGGGACTTCTCAAAAAAGAGAAAGTGGAAGTAGCTAGTTCCTCAGCTGCTTCCAAGGGGGAGAAAACTGCTGAAGAAGCCCCAGCAACTGAAAATGTAAACTCTGGAAATGCTCCCCAAGCTGAAACTGAAAGTGCTGATAGGGTTGTTGAACCGGCAGCAAGTGTTGAGGGGGAGCAAGCTGAGAAGGTCGTTGAACCGACAACAAGTGTTGAGGGGGAGCAAGCTGAGAAGGTTATTGAACCGGCAGCTGCTATTGAAAAGGAGAAAAGATCAAACACCGCTGAGGATGTACCAGCGAGTGTTGTGAAAGTGGTCGCTGCTAAGAGTATTCCAGCGAGACCAATCAATGTCTCTACCTTCAAGCCTACCGCTGAGTTCCACGCTGCATTAGAAAAGAAATATGCTGACAAGGGAAAGGTAGCAATTGCTGAAAAGGGCAAGCCACCCAAACTTCCAACTACAGCAAGGGAACAACAAGAAAAGCTGATGGCTGGCGCCTTTCCTAAGCCTTCACCATCTCAAAAGAAAATTGTTGAACTTACTCCTGAAGAGGTTGTACTTCAGGAGGAGCTGAAACAAAAGAAAAGAAAAGAGGAACTCTCTAGAAATATATAAGTGAGTAGATTGTTGGTAAAGAGCTGAAGGATACTGATGACGAAACGCAAAAGTTAGCACAACAATCTGGTGGCTTGGATGTTTTGAAGAAGAATGAGGAAGAGTTTTTCGCTAAGAAAAAGAAAAATTTTGAAGAAGGCAAAGAACTCTACCTTAAATCAAGGGAGATAAGGCAAAGGAAAGAGGAGATCCAGTCAGTCAGGGTCACTCTGACCAATCAAGGGATGAATCTTCATCTCCAAAGACAAGGAGCGGGCAAGCTGTACACTTTAAGAAATGTTACTAAAGACACCTTTGGCCCAACTGAATGGATTGAAATTTATAAGCTAATCAAGGACAAGACTGCAGTGAGTTACAAGTCTTTGATTGAGCTAGCAGGAGAGCAGATAAAGAGAGTGCGTAATATGGAAAAGAAGTACAAAATTAAAGACTCTCTGCTCAGCGCTGCAAGACATCCCTTCCCTCCTCCACCTCAGCAACCCAGAGTTGGATCAAAGAGATCAGCGTCTGGATCCCAAGTTTCTCGTCTCCACACTGTACTCAGAATGGTTCCCAAGACTGATATAGATGAGGAGCCGCTGCTGAATTTGAAGATGCCTTCCAGAACTCTTTTTATGGAAGGTACCTATGATGAGAAGCTGGAGGTTTTTGCTTCTGCAATGTCCATGGTCATGAGCTCTTCTTCAGGACCAACGAAATTGGAATTGCTCCCTCTACCTTCCTTCTAAAAATAAGGAAGTATTGTGCTCAGACTTCCAATGATCCCAAGTTTATAAAGATGATTGATCAAGAGCTGCTGAAGCCTGAAAGACAAAAAGATAAAGCTTTCATCGAGGCCAAGCAAGAGTCACAATGGGATTAAGTAGTCTTATATAATTCATGTAATGCTGATTATTGTAAAGTTGTTCGTCATATAAATAATATCAGCATTCCCTCATTCTACCTGTTACTCTTAAAAGTTCAAGCGTCTTCTACTCAGCTAAGTCTCCTCAGCGAATAGGGGGAGATTGTTGAGTCATGGATTCGCTGAGAGACTCAGCGGGTGACTTCGTCAGCGAGTCTTCAGCGACCATCTAGTATCTTCGAGTTAAAGGATAAGTTCAATGACTCACCGCCATGTTTTATAAGTCAAATATGGGCGGGAAGGATGAAGATAAGAAGACTGGTCCCCAAGGACACGTGTTGATAGATCAGGATGGAGCCATGTGAACTTGTACCATTTTGGTACTAAGGTATTTCTCTTTGATGTCGTTTTGGGAAAGAAACAATATGAAGAAAAGAGACCTCTGCAGATCTGATTTATCCACCAATAGATAGTTGACAACCTTCATGTGTCAACATCTATTGGGTTGTCATGTGATGTCTTTTCTCTCTTATATAAGGCATCACTTGACCTAGCCGCACAAGTTGTTGGTTTGTGCCATATTTACACTTAGTGTGTTTTTCTCTCTTTGTATAATTGTTAAGTTTTTAGTGTGTCAAAAACTTAACAATATTTTCTCTTTTATTTCTTTGTAAACCGACCATGTATTCACTGTTTAATCTATGTCACTTACGATTAAACATCTTTACTTTCTTGTCTTATGTTCTTAGTGTAATTTACATTAGTTGTTTAATTACTTAATCGTTGCAAACTTGGGACTTTTAGATCTCCCAACAAATCAACAATGTCATGCCAACCGTGGCTACTCAGATCGCTGAAAGCGTGTCCGCTAGCCTTAATGCGGCACGAAGACAAACTGGAGGAGGAGACAATGGCATTGATAGGAATGCCTACAAGGCTTTCACATCTTGCAACCCCAAGGAGTTTTATGGGACAGAGGGTCCCGTTGGGCTGCTTACTTGGTTCCAAAGTATGGAAGCCAATCTGAACATCATTGATTGCGCACAGGCTGACCGCGTTAAGTTCGCTACTAGTAAGCTTCAAGGAAGGGCTCTTACTTGGTGGAATCTCCAAGCGACTACTAGAGGTCTTGCAGTGGTCAATGCTTTGACTTGGGAGCAGCTCAAAGAAGAGATGAAGCGTGAGTATTATCCTCGGGAGGAGGTACAAAAGCCGGAGATGGAGTTCTGGAACCATACCATGAGGGGACTTGAATTGGAGGCATATGTGATCCGTTTCCATGAGTTGTGCGTGTTAGTGCCGGAGATGGTAACCCCTGTGGCTAAGAAGGTTGAAAGGTTCATCTACGGGTTGGCACCCGAAGTTAGGTTGATGGTTACTGCCGCAAGCCCTACCACTCTTGAGCAAGCTATAAGCTTGGCAACCAAGCTAGTAAATGACTTGGTTAGGCGTGGGAAGTACACGACAGGTGAATCAAGGTCGAGGCTAGGTGGAGGAAATCGGGTTGGTGATCACAAGGGGAATGGGCCTGATAAGAGGCAAAAGATTGTGAGAAACTACGGTGTTGTTGATGCTAATCCCACCCCGAATCGTGGCATGCCTCCAAGGTGTAACCGATGTGGTTATAACAACTTTGGTGAATGCAAACGTTGTACAACTTGCAACCGAATGGGACACCTTGCCGCTTACTGTCGGAGTGAACCAAGGTTTGGAGGAAACCCCGGGGGATGCCGCGAGTGTGGAAGCACGAACCATTAGAGGAACACTTGTCCTAGGTTGGGAAGAGCACTAGGAAACCGTGGAAATGGAAATGGCAATCGTGGCAACTTTAGAAACGTGGGAAACCGTGGGAACCAAGCAAACCGAGGCAACATTGGGAACCAAGTCAATCGAGGCAATGCCGGAAATCAAGCAAATGTTGGGAATCAAGGAAATAATGCAAATCAAAACCGTGGAAATGGAAATGGCAATCGTGGCAACTTTAGAAACGTGGGAAACCGTGGGAACCAAGCAAACCGAGGCAACATTGGGAACCAAGTCAATCGAGGCAATGCCGGAAATCAAGCAAATGTTGGGAATCAAGGAAATAATGCAAATCAAAACCGTGGAAACCAAGGAGGCCAAGCAAGGGGAAGAGTGTATGCTATGCATCTATGTTATTTGACTCTGGAGCTGAAAGAAGTTTTATTTCCTTTGATTTTAAAGAGTTGATTGATAAGAAACCTAGTGAACTTGATGAAACTTATTATGTTGAATATGCCAATGGAAATGAGTATGAAACTAAGGAAATTATCCCTGATTGCAAGCTGACTTTAGATGATAAGAACTATAGTATTGACTTGATTCCCATAGAAATAGGAAGCTTTGATATAATAGTAGGAATGGATTGGTTGTCAAAAGTACATGCCGAAATTATTTGTCATGAGAAGATCATACGGATTCCTTTAGAAAACGGAGAGATGTTGATAGTGCAAGGCCATAAGGCGGGAGCCCAGCCTAAAATAGTGTCGTCTATGAAAGTGAGGAAGTATTTACGTAAGGAGTACCACACATACTTGGCACAAGTAGTGGATAAGCGAGTAAAAAGTAAGGACCCTCACAAGGTAACAGTGGTTAGGGACTTTCTAGACGTGTTTCCTGACGAACTACCTGGACTTCCACCTACGAGACAAGTAGAGTTTACGATCGATTTAGTTCCCAGGGCAGCCCCCGTGGCTAAAGCACCATATAGACTAGCGCCCTCCGAAATGCGAGAACTCTCCGAGCAATTGCAAGAATTGCTTGATAAAGGTTTAATCCAACCGAGTTCATCGCCATGGGGTGCGCCAATCCTCTTTGTCAAAAAGAAGGATGGGTCTTTAAGAATGTGCATCGACTATAGAGAGTTGAATAAGCTGACCATAAAGAACAAATATCCGCTGCCACGAATAGACGATTTGTTCGATCAACTCCAAGGAGCGTCGTACTTTTCAAAGATCGACCTTAGATCCAGCTATCACCAGTTGAGGGTACGAGAAGAGGATGTACCTAAAATGGCTTTTAGGACTCGCTATGGGCACTATGAGTTCCTAGTGATGCGATTTGGTCTTACCAATGCACCAGCCGTATTCATGGACTTTATGAATAGAATTTGTAGGCCATACTTGGACAAATTCGTGATAGTATTCATCGACGATATCTTGATATATTCAAGAAGCAGGGAGGAGCATGAGAAGCATCTGAGGATGGTCTTGCAGTTACTTAGAGACGAGAAGCTATATGCTAAGTTTTCTAAGTGTGAGTTTTGGCTACGCCAAGTCCAGTTTCTTGGACATATTGTGAACGAAGAAGGAATTCATGTAGATCCATCCAAGATTGAAGCAATCAAGAAGTGGGAAGCTCCCAAAATGCCAACGGAAGTGCATAGCTTCCTAGGCCTAGCGGGCTATTATAGAAGATTTATTCAAGGATTCTCAAAGATTGCTGTGCCCTTAACTCAACTGACTCAAAAGTCAAGAGAATTTGTATGGGGAGAATCACAAGAGCAAGCATTCCAGATGCTGAAGAACATGTTATGTAAAGCGCCGATATTAGCCTTGCCGGACGGAATGGAAGGATTTGTAGTATATTGTGATGCGTCGAGTAAAGGGCTAGGATGCGTGCTAATGCAAAGGGACAAGGTCATTGCATACGCATCTAGGCAATTGAAGCCACATGAGAAGAATTATTCGACACATGATCTGGAGTTAGGAGCCGTGGTGTTTTCCTTGAAAATATGGTGACACTATCTCTACGGCACAAAGTGCACGATATTTACCGATCATAAGAGTCTACAACACATCTTTGATAAAAAGATGTTGAATATGAGGCAAAGGAGATGGGTGGAGCTACTCAATGATTACGAGTGCGAGATTAAGTACCACCCTGGAAAGGCGAATGTTGTGGCAGATGCTCTTAGTAGAAAGGAAAGGACTAAGCAACCAAGAGAAAGAATTAATCACCTACGAGTGAGAATGTCTCTAAGAGACCGATTCTTAGAAGATCAAGCAAAGGCCTTTGAAGGAAAGAATATGGAGAAAGAGACCTTGAGTGGGATGGAAACAAGGTTTGATAAGGATGATGAAGGCATCTTGTATTTTAAAGGAAGAGCTTGGGTTCCAAGGGTGAATGGATTAAGAGATGTACTCATGAATGAAGCCCATAATTCAAAGTATTCGATCCATCCGGGAGCGGATAAGATGTACCAAGGTCTAAAAAGGGACTTTTGGTGGCCCGGGATGAAAGGTGATGTAGCTCGATATGTGAACCAGTGCATGACTTGTGCAATGGTTAAGGCAGAGCATAAGAAGCCTTCTGGATTCTTGACACAACCAGAAATTCCCGAGTGGAAGTGGGAGCAAATAGCAATGGATCTTGTGACGAAACTGCCCCAAACCAAGAAGGGCCATGATGCAATATGGGTAGTTGTCGATCGTCTTACAAAATCAGCCCATTTCATTCCAATAAAGGAAGATTGTAACACCGAGCGTTTAGCCCGCATTTATGTTGAGAAGATTGTGACATTACATGGCGTGCCATTGTCCATTATTTCTGATAGGGATGGTATATTTACCTCACGATTTTGGGGTCTAGTGCAAGAAGCCATGGGAACAACGTTAGCCTTAAGCACTGCTTACCACCCTCAAACAGATGGGCAAAGTGAGCGAACGATTCAAAGATTGGAAGACATGCCGAGGGCATGTGCATTAGAATTCGGTGGAAATTGGGATGAACACTTACCGTATGCGGAATTTACTTACATATATAGTTATCACTCTAGCATTCAATGTGCAAAAGAGTTATGCGGATCAAAGGAGAAGGCCACTAGAATTTAAGGTTGGCGACAAAGTGTTATTGAAAGTATCGCCATGGAAGGGAACCGTACGGTTCGGCAAAAGGGGAAAGTTGAGCCCACGATACATTGGGCCATTCAAGATAATTGCTAGAGTAGGCCCAGTAGTTACCCCAAGAATTGGGTGATGTTCATGACACATTCCACGTGTCAAATTTGAAGAAATGTGTGGCGGATGACTCGAAAGAGGTTCCACTCGAGGAACTACGAGTGGAAGATAAGCTCCAATTTCGTGAGGAGCCGGTGGAGATTCTAGATCGCGACGAGAAGCGCCTTAAGAGAAGCAAGATCCCCATAGTTAAAGTTAGATGGGATTCGAAACGCGGACCCGAATTCACATGGGAGCGCGAGGACTTTATACGAGAGAAATATCCGCACCTTCTCCCTAAGCAAATTCAAATTCCGAGACGGAATTCTTCTAAGGGGGTAAGGATGTAACAACCCTCCTTTTAAATATTATATATGTGCTAGTTATGTTGCCTATGATCCCGCAAGCCATAGTTATATTAGAAGCTAGTAGATAATGCCCCTAAATTAGCAATCTAAAGCTATTATTTAGTCCTAAATTAAATTTAATAAAATACCATTGAACAAAAATTTTATTGTTGGTCAATCAAGTTATATAAACAATAAAGCTAGACTCACAAGTTGAGATAACAATCAAGAATTCTTATAAATGTCCAACAATTTAATCACCAAGCCAATTTAAGTAAATATGACATGAAAATAAAATGACTATCCTAAAAATATAATTATAAATCCATATGTACTTAAAAATGCTTGAATAATAGTAATAATATATGTATGTCTAATAAAAATGCAAGATTATAACTAAAGAGTTAAGTAACAAATTTAAGACACAAAAACTATATACACATACACATATATACACGGCCACATATATACATACTTATGTACACAATTATGTCCTAAATACTAATTAACTAGTTAATTTGAAAGTCCATACATGCACCACATACTTGTTATACTCCCATACATACACTTATTTTACATCTAAAATTCAAAATCCCACTCCCTTTTTCCTTCCAAGGGCCGCCCCCCCTATTCTCCCACATACATCCTCCAACCAAAATACAAGACTCCTCACTCCCCATACACCATAACACTCAAATCTCTTACACTCCCAATACACACACTCCACACATACATCTATTTCTCTCTCAAAAAACAAACTCTTCCTTCTCCCTCTTTCTCTTCTCCATTTACGGTTCAAAAAGGGAGCAAAAACAAGGCAAAAATCCATCTAAACTCATAGTAATAATAAAGGTTTAAGCAAGATTATTCAAGGGTTAATTCAAGCTAAGGTTTAAGGGTGTTTTGCAAGCAATAAAAAGGGTATTATTGGGGTTAGAAGGTCACGAAAATTCTGCATCTTTTTCTTCATCAAATCCAAGTTCTTCAAGGGTATAACACTTCATCTCTTGTTAGATTAATCTTATATATGTTTATATTCAAAGGTTTTATCAAAAGTTTACATTTTCTTATTGTTTTTCTTTGAAATACACACTTGATGAGGGCAAAGTTGATAGAGTCTTTCTCCTCATGCTCATGCATGTCGAAATCTTGGAGAAAGATTCAAGGATTCAACAAGTTTAAGACCCAAAAGTGTTGTTATAAATTAGTAGCTTATGAAATGAATTTTTCTTTGAAAGATTGATATACTTATATATATTTTTATGACAATATTTCTGGAATTTTTCATTGAAAAATAGTTTTTATGTTGTTAGATAAGAGATGGATAAAGATTTGTATTGAAAATGATGAGATGAATGCATGCATGTTAGATTTAAGAAAGTTGGATCTTTTGTTGGATTATGAGATGAACATGGACTTGTCTTGAGTGAGAGATATGTTAATCTTAATGTTAATATTCTGGAAATTTTGATAAAATATCAAGAATATAAGCCTTGGAACAAAACAAGTTAAAATAAGCTAGAAATCACAAACCGAAAACATGCAAAAAGCTATTTCGAGCACACACTTGCACCATAATCAAATGATCAATAAAATGTCCTAAGCTTACTGGAAATAAGTTGTTTCAAAAGTATAAAAACTCAAGTCATTTGGTTCATGACAATAATAAGCTCAAAAATCACCTTTTCGGGTCAAATAATCACTAACCGAAATCTCTAAATTTGCACATATCACACCACCACCACTATCACGACTTGGAATACCAAAATATGATGAACTTTCTGTAAATAATGAAACAAGGATGAAAACCCATTTTGAAGCACCTTAATTGCTTAATAAATAAGGCTAAAATCACTATTTCGGTAAACGATTTTTAAGCTTAAAGACCTCAAAATAAGCAAGACACAAGAGAGGTTGAATTGCTATGAATTTATATTGATAAAAGTTGCCTAAAAGGCCTGGGATTTTTAGCCAAAATGATGTGTGGTGATTTCTAAGAATTTCCATTGATTATTGGATTTTAAAGGAATTAAAAAGGTAAATAAATGAATAAATAAATTATCTAAATCATGAATTTGGTTAAATCTGTTATAACACGATTTCTATCACTGAATTCAATTCATCAATGGCGGTTTGGATAGTGTGTGTTCTTGGTGTTTGTGTGTGTTTTGAGAGAGAATCGAAGGTAACTGTGTGTGAATTAACAGGTATAAAAGTTATGTGTAATGTTATATGTGATTGTTGTGATCTCTAAGGTATGAGAGGGCTATTTATAGTCTAATTCTACAATTATGCTAATTGTCACAATTAGCCCCTCAACCTTAGTAATCATCTATCTATGAATTAACAACAAGAAATTCATCTAATCTAGATTACAATTTATCACTATTTTTGGATTTCTAACATTCTCCCCCTTAGTGATACATTGTAATGAAGTACGTGTTATATTGTCTTGTAGGAATGAATTTGATGAGCCCGGTAATGAAGACAATTGGGGTGTTGAAACAAGTTTTCAAAGCTTTCTCTTTTGTCTTTGGAGAACTTGATTCAGTCTTGATCTTGGTCTTGAACTTCTTGAAGTTAAATCATGTGAGGATTCTCAATGTTCTTTTAGAACAGAGAATAATGAATGCGTGTGAGTCTTGAATGAAGAGAATAATGAAGTCGAACAAATGTGTGTGACTTGAATCTTCGAGAATTGTTGAATCATGAATCAGAGTTGTCTTTTGAAATGCGGAAGGTATGAATCTTGGTTTCGAATGTTTCAATCTTTGATTCTTGAGTGAAATTCAATCTTTTCAATTCTTCAGTTTTAATTCTTGAATGAATTTCATCTTCTTGGAATGAAGTTTCATGAATATGAACTCTCCCTCTTGATGTATGCATTGGAGTTTCTTGAACAAAATGTTGTTGTATGACTTGAAGATCTTTGAATGAAGTGTGTTTGATTAAGACTCTGTTAAAGTTTTTACTTCTTTGACTTGAATCTTCTAACCAATCTCTGATCCTTTTTGAAGCTTTGATCTTTGTCATATCAATTCGAACACTTTGGAGAGTAAGCAATTGAATGAGATTTGGATGAAATTCTTACGAAGTAATCATGCTCCCCCTCAATCCATGATTATAAACATTTTGGAGCATCTTTGAACTTTTGAAGCATCTTGAGTGAAAATCTTTTCATCTTCGGTTTCATTCTTATCTTTGACGTCAATTCAGATTCCCCCTTTTTAAAATCAAAATTTCAATCACCTAAAGTCTAGTGAAAATCTGAAACTATTGTCACATCATGAATAATTTTCTCCCCCTATACACAAACTTTGATAAGCCTAGAACTTTGATAAGCCTAAACCCAATTAAAACAACCAAACATAAACTTTTCTCCTTGTTTCCTTATCAATTAGTGAATCAATCATAATATTTTCTCCCCCTCATAATGACATCATTGGGAACCAATGTCATTATGTACACAATTGATTGATTAAATATCAAAAGAAACCATAAAGAAATTGCAACCATCAAAACATCAACCCAAACCATTAGCCCAACCCAAGAAATCCTAGGGGTGACTAAAATGTAAGATCGAAGTTGTTGGTACAAACGTTATATCATGGTGTTGGTGTTTTCTGTGTTTGTGTGATGAGAAATGAAACCGGATAAGAATGATCCGTTAGCATGTTCAAAAATCGAAAGGATTAATGAAATGACCGATTGAAATGTATAACATTTTTCGGATTTCCTATGTATCATTGAAATATGCACAAAACAATTCTCTAACATAGTTCGATCTGCGGCTTTGCAACCACGAGATTGCTTCAAAGAATATAAATCATGGTTAACACTACCGAAGCATTTGATAACCACATTTTTATCCTTAAAGACTTTTTAGGGAAAACCGAGGTCACTTAGACTTCTTGTTAACTCAATAATCACATAAATGTAATTATGAGACCTACGTTCAACATTGGAAAAGATGTTAGCATTGGTAGGATTTCCATTCGATCATCGTGGAATATCAATTGAGATATCACTACGAATGTTCCGGCTATATCACAAAGATAAGCAATTATATCACAAAGATAAGCAATTATATCACAAAGATATGACTCGAATGTGTTCTAATACAAATGAATGATGATCAAATTAATGACCAAACAAGATAGCTCTAGACACATCGTGATCAAAATGAAGTCGGGGACTGGAGCAGAATGTCGCCCTTTTTCAATATCAGCATCTTCCAAATGAAGAGTCAATAGAAATGTGGAAATCTCTGTGAGAAATGAAACAAGTATTTGTTAAGAAACACTTGAGTGGTTAGGTAAAGATGTGTATTGCTTCACTGGGTCCATGAAGACTTTTTCAATATCGAGAAATCAACAAATGAAGAGTCAATAGAAATGTGGAAATCTCTGTGAGAAATGAAACCGGATAAGAATGATCCGTTAGCATGTTCAAAAATCGAAAGGATTAATGAAATGACCGATTGAAATGTATAACATTTTTCGGATTTCCTATGTATCATTGAAATATGCACAAAACAATTCTCTAACATAGTTCGATCTGCGGCTTTGCAACCACGAGATTGCTTCAAAGAATATAAATCATGGTTAACACTACCGAAGCATTTGATAACCACATTTTTATCCTTAAAGACTTTTTAGGGAAAACCGAGGTCACTTAGACTTCTTGTTAACTCAATAATCACATAAATGTAATTATGAGACCTACGTTCAACATTGGAAAAAACATCAAATGTGTGGAAAAAAATTTGGCACACATTTGAAGTTTTGAAAGTGTTTGAAATCACAAACTCCTCCTTAATCTATGCAAGAATAGATCAAAAAGTTTTCCATAGAAAGGTGGAGCAAAAATTGGTTTTGTGAGATCAGAAGTAGTAAAATCTTTGTTGTGATATTTTTGAAAAAAAATTTGGCATACATTTGAAGTTTTGAAAGTGTTTGAAATCACAAACTCCTCCTTAATCTATGCAAGAATAGATCAAAAAGTTTTCCATAGAAAGGTGGAGCAAAAATTGGTTTTGTGAGATCAGAAGTAGTAAAATCTTTGTTGTGATATTTTTAGAAAAAAAACATCAAATGTGTGGAAAAAAATTTGGCACACATTTGAAGTTTTGAAAGTGTTTGAAATCACAAACTCCTCCTTAATCTATGCAAGAATAGATCAAAAAGTTTTCCATAGAAAGGTGGAGCAAAAATTGGTTTTGTGAGATCAGAAGTAGTAAAATCTTTGTTGTGATATTTTTGAAAAAAAATCTTTGAGAGTCTAAAGTCAACAACACTGTTGAGAGTAAGACAGCTAGGGAGTACACAAAGGCGTTCAATCCTTCGCATCTTACAACAACAAGTTGGAGGCAATTAAAGCATTTAAGCAAATGAAAATCCAATCAATTGTTCAAGATGAGACAACAAGGGAGTACACAAAGGCGTTCGATCCTTTGCTTCTCATATCAACAATTGAAAGTTTGAAAAAAAATTATTCGTAGGAAAGAAAAATTTGATTGCTATTACACATACATACTCATATAAGACCACTTGGAAGTATACAAAGGCGTTCGATTCCTTGTTATCTTATATCAATTTGTATGAATAATAACAAAAGCTTAGAATGTAAAAACACTCTACAAATAAATATATCTTTTAAGAACGGGTTGCATACATAGTATATGCAAGCCATTGAAAATAAAGATCTTTTTGTTTATTTTTGAAAATATGCAATTTTGTATTTTGGTTTTCTGGAATGTGTCAAGAATTCCTTCAAAAGAGTTAAGGTTTAAGATTTAACATACCTAGCTTGGAGATGAGAAAGTTAAACCTCTTTTCATCCAATGGTTTTGTGAACAAATCTGCAAGTTGAAAATCAGTACCCACAAAGTAGAGCTCGATGTCACCTTTCTCAATGTGATCTTTGAGAAAATGATATCTAACATCAATATGCTTTGAGCGAGAGTGGTTTACTGAGTTGACTGCAATGGCAATGGCACTCTGAGAATCACAATAGATAGGGATATGATCATATTTCAGACCATAATCAGTTAGTTGTGTCTTCATCCATAAAACTTGAGCACAACAACTAGCCGTAGCCACATATTCTGCTTCAGCCGTTGATAGAGACACACAATTCTGTTTCTTGGAAGACCAACTCACAATTTTATCACCTAAAAATTGTAGAGTACCGGAAGTGCTCTTGCGATCAAGTTTACAACCTGCATGATCTGCATCTGAATATGCAGTTAGATTGAATCCAGTATCCCTTGGATACCAGAGACCTAAATCGGGTGTCCCCTTCAGATAACGAAAGATTCGTTTCACAGCTTGATAATGTAAATCAGTTGGAGCAGCTTGATATCTAGCACACATACATGTTGCAAACATTATATCTGGTCGAGATGCTGTTAGGTACAACAACGAACCAATCATACTTCGATATCTCTTTTGGTCAAATGGTTTCCCATTTGTGTCAGCATTTATGTTTGTTCGAGCAGCCATTGGGGTAGAAATTGAAGAACAAGAAGTCATATCAAACTTTTTCAACATGTCATTTATGTATTTACCTTGTGATATAAAAATACCAGTTGGTAATTGTTTGATTTGAAGACCCAAAAAGTAATTCATTTCCCCAATCATGCTCATTTCAAAATGATTAACCATAAGAGATGAAAAGTTTCGGCAAAATATTTGACTGGTCGACCCAAAGATAATGTCATCAACATATATTTGAACAAGTAGAACGTGCTTACCTTGTTTGCGAATGAACAAGGTAGGGTCAATTGTGCCTTTGGTAAAGCCACCTCTTAGTAAGAAAGTAGTTAAAGAATCATACCATGCTCGGGGTGCTTGCTTAAGACCGTAGAGAGCCTTGTCTAACTTGTAGACATGGTTTGGCCTTTGAGGATCAACAAAACCTTCCGGTTGATCAACGTAAACTTCTTCTTTGAGGTCACCATTCAAGAAAGCAGTCTTCACATCCATTTGAAACACAGTAAAGTTTCTGAATGCGGCATAAGCTAAGAATATCCGAATGGCCTCCATTCTTGCTACTGGAGCAAAAGTTTCATCGAAGTCAACACCTGGTTGTTGGCAATAACCCTTTGCAACAAGTCGAGCTTTATTCCTTACTACCACTCCATTCTCATCCTTTTTGTTTTTGAATATCCACTTTGTTCCTATTGGATCATCTTTTCTCGGATTTGGAACTAATCTCCATACCTTCAGTCTTTCAAATTGTGCGAGTTCATCTTGCATTGCCTTAACCCACTCTGGATCACGAAGAGCTTCAGATACGGTTTTGGGTTCGATGTTGCTAAGAGAAAGTGCAACAAGACACTCATTTATTGAGGTACGAGTAGTTACTCCTGCTTGTGGATCTCCAATTATTTGATCAGTAGGATGGTCTTTCTGCATACGTGTCCACTTGTGAGCATGAGGAAGAGGATCTTGTTGTTGAAGATCAACTTCACCATCATTAAAACTTGAGTTTTGTTGAGAGATGGAGTCATAACTTGGTATAACTCTTTCCTCATAAGCTGGATGATCAAAATCAAGTGGTACATACACATTTTGAGTGTCCAATGGATTTGTTGTCTGAGTTAATCGAGAAGGTTGTTCTTGAACATTCACTTGAGAAGCATTATCAGGAGAGGATGGTGGAGAAGTATCAGTAGAAGAAAATTCTTGCTCTGAAGAACTTGATGAAGATTCATGAATGTTGTCAGGAACTGGATCGTTGTTATGAAGAGGTTCATTGTTTTGAATTGGTTCAACGATGACCTGAGGTTCTTGATCATGAATCGGTTTTGAATTATAGAATTCTTCAAAAAGAATATCTAATTCATCACTTGTTGGAGTTGGAAACTTCTTGAATTTTGAAGCTAAGGTAGAATTCCTTGTAGAAGTACTTGAAGTTCTTGGATCATTACTTGTTGGCAGCAAACCTTCTTGCTCAAAAATCATGCCTGACATCTCATCAAACCAAACATTCATTGTTTCTTGAATTGTGTTGGTTCGACGATTATAGATTCGATAGGCAATTGATGTTTTGGAATAACCAACAAAATATCCTTCATCACCTTTCTTCTCGAACTTTCCAAGATTCTCCCGATCATTCAAAGTATAACAAACACACCCAAATATATGAAAGTAGTTGATGTTGGGTTTGCGTTTATTAATAACCTCATAAGGAGTCTTTTCGAAACGCTGATTGATAATGGACCGATTCTGAGTGTGACATGCAGTGTCAACAGCTTCAGCCCACATGTTGGATGGCAATTTGGAATAAGCAAGCATTGTCCTTGCTGCTTCCACCAGCGATCGATTTCTCCTTTCAACAACACCGTTTTGTTGTGGGGTTCGAACTGCTGAGAATTGATGAGTAATACCTTTGGATTTGCAGAATTCATCAAAAACAAACATTCATTGTTTCTTGAATTGTGTTGGTTCGACGATTATAGATTCGATAGGCAATTGATGTTTTGGAATAACCAACAAAATATCCTTCATCACCTTTCTTCTCGAACTTTCCAAGATTCTCCCGATCATTCAAAGTATAACAAACACACCCAAATATATGAAAGTAGTTGATGTTGGGTTTGCGTTTATTAATAACCTCATAAGGAGTCTTTTCGAAACGCTGATTGATAATGGACCGATTCTGAGTGTGACATGCAGTGTCAACAGCTTCAGCCCACATGTTGGATGGCAATTTGGAATAAGCAAGCATTGTCCTTGCTGCTTCCACCAGCGATCGATTTCTCCTTTCAACAACACCGTTTTGTTGTGGGGTTCGAACTGCTGAGAATTGATGAGTAATACCTTTGGATTTGCAGAATTCATCAAAAACAACATTCTTGAACTCAGTTCCGTTATCCGAACGGATGTAACGAACTGGAAGTTGAAGATTTACTTGAGTATTAGTGATGAAATCTATCAACATCTGAGTTGTTTCATCTTTGGATGCAAGGAACTTGACCCAAGTATATCTTGAATAATCATCAACAATAACCAAGATGTATTTCTTCCCATTTCGGCTTTGTACTTTCATCGGCCCACAAAGATCCATGTGAAGCAAATGAAGAGGTGCTAAAGAATTTAGAGATTTCTTTGGTTTATGAGAAGCTCTCTTAATCTTCCCAACAGCACAAGAAGGACAAACATGTTCACTTTCATACTTATAGTCAGGTAAGCCTTTAACAAGATGCTTGTTGACCAAAATATTGATGGTTTGAAAATTCAGATGCGACAGCCTTCTATGCCATAACCAAGAATTCTTTGAAGCAGCCTTTGAAATGAGACAAATATTATCAGTTGGTTGGTTATCATCGAGATTGACGGTAAAGAGATTATCATCACGGTCACCACAAAGAATATCAACTCCATCTAGAGTTTGGACTTTGCAAAGAGATTTTCGAAACAGAACTTGAAGATTGTTATCACAGAATTGTCCAACACTGAACAAGTTGTGACTTAATCCTTCAACATAGTGAACTTTCTTGATGATAATTCCATTTCTTTCAATGTCTCCATAACCTAAGATAGGAGCGAAATTGTTGTTTCCAAAGCGAACTGTTCCCATGAATCTTTCAACAAAATTCTTGAGCAAAGATTTATTTCCAGTCATGTGCTTCGAACACCCGGAATCGAGTATCCAAACACAGATGGTTATTTCCTGCAATCAAAGAAATTTAACCGTTTTTAGGTACCCACTTGAAGACGGGTCCTTTATGGTTAGTTAAAACAGGCAGGGTATATAACTTAGGAATCGCATTCAAACATGTTTTTGAATCAACATAAGCATTGACAAGCACATTATCAACAAACACATTTGAATAAAAAGTACGAACATTCACATGAGAATTAAAAGTAACATGTCTACAAGCATTAATATCAGTAGATACACAAGTACGAGAATTAATATTGTTTACAAGCTCACAAGGTCTTGCCTTGGTATTTTCAACATTATTTGACAAAGAAAAATTGTTTTGATTAACATGAACACCCTTCCTCCTATTAACATTCTTTCTCCTCTTTCTTTTCTTCTTTTTCTCAACATCCTTTTGATTACTAGTGAACTTAGGTACTAATGTATTAGCAACCCATCTAGCACCACTAGTTATGCTCTTTCCACCTGTTGAATTGATGAGTAATACCTTTGGATTTGCAGAATTCATCAAAAACAACATTCTTGAACTCAGTTCCGTTATCCGAACGGATGTAACGAACTGGAAGTTGAAGATTTACTTGAGTATTAGTGATGAAATCTATCAACATCTGAGTTGTTTCATCTTTGGATGCAAGGAACTTGACCCAAGTATATCTTGAATAATCATCAACAATAACCAAGATGTATTTCTTCCCATTTCGGCTTTGTACTTTCATCGGCCCACAAAGATCCATGTGAAGCAAATGAAGAGGTGCTAAAGAATTTAGAGATTTCTTTGGTTTATGAGAAGCTCTCTTAATCTTCCCAACAGCACAAGAAGGACAAACATGTTCACTTTCATACTTATAGTCAGGTAAGCCTTTAACAAGATGCTTGTTGACCAAAATATTGATGGTTTGAAAATTCAGATGCGACAGCCTTCTATGCCATAACCAAGAATTCTTTGAAGCAGCCTTTGAAATGAGACAAATATTATCAGTTGGTTGGTTATCATCGAGATTGACGGTAAAGAGATTATCATCACGGTCACCACAAAGAATATCAACTCCATCTAGAGTTTGGACTTTGCAAAGAGATTTTCGAAACAGAACTTGAAGATTGTTATCACAGAATTGTCCAACACTGAACAAGTTGTGACTTAATCCTTCAACATAGTGAACTTTCTTGATGATAATTCCATTTCTTTCAATGTCTCCATAACCTAAGATAGGAGCGAAATTGTTGTTTCCAAAGCGAACTGTTCCCATGAATCTTTCAACAAAATTCTTGAGCAAAGATTTATTTCCAGTCATGTGCTTCGAACACCCGGAATCGAGTATCCAAACACAGATGGTTATTTCCTGCAATCAAAGAAATTTAACCGTTTTTAGGTACCCACTTGAAGACGGGTCCTTTATGGTTAGTTAAAACAGGCAGGGTATATAACTTAGGAATCGCATTCAAACATGTTTTTGAATCAACATAAGCATTGACAAGCACATTATCAACAAACACATTTGAATAAAAAGTACGAACATTCACATGAGAATTAAAAGTAACATGTCTACAAGCATTAATATCAGTAGATACACAAGTACGAGAATTAATATTGTTTACAAGCTCACAAGGTCTTGCCTTGGTATTTTCAACATTATTTGACAAAGAAAAATTGTTTTGATTAACATGAACACCCTTCCTCCTATTAACATTCTTTCTCCTCTTTCTTTTCTTCTTTTTCTCAACATCCTTTTGATTACTAGTGAACTTAGGTACTAATGTATTAGCAACCCATCTAGCACCACTAGTTATGCTCTTTCCACCTGTTGAATTGAATTTAAGAAGATTAGAACTAGAATTTTTAAACACTTTCATCTTTTTGGAATCTTTTGGAGGTGAGGAAACTTCTTGCTTCTTTGGTTTATCATGAGAAAACCATCCATATCTATCCCTATATCTATTGTACCATTTGATGCATCCTTAGTTAGCGAAACTGTGCTAGACTTAGACACCTTAGGTATAGAACTAGATTGAGAGCTAGATTGAGAAGCAGTAGAGTAGTCTTTCGAAAGTTTCACTTTGGTGTACTTTGTCTTGTGTGGGGTCTCAGCTTGTTCCTCTTTGACATGTTTCACAGGGGTAGCAACAAAGGTTTCTAACTTAATTGTCTTTGGTTCAGTCTTCACGAGTTTAGTCTTAACTCGTTTCTTTGAGTAATATGAAGTTGGAGCTTTGGACAATGGTTTTTGAGATTCCACTTTTGTTTTCACTTTGATTTTGGTAGATTCAATCTTTTTCTCAGTTTCTGAATCAAAAACATATTCTCCCTCCATGAATTTATCAAAATCATCTTTCGTGAAATCTTTTGAAAAAGAAAATTTCAATGGAGATTGATTAATTTCAGATTTAGTTGAAAATTTTGAAAAATCAGGAATCTTGGTGTCCAACTTCACATTATGGTTAGTCTCGGAAATTAGGTCAACTTGAACTGACACATCTTTGGTTTCACAAAAAAATTGAGTAGAGGTATCAACACCTATACTAGCACTAGGCTTAGGGTGAACAACTAACTCATCAACATTGTTGCATGTGAAAAACCTATAGAAGTACCATATCAAAACTAAACTATGTGCAAGTTCTTTATTAGAAAAATCAGATTGCACATAATCCTCAGCTATAAAAGTAGCAGTATTTTGACAAGTACATCCAAGAAAATCAGTCAAGGTCTGGGTAGAGGTATTGGTAGATGAATCACAAGAAGTTTGGGTAGAATTGTCTACTAAAGCACTTTGGTCAGTTTGAGTAGAAGCAATCTCACAAACTTTCTTAGTATCAACAACAATACATTTATCCTCTGAATTCGGACTTTGAGACTTGAGATGATCAATAACTTTTTGTTGAGATTCTACCTTTTGTTGTAAACCTTCTATTTGTTTTTCCAAAAATATGGTTGGAAAATACATTTTAGTTGGTTTAGGTGGAGTACAGACAGATTCTTGGTTTTGAAAATTTGATTCAATTTCTTCCAATTTGAAAATTGAAGACTCTTTTGTTTTGTATGAATCATTTATTGCATCATAATTAACCAAAAATTCTTGTTTTGGTATTCTCTCAACTTCATCAGTCTCAAATTCGTCATCCAATGGACGAATAAATTGTTGTATCATACCAAGTCGTAGGAATTTTTCATCATGCAAGGGTTCAATTTCCTCTTTGGCTTTTTGCAATGGTGTGATATTCTCAAATCCCAACCCTAGAAGAAATTCTGTTTTGTCAATTTTTGACTTGTTGAAATAGGCAGTGAAATTCAAGAGAGGATTTTGTTCAACTTTATATAACTTTTCTTGATAGAAAAGTATATTCTTTTTAAATTCCTCAACTTGTTTTTCAAGATTCTCAATCTCAATGCCTTTTAGAAAACAATTATGATTTAAATCAGAAATCTTCCTTTCGAATTCAACATTGTTTTTCAAGATTCTCAATCTCAATGCCTTTTAGAAAACAATTATGATTTAAATCAGAAATCTTCCTTTCGAATTCAACATTGTTTGGTTTAGCTTCTTGGAGTTTTTTATTAAGAATATCAACATCCATTTGTCTTGCATTTGCCCGAAGCCATTCATTGGTCTTTTGGATTTCAAGATCTTGATTGGCCTTTTCAAGATCATGAATGGTCTTTTCAAGATTTTGACATTTTTGTAATAACTTAGAATCAGGAGAGACATTCAACTCACATTCTTTAACCAACATCTTATCTTTGTAAGCTTGAAAATTTTGTTTAATAGCTTCATGTTCAAAAAGTAATTTTGAATGTTCTTCAATAAGTTTTGAAAATTCACTTTTAGAAAATGAAATGCTATTTTTCAACTTTTTGTTTTTGTTGGCTAAAGAATTGATATGAGTTGTTAAATCTGATAAAGCTAATCTACATGACTATTTGTCCTTAATCAAAGAAAAAGTAGAGTCGAGATTTACCTCATCATCTGGGTATTCATCATCAGTGCTTTCTTCTTTAAAGTCTTTGTTCTTGGCCAACCTTGCCATATAGCAAACATTAGCAAAGAGATCTTGATCTTCATCATCTGTGAGTAACAGCCATTTGTCATCTTCAGCTAGCAATGCATGTCCTGCTTCGACTTGTTTGGCTAACAACATCTTCTGCTTGTAATACTCATAGTTCCGCTTTCGAGGTTGTTTGCAATCAACAGCAAAATGTCCAGGAATACCACAATTGTAGCACTTTTTGTCTGATGCCTTACTTTTCTCAACAACTTGTTTCTCAAAAATTTCCTTCTTTTCACCATACCTTGATCCATTAGCTTCACTTTGCTCATTACTCCTTGGATGATAATGTTCCTTCTTGGGAAATGCACTTGTAGAAGAAGTGCGGAGATTGTTGTTTGTTGGCCTCGCTTTGTAAAATTTCCTCTTGAAATGCTTTGTTACCGCGGCAAGAGCTTGATATAGTTCATCTGAAACACCATCTCTTGTAGCCATCAGATCATCTCCCTCCTCATCAGACGAAGAAACAACTACCATTTGCCTGTTAAGAGCTTCAGAAATCTTCTTCTCAACTATCAATGCCAAAGGATCAGAAGATACAACTTCTGGCATTTTGTTTGATGAAGCTTTGTTTAGGACTTGGTTTTCATTGAGTTTGAAAGATTCATAAAGAGTATGAATGGTGAACTTGGTCAGATTTTGATGTTGCTTGATCTGTGTTCCAAAATCTTCCCATTCTGAACCAAGAGCTTTGATGAATTTGATGTTTAGCTCAATCTCTGTTTTCTTGACATTGTTCTTCCTCAGCTCATTTATGACATTGCAGAATCTGTAGTAGACAGCTTCAAGAGTTTCATTAGGCAATTTCACGAAGTTGTCAAACTCAGTCAAAATATTGGTCAATCTTATCGTCGAAGTCACGTCAGCTCCTTCCATCTGTCTAGCCACCTCATCCCAAATCTCCTTGGCCGTATCATAAGAATCAACAGAGCCATAGATTTCATCCGGTAGAGCTTTGTATAAGCATGACCTAGCTCTGTTATCTGCAGCTGATCGATCTTTTTGTTCAGCATTCAAAAGATCAGGAGTTAGAATTATTGCATCAGTAGTGGGATGGCGATGAACGGAAAGTCCATTAAGGATGGAATCTTTCATCATATGACCATTTGTTTGACTTTCCACATAGTCCATAAATCTTTTCTTCCATAGTCCATAGGAACCACGGTAGAGAACTGGAGGTCTTGTATCTGAACCCAATGCCAATGCTTCACGAGAAGTCATTTTGAAATTGATTTGATTTGAAAAATTGAATTGTATTAAGAACAGAAAATGAAACGATCTTGAGAATAACAGGAAATGAAACGATCTTGAGAAGATCGTCCTTGGTAAGATCGTCTTGGGTGAGATCGTCTTGAGTGAGATCGTCTTGAGTGAGATCGTCTTGAGTGAGATCGTCTTAGGATTTTGATGAAATTTGGTTAAGTCTTGAAATTGAAACAATCTTGAATTGAAACGGTCTTGAAAATGAAATGACTTTGGATTGAAATGATTCAAAGAATTAGAACGATCTTGGTTGAAGATCGTCTTAAGTTCAGAGGAAATGGAACGATCTTGGTGAAGATTGTCTTAGATTTTGAAGAAATGAGACGATCTTGGTGAAGATCGTCTTAGGTTTCAAAGAAATGAAACGATCTTGGTGAAGATCGTCTTAGGTTTCTAGGAAATGAGACGATCTTGGTTGAAGATCGTCTTGTTTTCTTTCTCAAAACTTATAAGTATTTGAATTGACCAAACCAATCCTTTCGGATTAATTTGCCAGAAAGCAAACACTTCTCAACACACACTTGTCTAGAACGATCTTGTGAAGATCGTCTAACAAGCCACAATGCACAAGAATGAAAAACGAGCTTTGAACGACTAAGACGATCTTAGGAAGATCGTCCTAGTGAAGATCGTTTTGGAGTCATCTTCTTCATTTTATCAATTTTCCAGAAAAACTCCATTAACAACAAAGAAAAACTTCAATATCTTTTGAATTACTGGGAGTTATATCACGAAATCACTTGCAAACTGATTGAATTCATGTCCGCAACAAGTTTATGAACAAAATTCAACACAAAACACAACAGATTCAAATCCCTCAAAATTCGCGCCAAAAACTCAAAATTCAATCTCGAGATATAGATTGAATTGGAACTTGAAACTTGACAGGATTATGTTATCAATAACCACGAATCTATTGGTGAACAAATAACTGTGATTTTATGTGATTTGAAGTGTGAATTTTGATGAACCAGTAGGTAAAAAAATTACGAACAGAATTGTAAAATAATTTTGATTTTGTTGAATTTGTGATTTGAAGTGTGAATTTTGATGAACCAGTAGGTAAAAAAATTACGAACAGAATTGTAAAAAATTTTGATTTTGTTGAATTTGTGATTGAATTCAGTTATGGATCGTCATCAGATTGATGTTTTGCTCAGATACCACTTGTTATAACACGATTTCTATCACTGAATTCAATTCATCAATGGCGGTTTGGATAGTGTGTGTTCTTGGTGTTTGTGTGTGTTTTGAGAGAGAATCGAAGGTAACTGTGTGTGAATTAACAGGTATAAAAGTTATGTGTAATGTTATATGTGATTGTTGTGATCTCTAAGGTATGAGAGGGCTATTTATAGTCTAATTCTACAATTATGTTAATTGTCACAATTAGCCCCTCAACCTTAGTAATCATCTATCTATGAATTAACAACAAGAAATTCATCTAATCTAGATTACAATTTATCACTATTTTTGGATTTCTAACAAAATCTTCATAACCAATGATGGAAATAACTAAAACCTACTGGAGTAAAATTATTAAAAGTCAAGAAGTAAGTGTGACATATTTTAAAGGTAAATAGTAAGTAAAAATCACTAATTAATCACTATTTTTGGATTTCTAACAAAATCTTCATAACCAATGATGGAAATAACTAAAACCTACTGGAGTAAAATTATTAAAAGTCAAGAAGTAAGTGTGACATATTTTAAAGGTAAATAGTAAGTAAAAATCACTAATTAATCACTATTTTTGGATTTCTAACAAAATCTTCATAACCAATGATGGAAATAACTAAAACCTACTGGAGTAAAATTATTAAAAGTCAAGAAGTAAGTGTGACATATTTTAAAGGTAAATATGTAAGTAAAAATCACTAATTAATCACTATTTTTGGATTTCTAACAAAATCTTCATAACCAATGATGGAAATGAACTAAAACCTACTGGAGTAAAATTATTAAAAGTCAAGAAGTAAGTGTTACATATTTTAAAGGTAAATAAGTAAGTAAAAATCACTAATTTATCACTATTTTTGGATTTCTAACAAAATCTTCATAACCAATGATGGAAATAACTAAAACCTACTGGAGTAAAATTATTAAAAGTCATGAAATCACTTGCAAACTGATTGAATTCATGTCCGCAACAAGTTTATGAACAAAATTCAACACAAAACACAACAGATTCAAATCCCTCAAAATTCGCGCCAAAAACTCAAAATTCAATCTCGAGATATAGATTGAATTGGAACTTGAAACTTGACAGGATTATGTTATCAATAACCACGAATCTATTGGTGAACAAATAACTGTGATTTTATGTGATTTGAAGTGTGAATTTTGATGAACCAGTAGGTAAAAAAATTACGAACAGAATTGTAAATAATTTTGATTTTGTTGAATTTGTGATTTGAAGTGTGAATTTTGATGAACCAGTAGGTAAAAAAATTACGAACAGAATTGTAAAAAATTTTGATTTTGTTGAATTTGTGATTGAATTCAGTTATGGATCGTCATCAGATTGATGTTTTGCTCAGATACCACTTGTTATAACACGATTTCTATCACTGAATTCAATTCATCAATGGCGGTTTGGATAGTGTGTGTTCTTGGTGTTTGTGTGTGTTTTGAGAGAGAATCGAAGGTAACTGTGTGTGAATTAACAGGTATAAAAGTTATGTGTAATGTTATATGTGATTGTTGTGATCTCTAAGGTATGAGAGGGCTATTTATAGTCTAATTCTACAATTATGTTAATTGTCACAATTAGCCCCTCAACCTTAGTAATCATCTATCTATGAATTAACAACAAGAAATTCATCTAATCTAGATTACAATTTATCACTATTTTTGGATTTCTAACAAAATCTTCATAACCAATGATGGAAATAACTAAAACCTACTGGAGTAAAATTATTAAAAGTCAAGAAGTAAGTGTGACATATTTTAAAGGTAAATATGTAAGTAAAAATCACTAATTAATCACTATTATTAAATTAATGGAGAGTGTAACAACCCTCAATTTCTGACTAGGACAACTTACTTATATTTATCTAGGTATCTATCCCTAGAGGTTTATTAAAAGAATTGACCGTCTAGACATTTAGGACATGGTGATATTTGCCCTTTAGTTCAATAGAATATCAAAAGGAAGCCAGTTGCCTTAGAAATGCCATAAACGATAACTATAATAATCCAAGACAATCTCCAAATGAACACATAATGACAATTTTCTAAGATTGTGATTTAAACCATCAAGCATCTGGGGAACCAAACAAGTCAACAACTCAAATAATAACAATATAGAACAGAATTTTAATTCAAGAAATTAAATTATGAAAATAACTAAGCATGACTTAAAAGTTGTGATAACAATCAAAAAATCCTTATAAATGTCCAACAATTTAATCATCAAGCTAATTAAAGTATGTGTAAACACAAATATACATGATGACCATCTTAAAATGTATATATATAACTATTATGTAAATAACAGTAAACTTGAATAATAATAAATGTATATATTGAACTAAAATAAATGAAAGTATTGAATAATTAGTATGTAACAAGTTTTAAAAACACAAAAAAAATATACCTATATATATATATATATACATGTGGGAACACATCCTTGTACCTAAAAGACATAAGCACTAGTACATTAAGTACTTATATTTGCATTTATACATATTGTACATACACACATGCAAAATAGCTAACAAAATAAACATCCCTTTTGAATTTGGCATGTAAAAATACGGCTATATGCCCTCCCCAAAGCAAATTTCCCAATCAAATTATAACTAGTATATTATGTACCCGTGTATGAACATTATGCACATGCACCTATACATACATATATACTAACTAATGAACCTAGACTAGTTTCTATGCACATATACATACACTTTTCAAAATTTAACACCCAAATTTGAACCCATTTGCCTTGAAAAATTTGGCCACCCTCACCCCTCTCTCACACATCTTCCACCAATCACCATCCAACCCACAACATGCTTCCTTAGACTTCCAAGACAAATTTCATACTTCCCATACATGCACATTTCTCTCACACACATCCCTCACTCTTTCCTCTCAACATTTCTATCTTCTTCATTCTCTTTTTCTTCTTCTTGAATCCGGCCACATGCATCAATTGAGGGTTAAATCTTAACTAAATAACATCAATAATAAAGGGTTTTATGCTAGATCATTCAAGTATTGCTAGGAACAAGGTTGGAGCTCACTTGGGGTCATCCATGGCCGAATTTCTGCCCATTTTCCAGCCGTCAAATAGCCCCCAACTCGACCCACAAAGGTTGTTAACAACATCCCTTCACTTAATAAATCTCTAGTAAATCTTGTTCTTTCAAAACCAAAATGTTTTCTTCACCTTTTATTATCATTTTCTTCTTGATTTAAACTCAATGAGGGTAAAGTTGATAGATCCTTACCTCACATGCTCATGCATGTAAAGATCTAGAGGAAGGACTCAAGGATTCAACATAAACAAGACCCAAGAGTTAGTAGTTGTAAGATGTGTTATAAAATGGTTAAATGGGTCTCACTAAAATGATTTTCTATCAAAGAAAATATGTTTATACTTCTGGGATTTTCATCAAAATGATGTTTTGTGAGTCCCAAATATAGATGGTTAATTAAACCCGACTGGCAAGTACAACTGATCTTGATGGACAAGTTCAGTTTACGATCCAGATATGGATAACAAGAAACAATTGACTTAACGTAAATAACAAGAACTAAATTGGCAGAAACTATATAAAGATATATATAAGTATAATCAAGTATGTAGCATTGAGACACGTTGTTTCCTTTCTAATGTATTTGATTTATTGATATATAAACAAATACAAGGATTGTTGCGGAACAAAGATAAACACCCAAGTGTAAGTATCTAAACAATCCCGAAAAAACAAGTGATCTAAATAACTTGGAAATACTCGTAAGTTTTACTTAGAGTATATCTCACAAGTTGCAATGCTAAAGTTTTTTAAAGCATTTTATATATATATATATATATATATATATATATATATATATATATATATATATATATATATATATATATATATATATATATATATATATATATATATATATATATATATATATATATATATATATATATATATATATATATATATATATATATATATATATATATATATATATATATATATATATATATATATATATATATATATATATATATATATATATATATATATATATATATATATATATATATATATATATATATATATATATATATATATATATATATATATATATATATATATATATATATATATATATATATATATATATATATATATATATATATATATATATATATATATATATATATATATATATATATATATATATATATATATATATATATATATATATATATATATATATATATATATATATATATATATATATATATATATATATATATATATATATATATATATATATATATATATATATATATATATATATATATATATATATATATATATATATATATATATATATATATATATATATATATATATATATATATATATATATATATATATATATATATATATATATATATATATATATATATATATATATATATATATATATATATATATATATATATATATATATATATATATATATATATATATATATATATATATATATATATATATATATATATATATATATATATATATATATATATATATATATATATATATATATATATATATATATATATATATATATATATATATATATATATATATATATATATATATATATATATATATATATATATATATATATATATATATATATATATATATATATATATATATATATATATATATATATATATATATATATATATATATATATATATATATATATATATATATATATATATATATATATATATATATATATATATATATATATATATATATATATATATATATATATATATATATATATATATATATATATATATATATATATATATATATATATATATATATATATATATATATATATATATATATATATATATATATATATATATATATATATATATATATATATATATATATATATATATATATATATATATATATATATATATATATATATATATATATATATATATATATATATATATATATATATATATATATATATATATATATATATATATATATATATATATATATATATATATATATATATATATATATATATATATATATATATATATATATATATATATATATATATATATATATATATATATATATATATATATATATATATATATATATATATATATATATATATATATATATATATATATATATATATATATATATATATATATATATATATATATATATATATATATATATATATATATATATATATATATATATATATATATATATATATATATATATATATATATATATATATATATATATATATATATATATATATATATATATATATATATATATATATATATATATATATATATATATATATATATATATATATATATATATATATATATATATATATATATATATATATATATATATATATATATATATATATATATATATATATATATATATATATATATATATATATATATATATATATATATATATATACATATAAAGAAACATATATAACTATAATGTAAAATGCACGAACTAAATGGCAGAAACTATATAAAGATATATATATAAGTATAATCAAGTATGTAGCATTGAGACACGTTGTTTCCTTTCTAATGTATTTGATTTATTGATATATAAACAAATACAAGGATTGTTGCGGAACAAAGATAAACACCCAAGTGTAAGTATCTAAACAATCCCGAAAAAACAAGTGATCTAAATAACTTGGAAATACTCGTAAGTTTTACTTAGAGTATATCTCACAAGTTGCAATGCTAAAGTTTCAAGCTTTTTGCAAGTTGTGAGAAGACTTTGAATTTATAGACCAAGTCCAAGATGATGTGGACAAGATCGTACAAATGCGGTTGTGAGTATTTAAGGAATTAAACCTAATTCCTTACATGCTCATACTAGGAAGAGTATATAAGTCAGTTGATGTGACTTATAGTGCTATGTTCCATACCTATACTTTTACCTTGTACCTTTTATTAATAGATAAATCTATTAACTGGGTAAAGGTATGTAAAGTAAAAAGTCTTCCTCGCAATCAGTGTAAAGTGTTGTAAATACTTTACACTGAGATGCTTCAGTCTTCGATCTGGTAGAATCACTCTTTGCTCGCTTCTGAGATGATTCTCTTCTTCATACTTCAGTCTTTGACTTCAGAATGAATGCTTCAGATTTGTCTTGATCTGAACTGAAGTGAAGCTTCAGTGAAGGAATTCTGAGACATCTCAGAATTCTGTACAAACGTCTTCACTAAACTTCAAGCTATTTCTGAACAAATTATACTTGGTCGATTTCCGACCTAACAAATTCCCCCTATTTGTTCTGAAATAGTGCATGTATCTCAGACTTCTATCTATACATGTTTGTAAGTCTGAAATGCAAGTTTTTGTTTAAGTTGTAAAATTTTTCTAAGTACATCTTATAGATCATTGATGTCTCAGAATTTTACTTGTGGTTTTCTAACTTAAACTTGCCATCTACTTATTGGTTACAATTTGCAACATATATATACAAACTGAAATGTTTGTTACAAATGTAAATATATTACAAGTACATGATAAACTGAAAAGAAACTACTTCTTGGCAGGCCTTGAACCAGAAGGTGCCTCAGTAGGTTTTCTCTTCAGTGGAGAATGATCCTTCTTTCCAAACAACCTGCCTTCAATCTCTATCTTGGCCTGCATCTTTTGTTGTATTCTGGATAACCATGCACCAATCAAGGTAGATTTCGGCTTCCCCTTCAGAATCTGGATCATCTCCCTATGCTCTGAAATCCCAAACTCGTGCACTGAAACCTGATGGTATTCTTCAGCTGCCCTTCCTTCTCTTTTAACAACCAAGTCAAAAAGCTTCAATCCATCAGCTTTTGTTACTTCCATATCAACTATTTTGGCTGAATGAGATCGATGCTTCATATAATGCTCATATTGATCCCTTTCATGTTTTCTTTCAATTTCAATAGCATCATCAGACATTGGTTTGAAGGTAGAAAGATCAGCATCTCGAACATTCTTTCTTGATGATCTTGGTCCAGTCACTTTGGGCTTAATGGTTGGTCTGAGCAACTCTTTCTCAACCTTCAGAACTTCGGCCAGAATTTCCTTCCTTTTGATCGCCATTTCTTTTTCTCTATTTTTCTTTAAGTGTTCAATGGACAACTTAAAGGTCAGACTTTCTAACTTTTGTTCCAGTGGAGAGTAGTTCATCCCACACTCATACTCAAGCATATCAACACTTATAGAAGCCCCAAGTTCTTTTTCATTTATACTTGGCTTCTGAACCAACTCATGCACTTCTCTTCCAACAGCCAAAAAATCTTGTTTCAACAGCTGAACACAAGATGTCAAGTTTGCAACCACTGAAGCTTGCACATCTCTCTTTGTTAACCTGAAGGCTTCTCTGATTGCAGAGCTCACCTTGTTGCAAGTCATCACCAGCTCATTCAGCTTCCCAACTACTAGTCCTTCGTTTCCAGCAACCTTGGTTAACTCAGTTCCAAGAAACATCTGAGCACCTTTCATATCAGCCACAGAACTAGTATTGGCAGTTAGAGACTTGGTTAAATCCTCCACTCTAAGAATAAGGCTTTGGACTTCGGTTTGAGTCTTCATCTAACTGTTTGGACTGATTCTGAACTGAACCTTCAATCTTGGACACTGAATCTTTTACTTCATTTACAGCCTTGTCCACTTTGTCATTTGTGTCTTTGGTCAGTTCAGCAATCCCTATTCTAACCTCCGCACCAACCTTCTCAGAAATGGATTCTGAAATCTGAGTAACAAGATTCTGAGTTAGCTCAGACTTCAGATTATCAAAAATACCAACACTTATAGAAGCCCCAAGTTCTTTTTCATTTATACTTGGCTTCTGAACCAACTCATGCACTTCTCTTCCAACAGCCAAAAAATCTTGTTTCAACAGCTGAACACAAGATGTCAAGTTTGCAACCACTGAAGCTTGCACATCTCTCTTTGTTAACCTGAAGGCTTCTCTGATTGCAGAGCTCACCTTGTTGCAAGTCATCACCAGCTCATTCAGCTTCCCAACTACTAGTCCTTCGTTTCCAGCAACCTTGGTTAACTCAGTTCCAAGAAACATCTGAGCACCTTTCATATCAGCCACAGAACTAGTATTGGCAGTTAGAGACTTGGTTAAATCCTCCACTCTAAGAATAAGGCTTTGGACTTCGGTTTGAGTCTTCTCTAACTGTTTGGACTGATTCTGAACTGAACCTTCAATCTTGGACACTGAATCTTTTACTTCATTTACAGCCTTGTCCACTTTGTCATTTGTGTCTTTGGTCAGTTCAGCAATCCCTATTCTAACCTCCGCACCAACCTTCTCAGAAATGGATTCTGAAATCTGAGTAACAAGATTCTGAGTTAGCTCAGACTTCAGATTATCAAAAATACCAACACTTATAGAAGCCCCAAGTTCTTTTTCATTTATACTTGGCTTCTGAACCAACTCATGCACTTCTCTTCCAACAGCCAAAAAATCTTGTTTCAACAGCTGAACACAAGATGTCAAGTTTGCAACCACTGAAGCTTGCACATCTCTCTTTGTTAACCTGAAGGCTTCTCTGATTGCAGAGCTCACCTTGTTGCAAGTCATCACCAGCTCATTCAGCTTCCCAACTACTAGTCCTTCGTTTCCAGCAACCTTGGTTAACTCAGTTCCAAGAAACATCTGAGCACCTTTCATATCAGCCACAGAACTAGTATTGGCAGTTAGAGACTTGGTTAAATCCTCCACTCTAAGAATAAGGCTTTGGACTTCGGTTTGAGTCTTCTCTAACTGTTTGGACTGATTCTGAACTGAACCTTCAATCTTGGACACTGAATCTTTTACTTCATTTACAGCCTTGTCCACTTTGTCATTTGTGTCTTTGGTCAGTTCAGCAATCCCTATTCTAACCTCCGCACCAACCTTCTCAGAAATGGATTCTGAAATCTGAGTAACAAGATTCTGAGTTAGCTCAGACTTCAGATTATCAAAAATACCAACACTTATAGAAGCCCCAAGTTCTTTTTCATTTATACTTGGCTTCTGAACCAACTCATGCACTTCTCTTCCAACAGCCAAAAAATCTTGTTTCAACAGCTGAACACAAGATGTCAAGTTTGCAACCACTGAAGCTTGCACATCTCTCTTTGTTAACCTGAAGGCTTCTCTGATTGCAGAGCTCACCTTGTTGCAAGTCATCACCAGCTCATTCAGCTTCCCAACTACTAGTCCTTCGTTTCCAGCAACCTTGGTTAACTCAGTTCCAAGAAACATCTGAGCACCTTTCATATCAGCCACAGAACTAGTATTGGCAGTTAGAGACTTGGTTAAATCCTCCACTCTAAGAATAAGGCTTTGGACTTCGGTTTGAGTCTTCTCTAACTGTGCTTCTACATTTAAAGGAGGTGGGGGTTATGCAGAAGCAGGAGCAACAAATGGTAGATTACCAAGCCCTTTAAGTACATTATTCATTTGTAAATCAGTTGGACTCTCAGATTCTGTCTCAGAATCCAAGTCCTTCTCTATTGGGGCATCATAATTGATAGGCGGTGGGAATGTTGTGAATTTGGGGGTGAAGAAATTGAAGTGATGGAGTGAAAGTTGGATCGGTGACATAGGCAGGAGTAGTGCCTGGTGGAAAAATTAGATGTTGATGAGATGGAGGTGGTGGAACATAAGGATTAATATCTTGTTGGTCAGGTTGAATTTGGATTTTTGGGGGAGGAGGAGGGGCGTTTGCGAGGATGGCGGCTGGCTCAGAATCAAATTGATTCGCCTCCAATAATCCCTCGTCAAACTCAAAATCAGCAAGGGAATCGAGATTCCCCTGAGGTAGCTCATCGTCATCCCAGAAAGTATTCACTTTTACAATCTGGTCAGATATGCTCTGGTTTGGGTCACTAGTACCCGCACCAGTTTTTGGTTCAACATCTGCAGAAGCAGGTGCATCGTTACCAGATTTAATGATTTGCTCAACCTTATCTTTAGGTCGACTAACGGGTCCCACATTCTTTTGTGGCCCACTTAGTGACTTTTCTGAACCAGCTAGTGTGGCTGAAACAGTTTTATTAAATACCTGAAGCATAGCAGAGGAGAGTTCAGGCTCATCTTCAGCAGTGGATGCCTTTGAGAAATCTCTGCTGTATTCTGGTACTGAAGCTTCAGGTCCAGCTTGTTTATAAGCATCACCAAGAATATCCATGAAACATAAGCTCAGAAATCTTGGAATGGCAATATGCAGACTTCTCTTTCCTTTTAATTTTGTAATAAGTTGAGAAAAGAGAATCTCAGCAAAGTCTGCTTGTATCCCATTCCAAATATAATACCCCATCTCAACTTGGGGTAATGAAAGTTGGTCCAACCCTCCATGGTTGCCACCAAGACTTTCCACAATTTGGGTCCAGAAGAACCTCCAGCAATTGCCAAATCCAGACATAAATATGTGTCCGGAGGTCTTCAGATTACCATCAGCATCCTTCATATCGCCATGACCGGTGGCGACTAGAACCTCCCTGAAATTGACTCCTTTGAGTCGTTTAGCATATACCTGGGAAGGTTTGAGGTAGTTCAGATGAAGGGAATTTCTGAACCCCTCAAGAGTGATAACACATTGCTTGGTGCCCTCATTGAGAGTGAAGGAGATGGATTGTTCATCTTTGCTCACCACAGCAGTATACCAGAATTCAAGCAAGTATCGATGATACAATGCCTGAGGATTAGCGGTCAGAGCATAATGAAAAGGGGATTTCTCCCAAAAATTATTGATTCTTCCCATTAGCGTTTTGGATTTCACATTTAATTGAGCCAAGAAATTGCTCATGTTAAATCGAATTTGTGAAGGAGTGAAATTCTTTGGCCATGTGGCAGATGTTTTCACATCATCCGATGGAGTATATTTGAAATTGATGAGCGATTTAGGTTGTGAAGAAGATGATGATTTAGACATTTTTAAGAGTCGAGAGTGAAAGTGAAAAGAATATGAAGAGTTAAGGAATTTTGAGAGTAAATATGAGAGAGATTGATGATTGGGAAGTAAATGAAAAACGAAGTAAATGAAAGAATGAAAAGGAATTTGAATTTAAGATGGAATACAAAGTAATTTTCCAATTTAAAAACAATTTCTGGGGTCAAGTCCGCATTAAATGCAGAGACGTTTGAGTGACCCCACCCTGTAACACTTTTTCAGAAAAAGTACTCATTTCTTTCTCCTTTACGGCGCAACTTGTGTGACACATAAGCATGACCAACGTAAGTTAAAAACATAGTATGCAGTAGGCCACGTGTACACACAATTGAGCAAGTATCAAAAAATATCTTGAAAGGATAGTTGTCTTTCAGTGATGACTAAACAAATTCTGAGCATGGTCAGTTCCAAAGAGATCTGAACCATCTCAGTTAATAAAATTCAACTGAAATAATTTTGATTTTCTGAAGTGCTTCAGTTAAATACATTTTTCTGAGTAAAAAGTTCCCCTTCAAAAATGAAGGTTTATTTTAAAGTTAGAAAAATATTCAACATTCCCCCTGAAGTGATGATCCATGAATTAATAAGTGCCAAGATAGTATCACAAAGGCGTTCGATAGCTAGGCGAGCAAAAATTACATGGATCGCTCAGACTGGTGAACCAGATCAGTGTCACTGAGGCGTTCATAACAAGATTACCAGTCTAAGGATTTAACATACCCAACTCACTGACTAGATGTTTAAAGGTTTTGACATCTAAAGGTTTTGTAAAAACGTCAACGAGTTGCTTATCAGTGGGAATAAAGTGAAATTCAATATCTCCTTTCAGAATATGATCACGAATGAAATGATACCTGAGATCAATGTGCTTGGTTTTCGAGTGCATCACAGGATTGTGAGATATGGCAATGGCACTAGTGTTATCACAAAAGATTGGAGTCTTTGTGTAAGTAACACCATAATCAGTCAGCTGGTTTTTCATCCATAGAATCTGAGCACAACAACTTCCTGCAGAAATATACTCAGCTTCTGCAGTGGATAGTGATACTGCAGTCTGCTTCTTACTGGTCCAGCTTACTAATTTGCCACCAAGGAAATGACACCCACCTGTGGTACTTTTCCTGTCTATCTTACAACCTGCATGATCAGAATCTGAATAACCCATTAGATCTAGACTAGAGCCTTTGGGATACCAAAGACCCAGTCTGGGGACACCTTTAAGGTATCTGAAGATCCTTTTAACAGCATTTGCATGTGCTTCTCTGGGATCAGACTGAAATCTAGCACAAAGGCATGTTGCAAACATTATGTCTGGTCTACTTGCAGTTAAATACATCAGTGAGCCAACCATACCACGATATTTTGTATGGTCCACTGGTTTTCCTTGTGGATCAGAATCCAAAGTTAATGGAGCAGAAATAGGAGTATCTTTTGATGAGACTGAATCAAATTGATATTTCTTTAATAAATCTCTGACATATTTTTCTTGGTTTATGAAAATACCATCTTCAGTTTGTTTTACTTGAAGTCCCAGAAAATATGTCAGTTCACCCATCATACTCATTTCATACTCAGAAGACATGATTTTAGAAAAAATTTCACACATCTTCTCATTTGTAGAACCAAACACAATATCATCAACATAAATTTGTACTAAAAGGATATCACTTTTATCATGCAATATGAACAAAGTGTTATCAATCGCACCACGTTTAAAACCATTTTTAAGAAGATGTTTAGTAAGAGTATCATACCAGGCTCTGGGTGCTTGTCTCAGACCATATAAGGCTTTGTTCAGTCTGTACACCCAATGTGGTTTTTCTTCATTGATGAACCCTGGTGGTTGATACACATAAACGACTTCTTCTAGTTCTCCATTCAGGAATGAACTTTTGACATCCATTTGATAGACTTTAAACTGATGATGAGCTGCAAAAGCTAAGAATATTCTGATAGCTTCAAGTCTAGCAACTGGTGCAAAAGTTTCATCAAAATCTATTCCCTCTTCTTGTGCATATCCTTTTGCAACAAGTCTTGCTTTGTTTCTGATGATATGACCATCTTCATCCATCTTGTTTCTGAAGACCCATCTTGTCCCAATTGGTTCCTTCTTCAGGTTACTGGGACAAGGAACGAGTTCCCATACATCGTTTCTTTAAACTGGTTGAGCTCATCTTGCATGGCTTCAACCCAGCTTGGGTCTTGCATAGCCTCGTCAACCTTCTTGGGTTCAATTAGAGATAAGAAGCTGATGTTTAAGCATTGATCGCTTGTGGCTCTTCTGGTCTGAACCCCTTTACTGGACTCTCCAATAATTTGCTCGATTGGATGTGCTTTTGTCCATTTAGAGTATTGACCAGGATGAACAATGATATCAGTGCAAGAACTTCTCTGAGTAACTTCAGGAGGAGCTTCAGAAAATACATCTTCAGCTTCTTCTTCTTCCTGCAGATCATGACTTGCATCATGAAATTCTTCAGATTGAGGTTGCTCAGTGGAGCCTGATATCAGAGGAGAAGCAGCATGTACATCTGATCCAATAGTCAGTTCAGAAGGTAGTTTGAAACTGACTGGAGGATAAAATGGAATGTTGCTAGGCTTGTTTATTACTGGTTCTGAACGGAGATGTTCAGAAGCATGTTCAGGTGACTGATCAGTTTCAGCAATAGGATCAGAATCACCAAAACTTATTGGACTTTTTGAGGGTGGTATAGGAATGGAATTTTTAAAGATTGCAGAATTGGATTCATCAAAGGTAACATGAATTGACTCATCAACCTTTTCAAGTCTCTTGTTAAAGACTCTAAAGGCCTTGCGATTTGATGAATATCCTAGGAAGTACCCTTCATCAGCTTTTGCATCAAATTTTCCAAGCTGATTAGAATTATTCAGAATGTATACTGGACATCCAAATACATGGAAGTATCCAATATTAGGCTTTCTATTTCTGAGTACTTCATAGGAGGTCTTCTTGTGTCTTTTGATATAAACAGATCTGTTCTGAGTGTAGCAGGCAGTTGCAACAGCTTCAGCCCAGAAATTCTTGGGAAGACCATATTCATTCAACATACTTCTAGCAGCTTCAATCAGCGTGCGATTCTTTCTTTCTACAACACCATTCTGCTCTGGTGTGTGGGCTGAGGAGAAGTTCTAAGATATGCCAGTTTCAGTGCAGAAGGACTCCAGAGTGGCATTTCTGAATTCAGTACCATTGTCACTTCTGAGCTGACAAACTTTTCGCTTGTGCTTGAGCTCAATTTGTTTGATGAGAGCAATGATTTCAGCAGGAGCTTCACTTTTGGACCTGAGGAAAATCACCCAGCAGTATCTTGAGTATTCATCAACGATAACAAGGGTGTACTTCTTTCCTGCTCTGGTCTGAACATTCACTGGTCCAAAAAGGTCCATGTGAAGCATGTGAAGAGGTTCAGTTATACTAAAGCTTTGCTTTGTCTTGAATGAAGCTCTTTTCTGCTTACCCATTTCACAACCTGGACATGGCTTGTCTTTATTGAAAGACATAGAGGGTATCCCATCAACAAGTTGTTTTCTAGACAACGTATTGATGTTCTTGAGTTCAGATGGGATAATCTCTTGTGCCACAGCCAGTTTGTGTCTTCATCTGCCTTTGAATAGAAACATTGTTCAGAGGTAGAAGGATTCATATCAATGACATAAATGTTTCCCTTCCTTGGTGCAATCAGTACCACCTTTCCATCTCTGTTGAATATGGTGCCTTGTGAAATATCAAAAAAAACCTTGAAGCCATCATCACATAGTTGACTGACACTGATCAGGTTATATTTCAAACCGTTTACATATGCAACACGTGTGAATTTGACTTGACCATTATTCACCACACCATATCCCTCAGTTTTTCCATTACCATCATTTCCAAAAACTATTGAGGGCCCCTCTTGCACCCTATATTCCTCTAGCAGGGTCTGATAACCAGTCATGGTTCGGCCAGCAGCACTGTCCAGAAACCATATATTCTTCTTTCGGTCTCCCTGCACACAAACAAAGATTAGTTCTTTTGGGAACCCATCTTTGGATGGGTTCACTAGACTCTCCCTTAGCAGTCTCAGATTTCTTTGGTTCATAAGGAACAGAAGGATCAAAGGGGATTTCAGTCATTATTTCAGATGACAAAAAAATAGTTGGTTTGATGGGGGTTTCAACCTTTTTCTTTTCAGATTTCTGCCTGATTTGCTTAGAAAAGGGTTTTGTATTTTGTTTTGGTTGAAGAGGAGGAGTTTCAACATTTTTTAAACGTGCATTACAACTCTGCACTTGTCTAGCCAATAGTTGAAATTGACTTTCTAACCTTAACAGAATTGATTCTTCATTAGACACCTGAGCCTTACCTGAATCTGAGGTAGATGGCTCAGTGGGGGAGAAATTTTTCTTCTTCTTTAGGTCTTTAGGAACCTTAGATGAAGTCTGAGGGGATGGCTTTTTGGTTTTAGCCTTCCTTTCTAAAACAGTTGTCTGAGCTGTTTCAGATTTACCCTCAGATTGTTCCTGGGCTATATTAGTTACAGTTTTCTGCCTGCCAACTTTAGGAAAAATGATTTCAGGCTTTATTTCCTTTGGAAGTGCATCTAAATCAGTGATTATGGATGCCAAATGAAGATCACCAGACTCATATGCTGCTCTTTGTGATGCAAAAGTATTTTTAATTGCAGCATCTGGCCTTGGTGCTTTCATCCAAGATTTAATAATTGCTTGTTCTTTTCAAGGATGGATTTTAATTCTTCCTTTTCCAATTCTAAAGTTGCAACCATAGACTGATAACTTTTTAGAGCCAAATGAACATCTTTCAGTTCTTTCAATCTGGCATGACTGGCGTTCAGTTCAGAAGCATTATTTTCAAACATTTTTAGGCTTTCTGAACGCACTGTCTCAACAAATGAGATGTCAGCCTCTAAAAGAACCAAAAGGTCCAGTTTGTGTTCCTCATTCTTTTCAAAGCCAAAATTACTGACCTTTTTCATTACAATATCCACCCAGCGACCAGATTCAACATCGGATTTGACCAAATGACCTTGATCTTCTTGTGCCATGAAACACATGTCCCTAACTTCTTCTTAATCATCAGATGATTCATCAGATTCTTCCCATTTTTCAGTTTTGGCAATCATACAACTGTTGCTTGAGTTGTCTTGTACCAGAAGAGCCATATGTGCCTTTAACTTCTTGTATTTGGCTTTATAGCTGTCATCAGATTTCTGAAAAATATAATGGTTAGGAGCAGATTGTGATGATGATGGTTGACTAGATCTGCATTCCTTTATGAAATGTCCTTTCTTGCCGCATTTAAAGCATTCAAGATTAGATTTGTCAAGAGAAGCGCTGGAAGCAAAAGGTTTGCCAGATCGATTTGATTTGGCCTTAAAACGATTGAACGTTTTAGCCAGCATGGCAACCAGATCATCATTGTCATCCTCATCACAATCATGAGTAACTTTACCAGAGACACCAGTTTTTAACATTTCAGAAACCATCTTCTTCATCGAGTCAGAAATGTCACTCTCAGAAGATAGTAGAGCAGTGCTATGTGGTTCAGAATACTGAACCATACCAGAACTGGCAGAAACATGATTCTTGGCATCCTGCTCAGCCAAAGCTCTCTCAGCTTTGTTCTCTTCAGTATATCTGAAGGCTCCATAAAGGGAAGCAAGAGTGTGACTGTGCAAAGTTTTGCCTTGTCTCAAGACCAAGATTAAATTTTCCCATTTAGAAGGTAAAATATCACAAAATTTTTCCAACAAAATTTCTTTATCTTTGGTTACACCCAGGGCTTTCAGTTGATTTACCAGATTTGTAAATCTGATGTAAGTTTGAGTTAAAGATTCCCCAGGGACAGCAAAGAAAGACTCATATCTTTTGTTTAAAGCAACTTTTCTTGTGACAATTGTCTCATTTGTGCCTTCAAACTGTGTCATTAGTTCCTCCCACATTAATTTGGAATTTTCAAGTAAAACAAGAGTGGGCGTTAGGGTTTCAGGAACTGCATATAAAATCATATTTTGTAACTTAGTGTCAAGGTCTACAAGTCTATGATCTTCCTCAGACCAATGATCCTTCTCCTTAGGTGACTGCCTAGGAGTCCCATCGGTATTTCTGACAACAGTAGAAGCATTCATGGGGACAAAGGGTCCTTCTTTTAAGATATCGGGTAAGTGTCTTTCAACACCAGCAATATACTTTAGCATGCATGCTTTCCATGTTTGAAAGTTTTCACTGTTCCCATCAAACTTGGGAACAGGATTATTTGGAAAGTGTACGTGTACATTATGTGATGGTATATTGTTGTTGATGATAGGGGGTGGAGTAGTGTTATTAGGGTCAGGTCGTTCTTGTTCAAAGTCAGCCATCTATGCAGATCAAAGGTTAAAGAATTGATATAATTCAACCTTGCTGCTCTGATACCAATTGTGAGTCCCAAATATAGATGGTTAATTAAACCCGACTGGCAAGTACAACTGATCTTGATGGACAAGTTAAGTTTACGATCCAGATATGGATAACAAGAAACAATTGACTTAACGTAAATAACAAGAACTAAATTGGCAGAAACTATATAAAGATATATATAAGTATAATCAAGTATGTAGCATTGAGACACGTTGTTTCCTTTCTAATGTATTTGATTTATTGATATATAAACAAATACAAGGATTGTTGCGGAACAAAGATAAACACCCAAGTGTAAGTATCTAAACAATCCCGAAAAAACAAGTGATCTAAATAACTTGGAAATACTCGTAAGTTTTACTTAGAGTATATCTCACAAGTTGCAATGCTAAAGTTTCAAGCTTTTTGCAAGTTGTGAGAAGACTTTGTATTTATAGACCAAGTCCAAGATGATGTGGACAAGATCGTACAAATGCGGTTGTGAGCATTTAAGGAATTAAACCTAATTCCTTACATGCTCATACTAGGAAGAGTATATAAGTCAGTTGATGTGACTTATAGTACTATGTTCCATACCTATACTTTTACCTTGTATCTTTTATTAATAGATAAATCTATTAACTGGGTAAAGGTATGTAAAGTAAAAAGTCTTCCTCGTAATCAGTGTAAAGTGTTGTAAATACTTTACACTGAGATGCTTCAGTCTTCAATCTGGTAGAATCACTCTTTGCTCACTTCTGAGATGATTCTCTTCTTCATACTTCAGTCTTTGACTTCAGAATGAATGCTTCAGATTTGTCTTGATCTGAACTGAAGTGAAGCTTCAGTGAAGGAATTCTGAGACATCTCAGAATTCTGTACAAACGTCTTCACTAAACTTTCAGGGTGAAAAGCATGATAAATAAAATTGTTTTCTTTTATGAAATGATGCTTTGAAAGAATGATTATGATATGGGAATTATTGTATGTTTAACATGTTATATATTATATGATAAGCTTGAGTACTGTCAAACTGTTTCACCTCGGTACACTACTATTAACTCTTCGAGAGGCCTGTAGTATGAGAGTTGCGCAACTAGGATTTGTCCCCTCACCCACTAATTAGGTAACGGTGGGATGTTTGGTTTACCTTTGTGGCGACCTTCATTCCCAGTCCGACCACGCGGTGCTCTAACTACTATATCAGTGGTCATCCCCATGCCACGCCCCTTTTATTATTATCATTATTATTGCACATGATTGACGGCATGTGCTTCTTATTATCTTGGACATAACCGGTCTTAGTAGTGGCTCAAGAACAATCTCATCAAATTATGTCATGGTAGTCTTACCATTGACCAAGTGTTATTGATATTATTGGTGACCGCATGGTTTGGGTGTGATATATGATTAATCGATTGATATATATTTTTCTCTCATGATGATTTTTAATTTCTTAACTAATAGGTTTCAGAAGTTTAAACTTGGTATGAACTGAGTTCAAAGTGTCCCTAACCTAAAATAAAATTGGGGGATTTTTCTTAAAGGTTCATAATATAAATCTTCTACGAAACATTTTGGGTCGCACAGCAGCAAGCATTCTGACCAACTTTGGTTTTGTAATTTTTAGAGGTAGTAAACAATGTCTAAAAATTTGTTAAAAATTTACATAAATATAGGACACATATATGTCTCTTTAGAAAAATCACCAAATTCCAAATAATTAGATTTAACCCCGAAACGGTCGGAGATATGTCGTAAAAATGTGAGGTAAAATCAGAAAATTTAGAAGTAAACTATAAAGTATGTAAATGGACCAACAAATACACTAAGGACATAATGGGCTAACCCGGCCCAAATAATAAACCCATTGAACCATAAATCAGTAGGCCCACTTGGCCCAATAACGTATATAGCCCAATAACCAAAAAAACTCATCAAGCATATAACCCAAATAAGGTTAAGCCCAACAACTAATTTAAACCCAAAATATTTAGAAGCCCATGATACTTTGACTCAACTGGTAATGGCCCATAACACTTAAACAAATTTCATAAACCCGAGTAATCATACGACATATTGAGAAGTATGTGAGTTGAAAGATAAGCGTAATCAAAAACAAATCTGACAGAATCAGTTTTCTGTCTTGGGACGGATAAACAGAGCATGTGAGGGCAGATTCAAGAAAAACTTTCAAAATAAAAGTTGTTGACAAACGAGTTAACTTTAACTACCAACTGGAATCACTCAAAAATAATGAACCAAACAAAAGATATGATTTTTCTACCAAAAGTGGTCAAAACTGGATTTTTGTCTTAATGTTGAGTCAACTTTGATGATTTTTAATTTCTTAACTAATAGGTTTCAGAAGTTTAAACTGGTATGAACTGAGTTCAAAGTGTCCCTAACCTAAAAAAAAATTGGGGGATTTTTCTGAAAGGTTCATAATATAAATCTTCTACGAAACATTTTGGGTCGCACAGCAGCAAGCATTCTGACCAACTTTGGTTTTGTAATTTTTAGAGGTAGTAAACAATGTCTAAAAATTTGTTAAAAATTTACATAAATATAGGACACATATATGTCTCTTTAGAAAAATCACCAAATTCCAAATAATTAGATTTAACCCCGAAACGGTCGGAGATATGTCGTAAAAATGTGAGGTAAAATCAGAAAATTTAGAAGTAAACTATAAAGTATGTAAATGGACCAACAAATACACTAAGGACATAATGGGCTAACCCGGCCCAAATAATAAACCCATTGAACCATAAATCAGTAGGCCCACTTGGCCCAATAACGTATATAGCCCAATAACCAAAAAAACTCATCAAGCATATAACCCAAATAAGGTTAAGCCCAACAACTAATTTAAACCCAAAATATTTAGAAGCCCATGATACTTTGACTCAACTGGTAATGGCCCATAACACTTAAACAAATTTCATAAACCCGAGTAATCATACGACATATTGAGAAGTATGTGAGTTGAAAGATAAGCGTAATCAAAGTAACACAAAAGATAACTAAGCGGAATGGACATAAGTAATTACGTTAACCAAACTATAAATTGATATCACAAATGCTAATTCGTGCTAAAATCGGTTACACATCAAATGATGAATAAGGATAATATAACTTAATATGGCATTTCTATATGATAACCTAAGATAGGACCTTATTCGCCTTAGTTTCGCGTAGGAGTGGTCTTGGCTTTGAAATGCGAATGAGGAGCGTAAGGAATATATGGTCAAAGGAAGCTATAGATGGGAAGTACCCATTTTGGATAAGTAGATATAATGCTCGGCATATCAAGGTGAGTCATAGCCCCCTTTCAAACTCTTTTATGTGTTTTACTTTCAGGGTGAAAAGCATGATAAATAAAATTGTTTTCTTTTATGAAATGATGCTTTGAAAGAATGATTATGATATGGGAATTATTGTATGTTTAACATGTTATATATTATATGATGAGCTTGAGTACTGTCAAACTGTTTCACCTCGGTACACTACTATTAACTCTTCGAGAGGCCTGTAGTATGAGAGTTGCGCAACTAGGATTTGTCCCCTCACCCACTAATTAGGTAACGGTGGGATGTTTGGTTTACCTTTGTGGCGACCTTCATTCCCAGTCCGACCACGCGGTGCTCTAACTACTATATCAGTGGTCATCCCCATGCCACGCCCCTTTTATTATTATCATTATTATTGCACATGATTGACGGCATGTGCTTCTTATTATCTTGGACATAACCGGTCTTAGTAGTGGCTCAAGAACAATCTCATCAAATTATGTCATGGTAGTCTTACCATTGACCAAGTGTTATTGATATTATTGGTGACCGCATGGTTTGGGTGTGATATATGATTAATCGATTGATATATATTTTTCTCTCATGATGATTTTAATAAATGAGAACTTTATGCTTTACCATGGATTTTCAAAGTCTTGAAATGACATTATGGTATTTGGAAAAACCTGATAGTTTGAGATGAGAGTTTTGTCGGTCCTGTGGTTTGGGTATATTGATATGTAATAATATGTTTTCCAAGTTTTGCAACGAATATGTAACGAAATTTACTTGAAAAACTATGCACTCACCAACTACGTTTTCGTAGTTGACACTTTTTCTTCATGCTTTTCAGGATTTAGCATAAGCTTTTAGGAATTATATGCATCATGATTATTTACATTGCACTTTGGAGTCAAAGATCAAACCTTGTGATGGGCAATGGAATCCGCCTTGATCATTGTAGTATACCATTTCATGTATTTGATATTTGTTTCGTGGACTTAATATCCAAGTACGGTGGACGCATTGTACTTGGGAATTGGTTCACATGCGTGTACATTTGTAAATTCTTTTTAACAAATAAAGCTATGGTGAATGTTTATCTATTATCCTTTGTTTTGATTACTCGACTTTCTGTACATCTCATTGTTCTGCCTTAGTTGGGGTACTACAGAAAATGGTATCAGAGCCTAAGGTTATAGAGAACATTGGGGTTCCTCCCGGAATTCCAAAACTATAGCCACTTTTCAAAACGAATTTTTATAGTCGAGTCGAGCATAAGGTTAAGCAGATTAGTTTGAGTTTCGCATGGTAGGACTATAATTAAACGTAGAGTCATGAATCTACGTTTAATTATGAGAGAACCATGTAAAACTTAAACGGCCACTTGGACTTATGTTCAAAAGGATTCCTTTTCAAAAAAAAAAAGAGATCTTTATTAAATCCGTTTTTATGAGCATACGTGTTGCATTTAGACATTCACCTTAGCATATATAATGATTCGAGACTTGCTTTATGTAAGGATTATGCTAGTCTAGTAGGATTCCCCCTTATGCACATTAGAATTGAAATGAATCTAAGATTGAAAGATATTCGTTGATACATACTATTATATGCTATAACATGTGAATTTGGCCATGATTTGCTTGCAATGCGAAAGTTTAATGTGCAATGTGAAAGTTTATAATGTGCAATGTGAAAGTTTTAATGTTCAATGTGAAAGTTGTAATATGCAATATGAAAGCTTGTAATGTCAATGTGAAAGTTTGGAATGTGCCATGTGGAAACTATGTGAGAAATGCATGCGTAAAAGCTTTGTGATTTATGATGTTGAACTTTAAGTAGCATATGCACTTTAAAATAATGTGATTACTATGAGGCATGAAATCACTTTGAGATATGACTTGTTTAATTTATTGGGTAATGAGGTTGATTATTTATGATTGATTTGAATATGAGCATGACGAGTTGATAGGAAGTTTTATGGACAATAGAGATATGAAAGTTTTCACCCCTAAGATCGAGCTATTTGAAACTAGTGCGTGAATATTGCGATGATAATGTAGCCATGCCTTACTATTAAGATAGTTATTGCCCCCTGAGGTTGAGCTATTTGAGGAATAGTGTGCGGATGATTTAATGATTATATAGTTGTGCTTTACTAAGAGAAATAGTTATAATGCTCTAAGATTTGACTAGTGAGAACTAGTGATTGTCCCTGAGAAGTTCATTATGAACTAGATATTTACTAGGTATGAGAGTTCTTATTAAGTACTCCTCCATTATTCGTTCACTCTTGCTCTTTTGAACTTATCCGACGTCCTATTTCTTATGACACCGCTATTCATTATTTACATACGACGACGCGATATCATCAATAAAGCATCTTCTCACGAGCGTTTGATGATATACTCTAAGGATTATGGTCCTAAGATATGACGCGACTTGAAGGTATCTACGCACAACCTTTGTATTCGATCTGAGATGGCGCAAAACATATGGAAATGTCAAACTAAGTCGGAGATTTACGAATGGCGAGCGGCACTAAGGCCTTATGACGATACAACGTCACTAGTCAAACACGTACCCATACATTCTAGACAACGCATTATGAGGAATGTAGCCTCGAAATTTTGTGCGATATTTCTATTCTGACACGTATACGCGAACATCTATCTATATTATCTAAGTCGGTGCGACATATATTGACGTCATTGAAAGTTGGAGTCCAATGGGCAACGTAACACATAGAAGTGATTTCTTTAACTCGCGCAAGGAGTCTGATTCGAGCCTTAATAAATCTTTTGTTTTTATATTTCCTATTTCATTCATTTGAAACCAAATTCTATATCCTTGATATTCTTGATGATTCAAAGTAATGATCACCATCGCTCTCTTTAAAAGTTAGTAACCCAACAACATACAACTCACTTACACAACACTCAAAAATGGCGAAATCGAGTAAGTGATACCCTGCTCTCGCTGCGACATCAAGGGATGCGAAAGACGTTGAGAGATCAGTTGTTCATAAGTGAAATACTTGGGATAACTATATAGCATAGAAGATGCTATTAGATCACGAACATAACATAAGACGTGGAAGATATGTTGTGTGTCAGTCAAAGTACAAGGAAGCACAATCGAAGAGTATACTAAGCGTTAACTTGGAGAACCAATCGAAGGTCTTCCCTATCTACGTTGATCGACCAAAAGGAAAGTTGAGCGGCCAGGGAAAGAGGGGTTGTGTGACATGAAGGTTACCTTTGGTTAAATATAAGGACTCCCCTAGAACTTGGAGGAGAACACTAGCGATGTTACAAAATGAAGGTACATAGAGGAAGAAAACCTAGGATAAAAAGATGATTAGAATGCGTTGAGTGACCCTCAAGTTTTGGTGAGTAACAAAAAGGATACCGAGCTATCCTTTCTTCCTTTAAAACAACCGTGTAGATGGAGATTTGTTACACGAAGGAATAAGGAATTTGGCGAATTGAAGGTCGTCAAGGAAGGTAAATGAAGTGAAGAGATGGAAATCCCTTACATTTTTCTAGAGGAAAAATGTTAAGGGGGTAATCACAACAAAAGAAGATACTCGAACAAGGAGAATGAAGCGCGAGACTATACTTTCTCGTTCAAGAAGAGTTATTCACTAGCAATCATTGAAGGTGATGTGGATTAGAAAGTAAAGTAAAGGAAGGCGATTTAACTCAAACGATAAAGTGAAGGTAATGATGTCATCTACAAGATGTAGTTCTGGAGGTGTTCCTTTTTTTTTGGCGCTCCACACGTTATTCTTTAAGCACCAAATGGAAAACCATTATCGAACGGAAAGCTAGTAGTAGCACATATCAACTAAGCTAAGAAAAAGCGGTATACGCCCAACACCCGATAGAGGCTAGCTTTACCAAAGAGGAGAAGCATGGTCGATAAGTAGAGGAAGCATGATGACCTATGATGGTTATCCCCTCAAGGTCAACGGCCAATTGGAGGTAAGCTAAAACAAGATGAACTTGGGTGAGAAAAACTTTGCAACAAATGATGAATCGTCAAGGGCCATCGACCCACGAAGTAGTACGCCCAAGAAAAGTGAAGAAGGAAAACAACATGAAATCGCTAAGTTAGTAGTGAAAGCAAATAAGAAATACGACGCTGGAAGTCAAGGCACATACTATCACAATGATCAAGGAAATTGGTCGCTGAACTAAGTTTGAAACAACTAACAAACTCCGTGAAGAGTTGTTATGGAAAGTGTTGGTTTAGTGTAAAGGCTTGTTAAGCTATGTTATTTGTATTCATCATTGGATGTGTAACCGATTTTAATACGAATTAGCATTTGTGATGTCAATTTATAGTTTGGTTAACGTAATTACTTATGTTTATTCCACCTAGTTATCTTTTGTGTCACTTTGATTACGCTTATCCTTTAACTCACATATTTCTCGATATGTCTTATGGTTATTCGGGTTTATGAAATTCGTTTATGTGTTATGGGTCATCACCAATTGAGCCTAAGTGTCATGGGCTTCTAAATGTTTTGGGCTCAATTTAGTTGTTGGGCTTAACCTTATTTGGGCTATATGCTTGATGGGTCATATTGGTTATTGGGCTATATGGGTTATTGGGCCAAGTGGGCCTACTAATTTATGGTTCAATGGGTTTATTATTTGGGTCGGGTTAGCCCATTATGGTCCTTAGTGCATCTTTTAGCCCATTACACAAGTTGTTAGTTTCCTTCAAATTTTCTGTTTTTATACATCAGATTTATGAGATGTTGGCCATCAATTCAGGGCTAAATCTAATTATTTAGAACTTGGTGATTTTTATACAGTGAACTATATGTGTCCACTTGTTATATAAATTTTGGCTTAATTTTTAAATAATGTTTGCTACCTCTTAATATTTTTATAAATGAAAGTGGTCAAAACAGTCACTGTTTTGCGTACCCAAATGTTTTATAAAAGTTCTTTGGGTTATGCTCTTAATAAAAATTTCATGATTTTATTTTAAGTTTAGGACACATTGAACTTACTTTCCACCAAGTAGGATCTCCTGGAACCATATGGTTTAGGAGATAAAAATTGTTATAGTTGATAAAATATTCAGACAAAAGTGCAATTTTGACCAGTTTAAGTAGAAACATCATATCATTTGTTTGGTTCAGTATATTTGAATAATTCCAGTTGGTGGTTAAAGTTAACTCGTTTATCTACAACATTTATTTGGGACACTCTTCCTGAAATGGTCCACACATGCACATTTTATCCGTCCCAAGACAGAAGACTGATTCTGGCAGCTTATTTTGTTTACCCAATGCATGCCTTTACTTTATGGCTTCACCCAACACTTATTTTGGTAACCCCAATACATTTTATTCATCCTAATTCATCTCTTAAACTTTCATTAGTGTTTCTCCAGATTTCATTTCATATTTTATGGACAAATTACTTGATTAAAGTGATGAATGTATATATGTGTTCTTGTGTTTTTCGGTTAGAGATTTTGGACATAGTTTTGGTTTGATTCATATTAAATCTATATTTCTTGTAACATTTCATAAATCCCAGATTATTAACATTTATTTAACACCCAAAATATATATAAAATCATCAATTAAAGATCCATCTCAAATCCCAAATCAAAATCAACTTAAACTAGTGCAAATCTAAGCATGCATGTTAAGATCTAACACTTTTAAACAAGATCAAGCCATGAACTTTAATCTAACTTTTGAAATATCATTCTTGATGAAAAATCACAGAAAACATAGCCTTATAACTTATAAAAATCGGATCCATGATGATCCATATCACAACTTTACAAGCCTTTACACTAAACCAACACTTTCGGGTCTTACCAAGGTTGAATCCTTGAATCTTTCTTCTAGATCTCGACATGCATGAGCATGAGGAAGAAGATTCTATCAACTTGCCTTCATCAAGTGTGTTTTTCAAAGAAATCATGAAGAAAATATAAACTTTTGATAAAGATCTTTGAGTATAAGTAAAAACAAGATAGATTAAACAAAGAGATGGAGATTTATACCCTTGATGAACTCGGTTTGAAGATGGTTTTTGGGCAGAATTTTCGTGGCTTTTTAGGCTCCTAATAACCCTTAATCCAAGCTTGAAACAACCCTTAATCTTATCTTGAAATAACCCTTGCTTAGTCCTTTAATAACCTTTATTATTGTTATAACTTTAGATTGATTTATGTTCTTGTTTTCTTGCCTTTTAGATCCGAAAATTTCCAAGAAAAAGAAGAAGAAAAGTGTTTTTGGAGAGAAAGAGAGTTGTGTGTGTGTATTGGAAGTGTAAAAGTGTGGTGATTAAGTGTGGTGTGAAGTTATGTATTGGGACTTACAAGGATTAAGTGGTAGATGAATTTTGATTGGTGAAAGGGGTATTGGAGGGGTTGGGGCCGGTTTTGGGTAGAGAATTAGGAGGGGATTTTGAATTTTAAAGGGGTATAATATAAGTGTATGTATGTATAAGTTAAGTGTATAGATATAGGTTCATGCATAAAGGTTTTACTATTACTTAGTTAGTGTTTTCAAGGCAAAAATCATGTGTGTCTATATCTATATGTAACCGTATATATGTATGTATATAATTACATTTTGTATTTTAATTTTGTCACTTGGTTCATTGTTTACAACCTTGTATTTATTTTTAGTTACAACTACAATATTATTATTATTCAAACACTTTTGTATGCATAAGGTTTATAAATAAAATTTTAAGATGGTCATTATATATTTGTGCTCATATGTACTTTAATTAGCTTGGTGTTTGAATTGTTGGATATAAAAAAATTTTGGTTGTTATCTCATCTTGTGAGTCTTGCATAGTTATTTATATAACTTAACTTCGTGAAATAAAATTTTTGGTTCATTGACATTTCGCCAAGTTCAGTTTGAACTAAATTATAGTTTGAGATTGTCTTGAATGATTATAGTTATTGTTTATGGCATTTCTAAGATAACTGGCTTCCTTTTGGCATTCTATTGAACTAGAGGGCAATTATCACCATGCCCTAAATGTCTAGAAGGTCAATTCTCTTAATAAACCTCTAGGGATAGATACCTAGATAAATATAAGTAAGTTGTCCTAGTCGGAAATTGAGGGTTGTTACATCATTACCCCCTTAACACTCGAAGTTTGATCGTTCACACGGTAGTAAAAGTGAATAGATTGACGTTATGGATAGCTTCACAGAGACGTATAAAATGTGATAGTTCAACTAGATTTCATCCTGACCTTTTTGATCACTTACAAGCTTTTGATAATGATCTTTGAGTATAAGTAAAAACAAGATAGATTAAACAAAGAGATGGAGATTTATACCCTTGATGAACTCGGTTTGAAGATGGTTTTTGGGCAGAATTTTCGTGGCTTTTTAGGCTCCTAATAACCCTTAATCCAAGCTTGAAACAACCCTTAATCTTATCTTGAAATAACCCTTGCTTAGTCCTTTAATAACCTTTATTATTGTTATAACTTTAGATTGATTTATGTTCTTGTTTTCTTGCCTTTTAGATCCGAAAATTTCCAAGAAAAAGAAGAAGAAAAGTGTTTTTGGAGAGAAAGAGAGTTGTGTGTGTGTATTGGAAGTGTAAAAGTGTGGTGATTAAGTGTGGTGTGAAGTTATGTATTGGGACTTACAAGGATTAAGTGGTAGATGAATTTTGATTGGTGAAAGGGGTATTGGAGGGGTTGGGGCCGGTTTTGGGTAGAGAATTAGGAGGGGATTTTGAATTTTAAAGGGGTATAATATAAGTGTATGTATGTATAAGTTAAGTGTATAGATATAGGTTCATGCATAAAGGTTTTACTATTACTTAGTTAGTGTTTTCAAGGCAAAAATCATGTGTGTCTATATCTATATGTAACCGTATATATGTATGTATATAATTACATTTTGTATTTTAATTTTGTCACTTGGTTCATTGTTTACAACCTTGTATTTATTTTTAGTTACAACTACAATATTATTATTATTCAAACACTTTTGTATGCATAAGGTTTATAAATAAAATTTTTGGTTCATTGACATTTCGCCAAGTTCACTTTGAACTAAATTATATTTTGAGATTGTCTTAAATGACTATAGTTATTGTTTATAACATTTCTAAGATAACTGGCTTCCTTTTGGCATTCTATTGAACTAGAGGGCAATTATCACCATGCCCTAAATGTCTAGAAGGTCAATTCTCTTAATAAACCTCTAGGGATAGATACCTAGATAAATATAAGTAAGTTGTCCTAGTCGAAAATTGAGGGTTGTTACATCAGATTTATGAGATGTTGGCCATCAATTCATGGCTAAATCTAATTATTTAGAACTTGGTGATTTTTATACAGTGAACTATATGTGTCCACTTGTTATAAAAATTTTTGGTTCATTGACATTTCGCCAAGTTCACTTTGAACTAAATTATATTTTGAGATTGTCTTAAATGACTATAGTTATTGTTTATAACATTTCTAAGATAACTGACGTCCTTTTGGCATTCTATTGAACTAGAGGGCAATTATCACCATGCCCTAAATGTCTAGAAGGTCAATTCTCTTAATAAACCTCTAGGGATAGATACCTAGATAAATATAAGTAAGTTGTCCTAGTCGAAAATTGAGGGTTGTTACATCAGATTTATGAGATGTTGGCCATCAATTCATGGCTAAATCTAATTATTTAGAACTTGGTGATTTTTATACAGTGAACTATATGTGTCCACTTGTTATATAAATTTTGGATTAATTTTTAAATAATGTTTGCTACCTCTTAATATTTTTATAAATGAAAGTGGTCAAAACAGTCACTGTTTTGCGTACCCAAATGTTTTATAAAAGTTCTTTGGGTTATGCTCTTAATAAAAATTTCATGATTTTATTTTAAGTTTAGGACACATTGAACTTACTTTCCACCAAGTAGGATCTCCTGGAACCTTATGGTTTAGGAGATAAAAATTGTTATAATTGATAAAATATTCAGACAAAAGTGCAGTTTTGACCAGTTTTAGTAGCAAAATCATATCTTTTGTTTGGTTCAGTATATTTGAATAATTCCTGTTGGTGTTTAAAGTTAACTCGTTTATCTACAACTTTTATTTTGGACACTCTTCCTGAAATGATCCACACATGCATATTTTATCCGTCCCAAGACAGAAGACTGATTCTGGCAGCTTATTTTGTTTACCCAATGCATGCCTTTACTTTATGGCTTCACCCAACACTTATTTTGGTAACCCCAATACATTTTATTCATCCTAATTCATCTCTTAAACTTTCATTAGTGTTTCTCCAGATTTCATTTCATATTTTATGGACAAATTACTTGATTAAAGTGATGAATGTATATATATGTGTTCTTGTGTTTTTCGGTTAGAGATTTTGGACATAGTTTTGGTTTGATTCATATTAAATCTATATTTCTTGTAACATTTCATAAATCCCAGATTATTAACATTTATTTAACACCCAAAATATATATAAAATCATCAATTAAAGATCCATCTCAAATCCCAAATCAAAATCAACTTAAACTAGTGCAAATCTAAGCATGCATGTTAAGATCTAACACTTTTAAACAAGATCAAGCCATGAACTTTAATCTAACTTTTGAAAATATCATTCTTGATGAAAAATCACAGAAAACATAGCCTTATAACTTATAAAAATCGGATCCATGATGATTGATAAACGCCTAATTAGTCTAATCTTAAGATATGAAATTGACATATTTTGTGAAGATTAATAGATGATTAGGACGTGTTTATGTTTGTTTGAGTGTTTCAGGTCATGCGTGAAAATTTGGAGCTATACGGATCATAAACGAGTCAAGCAAAGTCGTATGAAGTTCAAGGAAGGATTTCTGGAAATCTGGAAATATAGGGGCGTAGGTTACGCCACTACTAGTCGTACCTTACGCCAGTTGAAAGTTGAAGGGGCGTACCTTACGCCCAATCTGGGCGTAGGTTACGCCAGGTGCTGAGCAAAAGTCCGAATTTGTTGGTTTTAATTCAAGTTTCAGTTTATATCACTTCTATTCACGACTTGGAAAGTTACAACTCATATTATTCACTCACAATAGCAGTTCCTAACATAGAGAAAACCCCAATATCATCATCAAATCACCAATTCATGAAGATGACAATTCAAATTGAAGATTCAATGATGAAGATGATAGGCTAGGTTTTCTTTTGATCATTCTCATGTGAACAATTATGTAAGCCATTTATGTTCAACCTTTCTCATACTCATGTTGGATTAGATGTTTAATTCTTCATTAGTCTTTTACATCTAATGTTGTTTGGATTGTTTGAATGATTATTTGTTTATGACTTGAATGAAATTCATCTATCATTTGGTTTTAACTTGTTAAGTAATCATTGATTATTGAATGAATCTCTCATGAACTTGTATTTTTACTTTAATGAATTAGAAGTCTAGTTGTGTCAATTCCCCGGTTTTCGTGATCGTGAATCATCATAACCGATTAATTTAATTCTTGAGTTCATTCAATCCAAACATTATAACGAATCATGTCTATGTGATTTCCAACGAGTATAAGTTAGGTTACATATTTGAAAGCATAATTGAGAGCATGAGAATGGTCTACTTTTGTTAATTGAATCATTTTGTTAAGTTCATAATCAATCTTAGTTTTTAATCAAAACAATCAATCAATCGGTTTTAAGTTTATGTCTAGTTTAATCAACTTTGTAAATTGTTTAACACTTTCCCATGATTCCCTGAGGATACGATACTCGACTTACCCATACTAGTTATAGGTATTTAGTTTATATTTTTGATCGGTCCAACGACATCGATCAAATTTTGGCGCCGTTGCCGGGGAATCGGTGTGCAAAGTGTTAAAATTTGTTTTTAAATTAGTTTACTTAAAATTTTCAGAAAAATACAAAAAGAATTAGTTTAGTTGTAGTTAGTAGTTGTTTATTTCCTTTTAATTTTTGTAGTTCAGTGTTACCCGAGGTGTGTTGCTTGTGTAGATTACAGGTTGTTTATGCATACGAGGTATTCAAAGAAGAAATCACCTTTGTTGTTTGATCCGGAAATTAAGAAAACAGCTAGGAGAAACCGAATACTTCACCGTGCAACCATGAGTGACCCCGGTAACTCACAAAGAAACATTCCACCAGCCGGAATCCAACAACAACCTAACCTTGAACAAAATGACCCAAACAATCAACTTCTAAACCAACATCAACAACAACAACCTAACCTTGAACAAAATGACCCAAACAATCAACTTCTAAACCAACATCTCCAACAACAACCTAACCTTGAACAAAATGACCCAAACAATCAACTTCTAAACCAACATCAACAACAACAACCACCCCGATCCATGAGGAGTGGTTTCACAACCCCTCACCGATTTGGAACACCGAGCTATGTTGGTGATGGATCACGGTATACGGAGGAGTCGGTGTATGAAAGGGTTGATAATTGAGATGACGGGAGGTTTGATGATCATGAAGATGGTTATGATTGGAACAATGGGGAAGACTATGTGCAACCGCAAAACTATCAATACAACCAATATAACCAACCTCAATACATCAACCAAGGACCAAGAGTTCCTCATGGTCCACCACCTCGCCAATACCGTCGTGGAGTTCCACCCAATAACCAACCACATAACCGAGCCATGCCAAACATGAACTATCAACCTCTACCACAAGGAGTTGATAGTCATTTCCGACCCGTCATAGCCATTAATGCTTCACCTATAGTACCACCGGTTTTGAGGGGTAGAGCTTTTGAAGTTAGACCTCAATGTTTGAGTATTTTACTGAGTTTCTATGGTAAAGCATCGGAGGAGCCTTATTTGCATTTGTCGGAGTTTGAGGCCATTTGTGGAACCATTGGAGGGCAAGGATTTTCACCGGATGAAGTTAAACTAGTCTTGTTTCAGTTCACTTTGAAGGATAAAGCAAAGAAATGGTTCTTAGCATTGCCATTGGGAAGTATCTTTACATGGGCTGAAATGCAACAACAATTTTTGGATGATTATTATACCATGCAAAAGACTAGTGATGCAAGGACTTCCATTAGAACTTTTCAGCAACAATCGGGTGAAACATTTCATGAATCATTCAAGAGGTTTAATGAGTTGTTGAGAACATGTCCACACCATGGGATTGCTAAATGGGAGTTGATCACGACTTTCTATGATGGTTTATTACCGGAAGAGAAAAGAGATGTGAATTCAATTAGCAATGGAACTTTCTTGACAAATCCTGAAGATGTTGATTGGGAATTCTTGGAGAAAATGAGTGTAAATTCCAAAAGGCAAGCACAATCCAATAGAAGAGCAAGGCATCCAATAGCCTCTACTTCATCAATAACTGATCAAGCCACCAAAGATAGACTTGAGGCTTTGGACTGGAAATTTGCCAAGTTGGGGAAAGCTGAAAATCGGGGTGTTGCTCAAGTTTCTCAAGAATATCCGATTTGTGAAAGTTGTGATGAGCTTGGACATACGGCTTTGCAATGTCCATTGGTCCCGGAGCAAGTTGAAGAAGTGAATCAAGTGTAGGGGAAAAGAGGCAATTTGACATGAACTCCAACACTTATCATCCGGGAATGAGAAACCATCCAAATCTTCGGTATGGAAATTCTTCAAATCAACTCAACCCGAACTTTCAAGGAAACAACCAAAACAGTGGAGCACCATCTCAACCATTCCAAGGCCGAAATTACAACCAAGGGAATTACCAAGGTGGCCAAAATCAGGGAGGATTCAATAGAGGCTACCCAAGGAACTATCAACAAGGTAATAATCAAGGTGGGCCTTCGGGAGGCAATGATGTGTCAACCCGGGAGATCATGGAGTACTTGAAAGAGATGGATAGGAAAAATGAGATTCAGGATAAAACGGTTGAGTCTTTACAAAAGCAAGTGGGTCAATTGGCGGAGGATGTACCGAAATTCAGGAAGAATCCGGGAAAGCTACCGAGTGATACGAAGATCAATCCACAACATCAAAGTGGTGGCTCAAAGAATGTCAAGAATGTGGAAATAAACAACGTAAGTCTTCTTCGTAGTGATAAAGTGTATGATAATAAGGTTGTGCCTCCATCATCACTTGTTGATGGTGTGGTGGAGGATGTTGATGAGAATGAAGATAGTGAGCATGAACCGGAACTTGTTCTACCTAAACCAACTAAAAAAGTGTCTTTTAAAGAGGTAGAAAACAATAGGTCTAGTGGTAAATTTTCTGAAAAACAAGGACATATGGAGGGTAATACTATTCCTTTTCCTTTGGCTTTGATTGATCCAAAACTTAGGCCTACACTTAAGAAAAGAGGTCCCCATGAGGAAGAAATGTGGGAAATTTTTAAACAAGTGAAAATTAATATACCTCTTATTGACATCATCAAACAAGTTCCGGCTTATGCTAAATATCTTAAGGAGTTGTGTACCCAAAAACGGCACCATAAGCTTCCAAAGAAAATTGTTTTAAATGAAGAAGTTAGTGCCGTTGTGATGGGTATACTCCCACCTAAACTCCAAGATCCGGGAGCGCCTTTAATTACTATTCAAGTTGGTGATTTTAAAATGAATAAGGCACTTTTGGATATGGGGGCGGGTGTGAGTATCCTACCGGGTATTTTGTATGACCAATATGACTTTGGACCCTTGGAAAAAGTCGACACCACCTTGGTGATGGCTGATTTGTCACTAAAACTTCCAAGAGGAATTGTCCAAGATGTCATTGTTAAAGTGGAGGACTTCTATTACCCCGTAGACTTTTTGGTACTCGATTTTGCACCAAGCGGTAATGTTAGGCAGCCCAATGTCATCATGGGTAGACCCTTTTTGGCAACCGCTAATGCATTAATTGATTGTAGGAGGGGTATGGTTGAAATGACTTTTGGCAACCGTAATGCATTAATTGATTGTAGGAGGGGTATGGTTGAAATGACTTTTGGCAACCGCTAATGCATTAATTGATTGTAGAAGGGGTACGGTTGAAATGACTTTTGGCAACCGTAAGATAAGATTAAATGTTTTTGCTAGTGTTCCTAACCCCGTAGTTAGTGACGAATGCTTTATGGCGGACGTCATTGATGAGTGCATTCCTCATGAAAATGAGGAAGACACACGGGAGACTTGTGCTTTGGTTGACAGGTTAATCATGGAGCATAGTGAAGCATTGAAAAAGGAGGAGAAAGATTGGGAAATCATGGCCATTCAAGAAGGTAGACCACCATGGACTCATTTAGTGGAAAGTCTACCGGATCATATTGATACCCATCTTAAGTCATCCATTGAAAGTCCACCACAAGTGGAATTGAAAGAACTCCCATCACATTTGAAGTATGCATTTTTGGGAGATGAGAAGACTTTGTCGGTGATCATTGCATCCAATTTGGAAGAAATTCAAGAAAAGGCATTACTAAAGGTGCTCAAGGAATACAAGGCGGCCATTGGATGGACAACTGTCGATTTAAAAGGCATTAGCCCATCAATTGTGATGCATAAGATTCTCACCGATGTTGAAGCAAAACCTTCACGTGATGCTCAAAGAAGATTGAATCCTCATATGCGTGAAGTGGTGAAGAAGGAGGTGCTTAAGTGGTTGGATGCTGGAATTATTTACCCAATTTCGGATAGCACATGGGTAAGTCCAACACAAACGGTACCTAAGAAAGCTAGAATTCAAGTGGTGAAAGGAGATAGTGGTGAACAAATTGCTACTCGACCCATCACCGGGTGGAGGGTGTGCATTGACTACCGAAAGTTGAACACCATTACTTCCAAGGATCATTTCCCATTGCCATTCATTGATCAAATCATCGAAAAGCTTGCAGGTCAGAAGTTTTATTGTTTTCTAGATGGTTATTCGGGCTATAATCAGATTGCTATTCATCCCGATGACCAACATAAGACCACATTTACATGCCCATATGGGACTTTTGCCTTTAGGCGAATGCCATTCGGGTTATGTAATGCTCCAGCCACCTTTCAAAGGTGCATGATGAGTATCTTCTCGGATATGGTCGGTGATTCCCTAGAAATTTTCATGGATGATATTTCAATTTTTGGCCAAACTTTTGATAATTGTCTCATTGAGTTAACCAAGGTGTTAAAAAGATGTGTTGAGACAAATTTGGTTTTAAGTTGGGAAAAGAGCCACTTCATGGTTCAAGAGGGGACGGTTTTGGGACATGTAATTTCAAAGAAAGGCATGGAAGTTGACCGGGCCAAAATCAAAGTCATTTCCACTTTACCTCCCCCAACCAATGTTAAGGGTGTCCGTTCTTTTCTTGGACATGCCGGGTTTTATAGAAGGTTCATCAAGGGATTTAGTGTCATTACCAAGCCTTTGTGTAATTTGTTGTTAAAAGATGTACCTTTTGTATTTGATAATGAGTGTTTAAAAGCCTATGAAACTTTAAAGGAAAAATTGGTTGAAGCCCCCATTTTGCAATCACCTAATTAGTCTATGCCTATTGAAATTATGTGTGATGCAAGTGACTTTGCCATTGGGGCTGTTTTGGGACAACGGGTGGACAAGAAACCCGTTGTGATTTATTATGCAAGCAAAACTTTATCGGATGCCCAACAGAATTATACCACCACCGAAAAAGAATTGCTTGTGGTTGTTTATGCTCTTGACAAGTTTCGTTCTTATATTTGTGGTAGCAAAGTGATTGTATACACAGATCATAGCGCGGTTAAGTATTTAATGGAGAAGAAAGATGCTAAGCCAAGGCTAATTAGATGGGTGTTGCTACTACAAGAGTTTGATTTGGAAATCCGAGACAAGAAAGGATGTGAGAACGTGGTGGCGGACCACTTGTCAAGAATTCAAGCTATGGATGATGATTCAACCAAGGAGATTAATGAGACGTTTCCGGATGAACATTTACTAACCGTTTCTGTTTTCCCTTGGTATGCAAATATTGTTAATTTTTTGTCCGCAGGTAAGATCCCGGAGCATTGGGCTAAAAGAAAGAAGCAACAATTCCTTGCACAAGCCAAGCAATATATTTGGGATGAGCCGGATTTGTTCAAAGTTGGCCCGGATCAATTGGTGAGAAGATGTGTTCCGGAGGAGGAGATTCAAGAAGTGTTGACTCATGCACATTCATTTGCATGTGGAGGTCATTTCAGCAGTCAAAAGACAGGTTATAAGGTTCTTATGTGTGGTTTGTTTTGGCCTAGTATTTTTAAGGATGCCGCTGAATTTGTCAAAAAGTGTGTGAGGTGTCAACAATTAGGTAGTATAACCAAGAGGAATGAAATGCCCATGCAACCCATTTTAGTTGTTAACATTTTTGATGTGTGGGGCATTGACTTTATGGGTCCCTTCCCTAATTCCTTTGGTAATTACTACATTTTAGTGGCCGTAGATTATGTTTCTAAATGGGTAGAAGCCATTGCCACTAGGACCAATGACCATACCGTTGTATGCAAGTTTGTGCAAAGTAACATTTTCTAAAGATTTGGAATCCCTCGTGTGATCATAAGCGATGGGGGATCTCATTTCAAAAAATTCAATTTGGAAAACTTCTCAAACGGTATGGCATAAACCACCGGATTGCCACTCCATATCACCCACAAACAAGTGGGCAAGTAGAAGTGTCCAATAGGCAAATCAAGCCCGATAGAAAAGATTGGTCAACCAAACTTAATGATGCTTTATGGGCTTACCGTACCGCTTTCAAAACACCTATTGGCACTACTCCTTACCGGTTGGTTTATGGGAAGGGTTGTCACCTTCCAATAGAACTAGCACATAGGGCATTGTGGGTCGTTAAGGATGTTAACATGGACTTTGAGAATGCAGGAAAAGAGAGAAAGTTGCAACTATTTGAATTGGAAGAGTTGAGAAATGAGGCATATGAATGCGCTTCTACTTACAAGGACAAGAAGAAAAGGCCAATGGTTCAAGATAGAAGAAGAAGAAGAAAACTCACCACAGACAAGTGAAGAGATGGAGGTTGAAGTCGAAAAACCCGAATGGAGACAAGGTATACCTTTACATACTTTACCCCTTGAGTGGCAATCAATCTTGTTTAAAGAAAAGATGACTGAGGCCAAAAATCTTATTGATCAATTGTTGGGTGAAAGAACACTTGTCTTGTCGGAATTCAGGGGGTTTGGGATGGTTGAAGCCTTTGAAAAAATGGGATGGAAACAAGTGTTAGTTTGGAGTAATAATGATAATTCTGAGGTTTACTTGAATGGTATCATTGATTGGTTGAGTACTCTAGAATTGACTCCCGGTACTAACCCCCCTGTGACTAGTAAGTTAACTGGCACGGTAAATGGGAAAAAGGTAACAATGTCTTTTGCTACCTTAGATAAGATAGCCAAATTTGACATGGGTGCTACTTCGGGGAGGGCTTTTGATTATTTGGAGGAGAAGTATTTAACGGGGGCGGAAACGCCTACTAATTGGCTTGATATGCTTGCTGAGGTTTTTGTTGATAATAGGATGAAGAAAGCAGCAGGAAAATTGATAAAGAGTTTGTCCAAGAAAGGTGATACTTCATCAAGTCAACAACCAAAAAAGAAGAAAAGGCCAATGGTTCAAGATGAAGAAGAAGAAGAAAACTCACCACAGACAAGTGAAGAGATGGAGGTTGAAGTCGAAAAACCCGAATGGAGACAAGGTATACCTTTACATACTTTACCCCTTGAGTGGCAATCAATCTTGTTTAAAGAAAAGATGACTGAGGCCAAAAATCTTATTGATCAATTGTTGGGTGAAAGAACACTTGTCTTGTCGGAATTCAGGGGGTTTGGGATGGTTGAAGCCTTTGAAAAAATGGGATGGAAACAAGTGTTAGTTTGGAGTAATAATGATAATTCTGAGGTTTACTTGAATGGTATCATTGATTGGTTGAGTACTCTAGAATTGACTCCCGGTACTAACCCCCCTGTGACTAGTAAGTTAACTGGCACGGTAAATGGGAAAAAGGTAACAATGTCTTTTGCTACCTTAGATAAGATAGCCAAATTTGACATGGGTGCTACTTCGGGGAGGGCTTTTGATTATTTGGAGGAGAAGTATTTAACGGGGGCGGAAACGCCTACTAATTGGCTTGATATGCTTGCTGAGGTTTTTGTTGATAATAGGATGAAGAAAGCAGCAGGAAAATTGATAAAGAGTTTGTCCAAGAAAGGTGATACTTCATCAAGTCAACAACCAAAAAAGAAGAAAAGGCCAATGGTTCAAGATGAAGAAGAAGAAGAAAACTCACCACAGACAAGTGAAGAGATGGAGGTTGAAGTCGAAAAACCCGAATGGAGACAAGGTATACCTTTACATACTTTACCCCTTGAGTGGCAATCAATCTTGTTTAAAGAAAAGATGACTGAGGCCAAAAATCTTATTGATCAATTGTTGGGTGAAAGAACACTTGTCTTGTCGGAATTCAGGGGGTTTGGGATGGTTGAAGCCTTTGAAAAAATGGGATGGAAACAAGTGTTAGTTTGGAGTAATAATGATAATTCTGAGGTTTACTTGAATGGTATCATTGATTGGTTGAGTACTCTAGAATTGACTCCCGGTACTAACCCCCCTGTGACTAGTAAGTTAACTGGCACGGTAAATGGGAAAAAGGTAACAATGTCTTTTGCTACCTTAGATAAGATAGCCAAATTTGACATGGGTGCTACTTCGGGGAGGGCTTTTGATTATTTGGAGGAGAAGTATTTAACGGGGGCGGAAACGCCTACTAATTGGCTTGATATGCTTGCTGAGGTTTTTGTTGTCCCACGAGACAATATAAGTACAACCTTTAGGTTAGAGCGTGCTTTGTTGAAACCACTGCCCCGGTTAATTATGTCAATTCTGAGTTGGAATGTGTGCCCCCGAACTAGTGATAAGAGCATGGTTAGGCACCATGATGTTATTGTGTTATATGCTTTGGTCACGGGAAACCTAGCCTTATCATTTAGACAACTTGTAATGTCTAACATTTGGGAGGCAAGGAATAAAAGGAACAAGCTCGTCATTCCTCACCCTAAACTCATCTCCCGCCTACTTCAAATGAACAAGGTAGTCCCAAAGGAGACCAATTTGCAGTTTTTGGATCATACTCCTTATACCATGAAACGGTTGTTGAAAGGAAATGAGTGGGAGTTTCAAGATCATCCACAGTTCAAACTCCTTAAGGATTTGAAAACTTTTGGTTGTTTAATAGCTCCTAAGCAGGGGGTTACTAGGGAAGAGGCGATAGCACAGTTGGAACAAATGGGTGCTAATGAGAGGGGTGAGTCTAGTGCAGCTAGAGGGGGTGCTGAAGGAAGGAGAGATGGTTTGTTAGGTGCTGGGATAGGAGGTACTGGCCCGAGTTTTGGTTATGAGCAGCCTAGTGAGTATAATCAGTGGACATCCTATGAGAGGAGAATGTGGGATATAACTGCTCAGCAGGGTATGCAGCGGAGGAGTTATGAGTTAGCTATGGCATATGCTCATGAACATGATAGGAGACAGCAGTATGAGTATTTTGAGCAAGTGCGCCATCATCAGGACCACATTGCAGGTCTTGACTATGTGGAGACTCCTCCTCCATATGATTACACGCAGCGGTATGATCCTACATCCCACCCAGCTTATCCTCAGGGCTATGATTCTGAGTGGTTTCCCCGACATTCTTGTGTTGGACGGGTTGAGGGGAGCTCGAGTGATCCACCACCAGCAGCCACTGATCCATTTGAGGCCCAATCTCTATATCGGGGCCTAATGGAGTCGATCTTTGGACCTCAGGGTCCACGACAGTGATCGGTACCTTCTATTTATTTTTCTGTTCTTCTTGTGTGACTATGTGTTTCTATGTGTTTGTTTTATGTTTTTGCATTTTCAATTCATAGGTAGATTTCAATTTCTAGTTAATTTCATTTATGTTTTTAGTTTAGATGTTAATTTACTTTCTTGTAATATGGAATTGAACCAAAGAGACAAAATGTTTGAGTTATATTGGCTATACATGTTTGTAAAATGAGATTTTCTTGTGATTGGATTTGTACATGTAAGTGGGGCTAGGTAGTGTAGATTAGATTGCATGACATGGTTGACTTATGAGCATCTTGATAGAGTTGCTAGCAAGTAAAAACATAGAAATGTGCAAATAAGGGTAATATGCCAATTGTGAGCTATAATGCAAGTATCACACTTATATATCGTTATATCCTTCAATTTCATGAGAGAAAAACGCCTCGTCGACGATTGATTTAGATTGTTAGCGTAGCGTTATTTCTCGTCATAACTATATTGTGTGAACCATTATTGTACATTAGGTTAGAACTAGTGCACTTACCGTGTCGAGACCTCTAACCCGGATTATGTGCTTAAAATGAAAACAATCATACAATTCAATCCATATTCCACCTCACCTCGTCATGAAATCCGTTAATTGTTCAAAGTTGTGTTGTTTATGATGAATTGAAAGAAAGAACAAAGTCAAAGTCAAAATTGCAAAATTCGGTTGAAAAAGTCAAAGTATATGGTCATAAATGAAAATCAATTCAATTATCCATGTAAGTTGATCAAAAAGAACCAAAATGAAATGTTCCAAAATCATTCTAGTAAATCACCCAAATGAGAATCATTACCGTGTTTCATTCCATATTTCCATCAATCTTGTATGAATGCCGAAGTGATAGTTTGATGTTATGAGGTCTTGGTTCGATTTGTGTACTAGCCTATGACTTTTAGTGTGCAATAATGGGTTGAGAGCTTCATATACATATATTAGCACATCTTTTGCTAATTCACTCAAATATGAACCGAGGGGAGTGCACATTGTGAGAGTGTGATGCATGTATTGTGGCAAACTTGAGGTTTATTAGGTTTAATTGCACATTTATATATTTCTATTTGCTAGTCGTAAATCTTTTGATAGTTGTAAGTCTTATGAGTTGATTGTGTTATGTGATTTGGTTTGCATTATTTGGTTTCGCCCAAGTGTACTTTGAAGATTGCTTGAGAGTTGAGTTTTACAAATATGTATAATTGATATAACTCTTATATGGTGTTTCTTTGGTGATATAATTATAGGATTGTAAGTTAACTTATCACATGATGAATGCCTTTTTCGGGACGAAAAAGAGTTAAGTTGGGGAATGTGATAAACGCCTAATTAGTCTAATCTTAAGATATGAAATTGACATATTTTGTGAAGATTAATAAACGATTAGGACGTGTTTATGTTTGTTTGAGTGTTTCAGGTCATGGGTGACAATTTGGAGCTAAACGGATCATAAACGAGTCAAGCAAAGTCGTATGAAGTTCAAGGAAGGATTTCTGGAAATCTGGAAATATAGGGGCGTAGGTTACGCCACTACTAGCCGTACCTTACGCCAGTTGAAAGTTGAAGGGGCGGACCTTACACCCAATCTGGGCGTAGGTTACGCCAGGTGCTGAACAAAAGTCCGAATTTGTTGGTTTTAATTCAAGTTTCAGTTTATATCACTTCTATTCACGACTTGGGAAGTTACAACTCATATTATTCACTCACAATAGCAGTTCCTAACATAGAGAAAACCCCAATATCATCATCAAATCACCAATTCATGAAGATGACAATTCAAATTGAAGATTCAATGATGAAGATGATAGGCTAGGTTTTCTTTTGATCATTCTCATGTGAACAATTATGTAAGCCATTTATGTTCAACCTTTCTCATACTCATGTTGGATTAGATATTTAATTCTTCATTAGTCTTTTACATCTAATGTTGTTTGGATTGTTTGAATGATTATTTGTTTATGACTTGAATGAAATTCATCTATCATTTGGTTTTAACTTGTTAAGTAATCATTGATTATTGAATGAATCTCTCATGAACTTGTAGTTTTACTTTAATGAATTAGAAGTCTAGTTGTGTCAATTCCCCGGTTTTCGTTATCGTGAATCATCACAACCGATTAATTTAATTCTTGAGTTCATTCAATCCAAACATTATAACGAATCATGTCTATGTGATTTCCAACGAGTATAAGTTAGGTTACATATTTGAAAGCATAATTGAGAGCATGAGAATGGTCTACTTTTGTTAATTGAATCATTTTGTTAAGTTCATAATCAATCTTAGTTTTTAATCAAAACAATCAATCAATCGGTTTTAATTTTATGTCTAGTTTAATCAACTTTGTAAATTGTTTAACACTTTCCCATGATTTCCTGAGGATACGATACTCGACTTACCCATACTAGTTATAGGTATTTAGTTTATATTTTTGATCGGTCCAACGACATCGATCAATGATCCATATCCCAACTTTACAAGCCTTTACACTAAACCAACACTTTCGGGTCTTACCAAGGTTGAATCCTTGAATCTTTCTTTTAGATCTCGACATGCATGAGCATGAGGAAGAAGATTCTATCAACTTGCCTTCATCAAGTGTGTTTTTCAAAGAAATCATGAAGAAAATATAAACTTTTGATAAAGATCTTTGAGTATAAGTAAAAACAAGATAGATTAAACAAAGAGATGGAGATTTATACCCTTGATGAACTCGGTTTGAAGATGGTTTTTGGGCAGAATTTTCGTGGCTTTTTAGGCTCCTAATAACCCTTAATCCAAGCTTGAAACAACCCTTAATCTTATCTTGAAATAACCCTTGCTTAGTCCTTTAATAACCTTTATTATTGTTATAACTTTAGATTGATTTATGTTCTTGTTTTCTTGCCTTTTAGATCCGAAAATTTCCAAGAAAAAGAAGAAGAAAAGTGTTTTTGGAGAGAAAGAGAGTTGTGTGTGTGTATTGGAAGTGTAAAAGTGTGGTGATTAAGTGTGGTGTGAAGTTATGTATTGGGACTTACAAGGATTAAGTGGT
>CM067173.1:32217089-32269589 GCA_034093135.1 Erigeron breviscapus | reverse complement strand
TATATATATATATATATATATATATATATATATATATATATATATATATATATATATATATATATATATATATATATATATATATATATATATATATATATATATATATATATATATATATATATATATATATATATATATATATATATATATATATATATATATATATATATATATATATATATATATATATATATATATATATATATATATATATATATATATATATATATATATATATATATATATATATATATATATATATATATATATATATATATATATATATATATATATATATATATATATATATATATATATATATATATATATATATATATATAAATTTGTTTAATATATGTATAACTAGATAATTTTTCAGGGTAATACGTAAGATAAACATATTAAGTTTTAATACTAGCATAATTAATAGTTATAGATATAAAATGTTGAAATGTGATGATATAGTTATTTAAATACAATAATTTGTTGCAATGAAAGCCTTCAGAATTGAACATGGAATTTCATGGAAGTTACTAGGCTCTAGCCCCGTTGAATTCTAAGCTTGATTTAAGCCCAAACATGAAAAGTCCATGTCTCAAATCACCAAACCCTAAAGCCTTTCTCCTATAAATACCAAATAATAGCACTAAACTAAGGGTGCGTTTGGTTCGCGGATTCTGGAGGAATTTGATGGAATTGGAATTTAATTCCATTCCATAGGCGTGTTTGGTTGTCAAATATCACATGAATCAAATTCCACAGAATGAAAAGATTCCTGCATATACAGAATTCACATTCCTTAAGGGGTATTGATTGAATCTCATTCCATCATATCCCTTATCTCCAAAAGACAATAATACCCACCTTTAACCTAAACAAAACACACACCCATCAACTCTTTGTTAATCTTTAACCTTCAAGCTGCCGAAAGTTAATTTGCAATAAAACAAGAAACTTTGTTTCATTTACAAGCTGATAACTTTGTTAAGAAAATGGTTTTCTTCCATAGTTACAATAAAACATAAATTAGTTTAATTTCTGCTATCCAAAGATAAATAAATAATAAATTTGGTACAAACTAGGAATTTTGCAGCGGTGGGGGTGGTTGTTGAGCGGCAGCAGCGCAACCTGGTGGCGGTGGCCGACGATGTATGATGGCCGGAAAATGAGAGAAAGTTTACTCCGGCGATATGTGATGGCCGGAAAAAAAACAAAAAAGGAGATCTGATTAGGGTTGCAATTTGTAAAAAGGCATTATAGTTGCCTTATCTTTGCAGCCATTATACTCGTTGATATTTTTTTCCCCTTCTAATATTGGCTTTCATAAAACTAGATCTGATATGTGTGTTTTTTTTAGAAATAAAAGGATATTTGTTTTATACTAAGGAAGGATATATATGTCATTTTAGTCATTATGTCAAAAGCATTCCCTTTACATTTTACCAATCAAACACATTGATTGAATTTAATTCCATTCCATCAAATTCCATTCCATCAAAATCCATTCTATCAAATTCCATTCCTTTCAAAAACATTCTGCGAACCAAACGCGACCTAAGAGCTTCTCTCTTCCTCCTTGATTCCTTGACTCACCCTATAACCTAATTCATCTTGTGGCTACCAACAAAAATTGTCGCCCAAAGTAGCAACAATATCAACACCCATCATCGATCACATAAGCCTTATAGATCTAGGATTAACCCCAAATGTAACTAAGTACATCTTTATGAAGACAACATTATCATCCCAAGAACCGCTGTTCGTTTCTCTCGTGAAGGGTGCACCGCTCAGCGAGTGTTTTTTTTATCAACTATGATTATTATTGAATGTTAGCTGTCATTTGACCATACAATGTATCTAACAAAAGAAGTTTGAATGTTCCACTAATCCACTATTATGTGGAAAACCACATAACTGAATCAACCAATACTAAAGTCATACACATCACTAAAATCAACAAACACGTATTATATCAAATAACGAACCTCAAACGAAAAGCGGTTGAGATCGATGAAAATGAACGCTACAAATGGGCCATCGTCTTCGTCAAGCAATCAATGAGATTTCCCATTCTTAAGAAAGCCAAGTCTAGTGCTCAACCATTTTCCTTGTTAAACATGATCCAATCTATATACATAACTATCATTTTTAGCAAGTTGAACCTTTATGTCACCCGGTTACAAAAAAAAAAAAATCATTTGTTTGTATTTAGGCCAGCAGATGCTTAGGGCTTCATGGTCGAAAATATGCCCATGAGAAAAACTTTAAATAGGAAAAGAAAAATCTTTCATGTTTGAATCTAAACCATCCCAAATTCTTACATCAATAATATTTTAATCAACTCTAATTTCACGAAAATTTTCAAGATTTTTATAAATTTCTTCAATAGGATTTTGATTTTCATTATATTCAAACATTCTAACATCTTTGTTTTCGTTTCCATCAACATTATTTTCACCAACATTATTATCACCAACGCTATATTCTTCAAAATTATTTTTATTAATATTACTTGTATGTCTAACAAATTATCTATTTTGTTTTCATTTGTTTTCCTTTTTAAGATAGGGTAAATTATTCATGTTGTTTTCATTTTCTATTTTGAAAATCGGATAATAGTGTACAATGAAGCATAATTGTTTCATTACTTAACAAAATTTATAGGAACAACGAACAAATGAACAATTTGAAAATTAACAAATGAACAATTTTAAGACATTGTGGATCGTCATGACCACTTTTTGCCTCCATGTAGCTCCGTCACTTGCTCGATATGCACATTTTTTGATAACTTTCTTTGAAAATTAACTAATACTTCGTACAAACAAATGATTTTGTTTTCTTTGCAATGTGGGTGGCATAAAGGTTCAATTTGCTAAAAATGATAGTTCCGTAGTAATCATTTATAGGTTGGATCATTGACAAGGGATCACGTTTCCAAACGGAGAAGATGGTTGAGCACTAGACTTGGCTTTCTTAAGAATGGGAAATCTCATTGATTCCTTTGACGAACACGCTGGCCCGTTCGTGGCGTTCATTTTCATCAATCTCAACCGCTTTTCATTTCTGGAGGTTCATTATTTGATATAATAATGTGCAATGCTGATTTTAGTCGTGTATGAGATTAGTATTGGTTGATTTAGTTATGTGGTACAGTCGATTATTGGAGACCTTGACTTCTTTTGTTAAGGTACGTTCTGTGGTCAAATTACATGGAGAGTGTTGTTTTACTTAGCAAACATTCAATAATTGTAGCTGATAAAAAACTCGATTAGCAGTGTACTTGACGAGAGAATCCCAGCGAACAATGGTTCTTGGGATGATAATGGTGTGTTCATACACACCAGCCTCACCCAAATCAAATACTGCCTACCTAATGGGGACAGCGGACTCATCTTGATATTTTGGTATACAACACAAAGGTACTTGGGAAATACATTGTTTTGCCTCAATGCCCCAAACTTATTGATTCCACCAAATAATTAAAACTTTACGCTTTCTTTACATGAAAATAGATGTGACCATGTAAGGAGCTTGATAATGATTCAAAGCTTCGTAGTCAAGCCATGATTCTTCATTTCCTGTTAATTGTTGGGGCTGTTGTATCATTAATTAATTTTTTTGGTTTTGCATATTGGTTGTATTGCATGTAGTGTGAGTTATTTAGTCATAGATAGGAGTGCAAATGGCGGTGGATGTTTCGTCCTTGGGGCCTTGTTGGAATCGTATCAAAAACATCATGGAGTGAAAACCAGTGGCACAGCCTTCACGGGTGGGTTTTTTTTTCACGTCCTATAGGTAAACGGCTGGAGTTTTTTCACCCCTTTTGCGATCCTCGCAGTTAAGGTCACGAGCAGAATCTAGAGTGTATTTTTTATTGTTGTAATTCTAGATGGTAATGTTGTACTTTTTAACCTTTTAGCGTCTTGCTAGTTCGGTTCTATAAATTGGCTGTTTGACTTGCATTGACCAAATGAGTGCTATGTTCCTTAATGGAACCAATTGAGGGAGTCTCACATTTTGGAATTTGGAGTCCTAGCCTTCTAACTTTTGTTGAGCAATTGGTTAATGATATTAGCTAATTTATTCATATTTTGCATCATTATTTGTTAGCTAATATCATTTACTTGTGTACATTTTGAGTCAATTTTGTGTACTTTTAGCTTATTATTAGGTCTTTTATGCGACATGGACGCTTATAGAGATATAATGGAGCTAAAATGGATTAAAGACGACTTAAAATGATCAAGTAAGGTGGCAACGTTCGAGTTTGGTTCATGGCTAAATCGAGGTCTCACACATCACCACTCACTCATTTCACATCACCACTCACTCATTTCCCTTTCTTTAAATCTCACACATCACCACTCACTCATTTCCCTTTCTTTAAATCTCTTTTGTCTTGAGCCAAATTTGTGGACAGGAGGAGAGAGACGCATTTTCTTATATTTTTTTGTGGTGACATTCCAATTTTGTGAGGGACATATAAAGAAATTTAGGCAGGAACGATTGGGAGGAGGCTGCACATTATCGAGAGAGATCACGCAGCAGCCACAAGTCAACCAAATCCTATTTTGACATTTCATTTCATTTATGGTGGACTGGACTTGTGATTTTATTTCCTACATTTTATCCTAGTCGAACCCACAGAAGCCCAACAACCCATTTTCGTTGATCATGCTAGACATAAATTAAGAATAGCATTGTGAGTGGATTTTCCTTTGAAAATGGAACCATTGATTGGAGAATTCATTTATTGATGATTAATTTTTGGTCATTGCGAAAGTAGACAACTTGAAATCGAATGTTAGACTTAATTGTGATTAGTGAAACTCGTCTTTTTCAACTAATAGAATATGATACTACTAGAAATGCAACCATTAAGTGTGTACATATTTTATTGGGGTTTGTTTGGTTATAAAAAGAGGACACTCACCTTATGATCGAATGAACCAACATGAGTCGTTTTTAATGTTTAAGTAATGAAGTTGGGAATACTAGGCAACCCTATACTTAACTTTTTTATTTCAAGTGAGTCTAATATTGAAGTTTGTTATTAAAAGAGCAACCTCTAAATAGTAAATGGATATTTTGGCTTACGCCGCGCTCATGAGAAGTCAAGGGTCATAGATTTCAATTTGTCAATCCGGTTCTTATTGTTATATCTTGTTCAACCACTATCATTGCAAAAAGAGGGAGATTCGCCCAAACAAACACATTTGTTTGAGATTGATATTGTTATTTGCTTACCTGTTTTCTTAGTCTAGTTATTACATGCATTTTTATTTTCATAGTTTAATTAATTCTAAAAATCCTTCTCTTTTTAATTTAACAAGGTGCATTGCATTTCCATTTTAATTCGCATAAGATCTTCAATTCATCGCTTCCTCGTTCGACACACGAGTCATATTTGCCATATACTTGTGTATTTGGTCAAGTATTGACTTTCCATTTGTATTCCATATCCCTTATTATTGACCGTGGCCCGTTGACTCTCCAACGACGTCTCTGCCAACTGAACCCAGCAACTTTTCATTCATCCACTACCCACCATCATCTTCATCGTCAAAACAAAACCCATGAACATTTGATCTATTTGAGAAGATTAAAATCCTTTTTACTTGAAGATCAATCTTTTTTTAAAAAATATATATATATTTCCATGTTCATTTTAGCCGGTAATAATTAAATAGTTATCTAATATGATTATTTGTGTTTATTTGAATATTATGATTATGTGTGAGTAGGTGTTTATCTAGGCACCAGTATAATAATGGTTTGTTATTTTGTTAATTTATTTGATGGTTGATTGTTGATTGATTTTGGTCTGGGAATTATTGATTTTAGTCAGGTAATATTGTGGGTTTGATCTTATCACAAAGACTCACTTGCAGTTAGTTGTTGGTGTGATTGACTGACATGGAGATAATGACCATGAATTCATGAATTACCTATGGTGTTAAGTGTGAACCTTATTGGGGAAATTTTAAAAGAATTTGGTGATCCTGTGTGTGTTTTTCTTTTTTTGTGCGGTGGAGACTTAGACCTTACTACCAAGAGGTAATCATTTGGTATTATCATGACTTTTCATTGTTATAGAAGCTTTGGTAGTGATGTCTAAGTCTCCGCCACAAAATAGAGGCCTTGAGGGAGGCAAAATGGAACTAGATGTAAACTTAACATAGGACCAATGTGTTTTTAAACTTATCCAATAAGATCAACATTAAGCACCTCGTACCCGTGTGTTTTCATTGTAGCTTTGGGTATGATATTGATACTCTCTTCAGCATGACCCACAAATAAAGCGAAAAGATATCGACTGCCCAGATCGTTTGTCTTTGGCAAATTTCATCATTTTGACAAATATATTCTTACAAATTTACTGTTACAGCCTCTCAAATTTTTTCGTTCTCTTGTATACATTTTCACTTTTTCAGCAATCCGATACTTCCCTTATGAAGATACTCCTTTTCCAATGATCTTTTTCATCGATTTTTTAATTTGGCATAATCAAAAGCTATCTTAAAGCATAGTTGTCGATTTGTAACTTTTGACTCGACTCGAAAACATGATTTTTTGACTCGTGAAGACATTTTTAGATATTACATAATTAATATGTGATGTCTTTAAAAGCAAAATATAAGTTCATTATCTATATATATAGATTTACTAAAATATTACATATTCAATAGTTTTGAGTCATAAACTTACAATTTATCTCCAAATTCGCAATAAAATGATCAAAACTACATAGATAACACACAAAATAATGTAGCAAAATAAATATAATATATAATATATACCATGGCCTTTGTCCGGGAATAACAAATTGCATTTTAGGTTAAGTAAGTTTTGTAAGCTATATAATATACTAGATTTAGATCCCGCGTAAAACGCAGGCCTGTTGAATTAATTTGTTTTAAGTATTTTCAATAAGGAAAAAGATTAACATGCGAAATTTAAAAAATATTGTTTTGTAAAAGTGTATCGACTATTGTTTATATATGGACCTAAAACACATACCATGCTTGTTTATATATTGACGTTAAATACATTTAAGAGTTGCTATCAAAACTTTATATAACAAATTACATTTCTTGCAATAAAATTATATTAACCAAAATCTATAAATCCTCTTCTCAAATTTCAGCCTCTATTCTCCATTTGGACATATTCTAACAAAAAAGAGCTGCCTAACATCATAAACCCAAGATGTTAATCCAAGCCCAAATGTTCCCCATTTTCTTTAACTCCATGGCAGCTGCAGCTCTGTGCCTTTAATAGTCATTTTCTTCAACTTTGTAATCATAAGAGCAACCATTCACTGTCAAGAAAGACAAAAGAGCATATTGTGCATACCACCTTCTGAAATATGACTATCAAACCATCAATATCAAAATCCCCTATGTTACACCATCAGAGCAATAGTCTGTAAATTTTGTTACCCAAAATGAGACAAACCATGTATATATTCCAAAGATCTTATATACCCAAACTCTAATCCAAATCCAACTTAATTTCATAACTATACAAAACATTTCACAAATGCAACTCCTTTGTTCTAACATACTACACCCATAAAGCATACACATATAAACACAATTAGTAACAATTAATAAAAGCATATAAAAGAGAAGACACGACAGTAAACTGATTAAAGAGCGATAGACATTCGTAATCAAAGTTGTCTTCAAAATTTGAGATAAGTTTGACTTTTAAAATTCAATGTCAAACTAACAGACTGTGTGAGAATGTTCAAGCAAGTTGTTTCTATATTATGTGCAATAAATAATACTCCATACTACACACTTACAAAATAGGCAATAAAAGTCATATAATCCATATATTCTAATATGATTTTCATCAAACCAACTGAGTTATACAATTAAAGCATGATAATATCAAGTAAGAGGTAGTACCTTGCATGTTTATCATGTTGCCTTATATCGACATAGTGTCACGCCCCACAGGGATTGAGCAACCACGACCTACAACCTGCAAGTTCACCATACACAAAAACCATCGGTTGAGAGTTTATAAAACTCTAAATTATTTTTCTTGGTATATAGTTTATTTTTCTATATAAAATGTTTTATACCCATGAATTGTACTTACACATGGATTGTGCTCAAGGTAGTGGTGAGCTTCTATCTTGAACTGTGAACTGCAGCAATGCCATCTAATGATGCTAGCTAGTTGTCATTAACCCATAGATCTTCTAAGATGCAATGAGAAAACAGACGAATAGAAATGACAACTTTAACGAAAAATATGTATGATAAGAATTAAGCCAAATAACTGATGTATGAATACCTTGTCAATAGAATCAATAAAAACAGTCTCCTGATCAAAAATAGTTTTGACAACATGTCAAGCTTCATCCACAACTACTTTTGGAGCAGCAACCTGGAATATATAACTACAATCCAGCCCTAAGAATGAAATGGCAGTTTACCATAAAATTCGGCAACCTGCAGCAGCTCTAGCATACAACATAATTGCATCCATTGCCCCTTCAAATGCATTAGCCCCTCGACAAATACTCGGACAAATAATCTAGCATATTGATTCAAGTTATAAAGAAATCTATCAATCCAAACACACAACATCAAATTATACTTGGACAAATATGACCAAATCAATTAATAAAACAACATTAAAGAACCAATAAAATAGTAATGCTCACATAAAAAGTGACCCATTTCGTACATGATGAAAATTACCAAAACAACATATTTTCTCTTAGCTGACCAACACCTACATTCAGCTGTAAGCATTCAAATCTATGCATATTACTTCTGGAAAATTAAGAACTGAAAAACAGAGTTGCATTATGTCTACCTGAAATGTAAGTTCCTCAAGCTTCCTCTTCTGTCTCGTCTTTGTGTAGAGTTTCATCAATTGACCCCGACATCATCTGCACAAGATATGCAGTTTCAACACCAACACCTACATTCACCCATCATATATCATTTAGCTACTAAACATGAGTAGAAATCAATGTTTCTTACCTTCATAAACAACATAACTACAACTGTTTCTTTGAAAGACCTTTTAAATCATACCCAGCTCAAACTTGAGTTCGACTTCTAATTGAGTTCAAACTTGGTAGCCAAAATAGGTGTATTCAAGAACAAAAATACCAGCATGATTTCAAGAACAAAAATACCGAGGAAGGAAGAAAACAGGGGGGGGGGGTTATTATTTGGTTAGTTTACCATAAAATGCATGGGGGGGCTTTTAGGTGGTGGGTGCATAAATATGAAGGTTACCTTCTCATACACTATCATCTTGTGATCATCTTCTAAACAATCCACTTCACGAGATTCGGATGATCTAGCAGCCTCAAATAGTTGATTTTAATGCAGCCTCATATAAACAATAATATGACAAATTTATAAACTTACCTTAGGCAAATGAATAAAATTCTTACCTTTCACACTACAAAACATGAACCATCGTCATGAACAGAACTGTCTGTCGTCGTATTCTTATGTTTCCATCTTCTAACCCAGAAAACTTTTAAAAAACTTTGACACTTTTAAGTAACTTGACACTTTTAAGAAACTTTGACATGTGCATAAGATTATGAAGGCTCAGACTTGCTCAATTAAGAGTAATGATTCTGCATGGCTGCATCAAAGAAGGTTCCCATGTGACAGCAAAGTCACATAAACACCTCAAATGCCATGCCAAGGAACACATAAACTCTATTTTTCTTTGAATCTAAACATATCATCATAGCCGATAAAAAAGGATGGTTTAAGAACATTGATATCAGAGCATTGATTTTCAACCAAGTTCAAATCATATACCAAGTTTATTAAACTCTCTATAATCAAACAGTGGGATTTGTTTCTTACTATGAGAAAAATCGCAAATTAGAACACCTAATCAATTATCATCAAACACCAAGTGTTCAAGGATCTTTAAAACGTTTTTGAATCCATTTGTCACCAAGGAATCAATCACAAATTGTGACTAATTTAAACCGGCATCAAAGGTTCCAATGAAATTGCTTTGTTTCTCACACGCAAAACAAACCGAAAACACTACTTACAAATTGTCAGAATCATCAAGAAGGGATCCTTCCTCAAAAACTGTAAGAGAAAAATTAAAGAAGCAATTTAAATTGTTTTCTAATTTATAAACTACAGAGAAGCACGTTGAACAATTTAAGTTTATAACAATCATCCAAAAATATAAAGATATAATTCCTATTTAAACTTAACATCTTTAAAAACCCAAATCCATGTAACATTTAGAAAACCTGCAGACTTTAGAAACTTACACTTTCCTCATCTTCTTCATCCGAATACCTGTAAAAAAAACAGAAAAATCGAAGTAAAAAAAAGAAGATGAGCAGCAGTAGCTTGTTTAACATAAAATCCCAATTTCAAAAACCCTAAATCATAAAACCAAAAGTCGTCTAAAAAGAAAACAAATTAAACAGACCCTAATATCATGGGGGGAAAATGAATTTACACCAAAAAAAGATTGCAAGATATCATCTTTCAAATACCCAAATTTATTTCAATTTCCCAAAATATCATCCAGTTTTTTACTACAAATTTTATTTTTCCTTCCAAACAATACTATAAAAATGTGAGTAAGGAGGGAACTTACAATTTAGGTGTATAATCAAGCTGATGATTTACTGCAATCCATATATAAGGTTGATACATTGCACTTCGCTCTATAAATCGCCCCCATGATCTTCAACTGTATAAACCGCCCCATGATGATCCTGAATCTCGTCAAGTTCAAAAGTAGGATAATAAGAAAAAAGATCTGATGTATGTTTAGAAGAAAACCCATATGATGTATGTTTGATGAAAATTTAGATCTGATGGATATTCAAATGTCATGTGAGAGAGATGTAGAAAATTGAATATATGGAGATGGAGTCAGATTTTGGATTTTGGAATCCAAAGGCTTCTCTGAGAAGCCATCCATTTTTTTTATATATATTTGTATTTAAATTTAAAAGTGGTGGGTGCCTGGGTGGATAATCACATAAGCCGACATCAGAAAAGTCTTGTTGGCCACCTTAAATGGCCGACACATCGGCTTTTCTTATGTCACTAAATTCATCCTTTAGTAGTATAAAATAAAATAATAATAATAATAATATAGTAAGCTATATATATATTTTAGATACGCAAAACAAAATGAAGGGATATAGACTACACAAGGGTCAAAATTTTGAATGTTAACCGTTATCATGAAGCCATAAAAATAGATAGTTAAAAAATTCATCATAATTTTAAAATACATAAAAATTAAGACAATTTGAAAGAAAAATAAAACACAACGATGGCATGAACAATAAAATTACTTTTTTTAAAAACAAGGGGTTAACACACCGTCAGCTTAGATTGTTTCTCTTGCAAATGTCATCATTTTTGACATTTCTTACAAAATTTATGTAGGTAAAGAAAACCGATTTCGTTCTCTTGTATGCATTTTCTAGCAATCCCGACACTTCCTTATGAAGACCCTCCAATGCTAGCTTGTCCCAATAATCTTTTTCATCAATTTTAATTTGTGGGGTGAAATCAAAAGCTATGTGAAAGTTTCCAATTTCAAGTTAATGATTACCTCGTGAAGAGTCTTGGAGAGATCGTCAACGTTCATAATCACACGCTTTTCCGGCAACCACTAAATGTTGCAACAAAACAAAACTAATCATCGCAATAAAAATTTAAGCAAATTGGAATACATGATTTGATATAAACTAAAAAAACTAACACGTGTTACGTTGTGGTTTTGTCATGTTTATTTTTATTTTTTGTTAGTAACATAATTATCTAACACTTGCCTAAGATAGATTATAGATATTCGTAATTGTTTTATTTGAACATTTAATAACATCTTTTCAAACATCAATTTTTAAATAATCTCATAATGAAAAACGACATATAAATATCTCATAATATTTAACATGAATTATAATAAAATCAAACACACTAAAAAACAACGTATAAAGTTATTCGTTATTATCCAACACATGATATTGAAATAACCATAAAAATGACGTTAACAACAGAAACACCACACGTGAGAAGTGTTAAACGAATCATAACATAGACAAAATTGTTGGGGCGAAAACGACCAAGTATAATTTGATAATTTGTCCAGAAAATAGTTGAAGATTCAGTGAAGAATAACTTGTACAGGATTCTGAACCATTTCAAAATATTCACTGAAGCTTCACTTCAGTTCAGATCACCCAAACTGGAAGCATTCATCTGAAGTCGAAGACTGAAGACTGAAGAAAGAGAATCATCTCAGAAGCAGAGCCCAGGGGAGATTCTACCTGATCGAAGACTGAAGACTGAAGAAAGAGAATCATCTCAGAAGCAGAGCCCAGGAGAGATTCTACCTGATCGAAGACTGAAGACTGAAGACTGAAGACTGAAGACTGAAGAAAGAGAATCATCTCAGAAGCAGAGCCCAGGAGAGATTCTACCTGATCGAAGACTGAAGTATTTCAGTGTAAAAGTACTTACACAACTTTTACACTGATTACGAGTAAGCCTTTTGACTTTACCAACCTTTACCCGGATAATAGCTTTATCTCTGGAAAAGTACAAGGTTGAGTAAAAGGTTGGGAATAAAGAGTGAAATGTCACATCAAAGTGACTTTCACAAATATCCTTAAAATACGCATGTTTCAATTCCTTAAATGCTCTCAACCATATTTGTACGGCCTGGTCCACATCAGCATGAACCTTGCCTATAAATATAAGGCTTCTCACAACTTGCAAAGTGCTCGAAACTTTGACATTGCAACTTGTGAGATATACTCTAAGTAATTCTTAAGAGTATTTCCAAGTTATTTAGATCACTTGTATTTCAAGGTTTTTAGATACTTCACTAGGGTGATTATCTTTGTTCTGCAACAACCTTTGTATTTTGTTTATATCAATGAATAAAATACATTGAAAAGTACAACGTGTCTCAATGTTACATACTTGATTTATATATGTTATTTATATAGTTTCAGCTCCTTTAGTTTCTTGCAATTTACTTTCAGTTACTTACACTTATTGTTTAATCCATATCTGGATCGTTATTCTGAACTGGTCTCATTCCAGATCAGAATTGCTTGCCAGTCAGGTAATCCATCTATTTGGGACTTACATTTGGTATCAGAACAGAAGGTTTGAATATTATATTCCTTAACCTAGATCTGCTGTGATGGCTAACCCCGAAAACCCTAATGAAGGACCTAACCCAAACCCTAATGCAAATAATCCACCCCCTGTTATCAACAAAAATATACCTTTGCATAATGTCCACGTACACTTTCCAAACAATCATGTTCCCAAATTTGATGGGAACAGTGAAAACTTTATCACATGGAAAGACATTTGACCTCCATTCTAAAAGAAGGACCCTTTGTCCCCAAGAATGCTTCAACTGTTGTTCGTAATGCCGATGAGATTCCTAGGATGACACCTAAGGAGAAGGATCATTGGTCTGAGGAAGATCATAGGCTGGTAGATCTTGATACTAAACTTCAGAATATGATCTTGTATGCAGTTCCTGAAACCCTCATGCAACACTTGTTTTACTTGAAAATTCTAAATTAATGTGGGAGGAACTTATGACTCAGTTTGAAGGCACTTCTGAAACAATTGTCACAAGAAAAGTTGCTTTAAATAAAAAGTATGAGTCTTTCTTTGCATTTTCTGGTGAAACTTTAACTCAAACATATATCAGATTTACTAATCTGGTGAATCAACTGAAAGCCTTGGGTGTGGAGAAAGATAAATAAATTTTGTTGGAAACATTTTGTGATATTTTACCTTTTAAATGGGAAAATTTGATCCTGGTCTTAAGACAAGGCAAAACCTTGCACAGTCATACTCTTGCATCCTTATATGGAGCCTTCAGATATACTGATGAAAACAAAGCAGAGAGAGCGGTGGCTGAGCAAGATGCCAAAAACCATGCTTCTACCAGTTCAGTCATGGTTCAGTATTCTGAGCCACATGGGACTGCGCTACTATCTTCTGAGAGTGATCATTCTGACTCAGTGAAGAAGATAGTTTCTGAATTATTAAAAACTGGTATTACTGATGATGTTACTCATGAATGTGACGTGGATGACAATGATGATCTGGTTGCCATGCTGGCTAAAACGTTCAATCGTTTTAAGGCCAAATCTAATTTATCCGGCAAACCATTTGCTTCCAGCGCTTCTATTGATAAGTCTAATCTTGAATGCTTTAAGTGTGGCAAGAAAGGACATTTCATGAAGGAATTCAGATCTAGTCAACCCTCCTTATCACAATCTGGTCCTAACCACTCTATTTTTCAGAAATCTGATGAGAGTTATAAAGCTAAGTACAAAAAGCTTAAAGCTCATATAGCTCTCATGGCACATGACAACTCAAGCAAGAATAGCTGTATGATTGCCAAGACTGAAAAATGGAAAGATTCTGATGAATCATCTTATGATGATGAAGAGGTAAGGGACATGTGTTACATGGCTCGTGAAGATCAAGGTCATCTGGTCAAGTCTGATGTTGAATCTGGTCGATGGGTGGATATAATCATGAAAAAGGTTAGTGATTTTGGGTATGAAAGTAATGAAGAACACAAACTAGATCTTTTGGTCCTTTTAGAGGCTGACATCTCGTATGTTGAGACTGTGCGTTCAGAAAGCCTTAAAATGTTTGAAAATAATGCTTCTGAACTGAACGCCAGTCAGGCCAAACTAAAAGAACTGAAAGATGTTCAGTTGGCCCTTAAAAGTTATCAGTCTATGGTCGCCACTCTTGAATTGGAAAAGGAAGAATTGAAAAACATCCTTGAAAAAGAACAGAAAATAATCAAATCTTGAATGAAATCACCAAATCCAGATGCTGCAATTAAAAACACTTTTGCTAACCAAAGGAAAGCATATGAATCTGGCAATCTTCACTTGGCATCTATTATCACTGATATAGATGCACTTCCAAAAGAAATGAAACCTGAAATAATTTTTAAAGAAGTTGGCAAGCAGAAAACTGTTACTGAAGTGGCCCAGGAACAACCTGAGGGTAAATCTGAAACAGCTCAGACCACTTTTCAGAAAAGAAGGCTAAATCCAAAAAGTCATTCCCTCAGTCTTCATCTAAGGTTCCAAAAGGACCGAAGAAGAAGAAAAATGTCTCCCCCACTGAGCCATCTACCTCAGATTCAGGTAAGGCTCAGGTGTCTAAAGAAGAATCAATTTTGTTAAGGTTAGAGAGTCAATTTTAGTTGTTATCTAGACAAGTGCAAAGTTGTAATGCACGTTTGAAAAATGTTGAAAGCACTCCTCTTCAACCTAAACAAAATGCAAAACCTTTTTCCAAGCAAATCAAGCAAAAATCTGAAAAGAAAAAGGTTGAAAGCCCAATCAAACCAACTGTTTTTTTGTGTCATCTGAGATCATGACTGAGATCCTTTTTGATCCTTCAGTTCCTTCAGAACCTAAGAAATCTGGGACATCTAAGGGAGAGTCCAGTGAACCCATCAAAAGATGGGTTCCCAAAAGGAACTAATCTCTGCGTATGTGCAAGGAGACCGAAAGAAGTATATATGGTATCTTGACAGTGCAGCTGGAAGAACCATGACTGGTAATAAACCCTGCTGGAGGAATATAGGGTGCAAGAAGGGCCCTCAATAACTTTTGGGAATGATGGCAATGGACAAACTGAGGGATATGGTGTTTTGAATAATGGTAAAGTCAATTCACACGAGTTGCATATGTGAATGGTTTGAAATATAACCTAATAAGTGTCAGTCAACTTTGTGATGATGGCTTCAAGGTTCTATTTGATACTTCTCAAGGCACCATATTTAACAAGGATTGGAAGGTAGTGTTGGTTGCTCCAAGGAAAGGAAACATCTATATCATTGATATGGAAAGTTCACCCAGTGAACAATGTTTCTATACAAAGGCAGATGAGGACACAAACTGGTTGTGGCATAAGAGGTTATCCCATCTGAACTTCAAAAATATTAATAAGTTGTCAAGAAAACAACTTGCTGAAGGGATACCTCCAATGTCTTTCAATAAAGACAAGCCATGCCTAGGTTGTGAAATGGGTAAGCAGAAAAGAGCAACTTTCAAGACCAAGCAAAATTTCAGCATCACTGAACCACTTCACATGCTTTATATGGATCTTTTTGGTCCTGTGAATGTCCAGACAAGAGCAGGAAAGAGGTACACCCTTGTTGTGGTAGATGAATTCTCAAGATATTGTTGGGCTGTTTTCCTCAGAACAAAGAGTGAAGCTGCTGCTGAAATTATTGCCCTCATCAAACAAATTGAACTCAAGCACAAGCGAAAAGTTTGTCAGCTCAGAAGTGACAATGGCACAGAATTCAGAAATGCCACACTAGAGTCATTCTACACTGAAACTGGCATATCTCAGAACTTCTCTTCAGCCCATACACCAAAGCAAAATGGTGTTGTAGAAAGAAAGAATCGAACGCTGATTGAAGCTGCTAGAAGTATGCTTACTGAATCTGGTCTTCCTAAAAGTTTCTGGGCTAAAGCTGTTGCAACTGCTTGCTACATTCAGAACAGATCTGTATATGTTAAAAGACACAAGAATACTGCCTATGAAGTCCTCAGAAATAAAAAGCCAAATATTGGATATTTCCATGTTTTTGGATGTCGAGTTTACATTCTGAACGACTCCAGTCAGCTTGGAAAATTTGATGCAAAAGCTGATGAAGGTTACTTCTTAGGTTATTCAGTAAATCACAAAGTCTTCAGAGTCTACAAGAAAAGACTTGACAAGGTTGATGAGTCAATTCATGTTACCTTTGATGAATTAAATTCTGCAATCTTCAATAAACCAACTCCTGTACCACCCTCAGAAAGTCCAATCAGTTTTGGTGAATCTGATCCCACTGCTCAATCTGATCAGTCTCCTGAACCTACTTCTGATCATCTCAGTTTAGAACCAACTAAAATTCCAAGCAACATAGCATTTTATCCTTCAGTCAGTAAACTACCTTCTGAACTGACTATTGGATTTGATGTGCGTGCTGCTTCAGATCAGATACCAGTTTTCACTGACTTACCCCAATCTGAAGAGTTTCATGATGCAAATCATGATCTGCAGGAGGAAGATGATGAGACTGAAATAGTCTTTTCTGAAGCACCTCCTGAAGTAAATCAGAGGAATTCTTGCACTGATATCATAGTTCATCCTGGTCAATACTCTAAGTGGACAAGGGCACATCCAGTCGATCAGATCATTGGAGATTCCAGTAGAGGGGTTCAGACCAGAAGAGCCACAAGCGATCAATGCTTATACGTCAGCTTCTTATCACTGATTGAACCGAAGAAGATTGACGAGGCTATGAATGACCCAAGCTGGGTTGAAGACATGCAAGATGAGCTCAACCAGTTTAAAAGGAACGATGTTTGGGAACTTGTTCCATGTCCTAATAATCTGAAAAAGGAGCCAATTGGGACAAGATGGGTCTTCAAAAACAAGATGGATGAAGATGGACATGTGATTCGAAACAAGGCTAGACTTGTTGCAAGGGGTTACTCTCAAGAAGAAGGTGTAGATTTTTTTATGAAACTTTTGCTCCAGTTGCTAGACTAGAGGCTATCAGAATTTTCTTAGCTTTTGCAGCTCATCATGAGTTCAAAGTCTATCAAATGGATGTTAAAAGTGCATTTCTGAATGGAGAATTAGAAGAAGTTGTGTATGTTTGTCAACCACCAGGGTTCATCAATGAAAAAATCCTCACTGGGTGTACAGACTGAACAAAGCCTTATATGGTCTGAGACAAGTACCTAGAGCCTGGTATGATACTCTTACTAAACATCTTCTGAAAAATGGTTTTAAAAGGGGTGCACTAGATAACACTCTGTTCATTTTACATGATAAAGGTGATATCTTACTTGTACAAATTTATGTTGATGATATTGTGTTTGGGTCTACAAATGATAAAATGTGTAAAAGATTTTCTGAAATAATGTCTTCTGAGTATGAAATGAGTATGATGGATGAACTGACATATTTCTTGTGTCTTCAAGTGAAACAACCAGTAATGGTATTTTTATAAATCAAGAAAAATATGTTAGAGATTTATTAAAGAAATATCAATTTGATTCAGTCTCATCAAAAGATACTCCTATTTCTGCTCCTCTGACCTTGGATTCTGATCCTAAAGGAAAACAAGTGGATCCCACAAAATATCGTGGTATGGTGGGATCACTTATGTACTTAACTGCAAATAGACCTAACATAATGTTTGCAACATGTCTTTGTGCACGATTTCAGTCTGATCCCAGAGAATCACACTTAAATGCTGTGAAAAGAATTTTCAGATACCTTAAAGGTGTCTGGCTAGGATGATATTGCATATCACTGGTATTGAGAGGAACATGATGAAAATCTTAAATGAAGGTCCTTATGTCCCTACATCACCTCTCAATCCCCTTCTTGATCCTTCTGGATCTAGAAGAGGAAGGGAAAAGAGGGAGGAACATTGGTCAAAAGAGGAGAGGAGATTGGTGAATCTAGACACCCTTCTCAAAAACATGATCCTCGGGGCCGTTCCAGAAACCCTTATTCCCACACTAGTTCTTTTTCCTAGTGCTAAAACCATGTGAGATGAACTTTTAAACCAGCATGAAGGAGGAGATGACACCATTGTCACCAGAAAGGTCTCCTTAAACAAGAGGTATGAGTCATTTTTTGCTCAGCCTAATGAGTCTCTCACTGGTACTTACACCAGATTTATGAGTATCATAAACCAGTTGAGAGGTCTCGGGGTTGAGAAGGACAAGGATATACTTCTGGAGAAATTTTGTGATATTTTGCCCACCAAATGGTCTCACATGATCCTGGTCTTACGACAAGGTAAAACTCTGCACACACACACTCTCTCAACTTTATATGGAGCTTTCAGGTACACTGAAGAAAATCAAGCTCAGAGAGTGATGGCAGAACAAGATGCTTTTAACCATGCCTCCAGTAGTCCTAATGTGGTTAGTCATACTGAACCACAAAGTACAGCACTGATATCTTCTGAGAATGTATTTTCTATGAAGAAGATGGTGTCTGAACTCATGGATTCTAGAGAGTCCAGTCAAATCTCTCCAGACTGTTGTGATGAAACTGAAGATGATGACCTTATTGCAATGATTGCTAAAACGTTTAACCGTTTCAAAGCAAGAGCAAATAGACCATCTGGACAATTTGCATCCAGTTCTTCAACTGATAAGACCAATTTGACATGCATTAAGTGTGGCAAAAAGGGTCATTTCATGAAAGATTGCAGGTCCAGCCAGTTTGTATCCAAGCCTGGTCCATTTTCTTCAAATACTAAGCCTGATGATAGCTATAAATTGAAATATAAAAAGCTTAAGGCCCAGATTTCTCTCATGGCACAACAAATGGAAAACAATAATAAGTGCATGATCGCAACAACTGAAGAGAAGTGGGTTCCTTCTGATGAATCATCTGCTGATGAAGAAGAAGAAGAAAGAGATTGCTGTTACATGGCTCTGGCAGACGAAGAGCACCTGGTGAAGGAAGATGTCACATCTGGACGAGGACATTGTTATTAAAAAGGTTAGTGATTATGATACTGCAACTGACCAAGAATTAAATCTGGACATAGCTGAAGCTCTTAATTCTGATTTGATATTTGTAGAAACTGTTAGATCTGATTGTGTAAATGGTCTAGAAACAGATTTTTCTGAAATAACTGTCTTAAAATCAAAATTGAAAGAACTTCAAGACATTGAACTGGCATTTCAAGCCCAGGTTCTGGTAACTGAACAATTGATTCAAGAAAAACAAGATCTTGAAATCATTTTAGAGAAAGAAAAACTGGTGATTAAATCATGGCTAGAAACCAGAAAGCCATATGATGCTGGAGTAAATCGATTTCCTGCTCAAAAACGTGCATATTTAGATGGAAATACTCATGTAGCATCATTAATACCAGTAATCGATTGATTACCAGAGGGGTTCAGGCCCACCACTGTTTATGATGAGCCTGTAACTCCCAAGGCCAATATTTTCCCAGTTCAATCCCCAGAGGTTAAGACTGGAGCATTCCAGATGACTGCTCCAGTTAAAGAGGTTTATCGGAATAAACCTTTGCCTCAGACCAATCCCCTACCTAAGCCTAGGACTGGAAAGGCTAAGGTATCATCTGATGAAAATGTTTTGTCCAGGTTAGAGAGCCAGATTCAAATACTGACTCGTCAATTTCAAAGTTTTAATGCAAGATTAAACTTTATTGAGGGTACTTCATCTGGCCCTAGACAAAATACAAAACCTTTTGCCAAGAAAGTTAAATCTATTTCTCTAGTTGAGAAAAAGAAAAAGGTTTCAAAACTATCAACCCCAGTGGTCTTTTCAACTAAGACCACTGTTGAAGAAAGTGAACTAAACCAGATTGCCCCAGGGACCTATAAGGGAGGGTCCAGCGAACCCATCAGTCGATGGGTTCCCAAATCTAACTGATAATATCTGGTGTGTGTGTAGGGCGATCGAAAGAAATATATCTGGTATCTTGACAGTGCTGCTGGTAGGACGATGACCGGATGTAAGACCCTGCTGGAGGAGTTCACCATTTCTGATGGACCCTCCATTACTTTTGAAAATGATGGTTGTGGAAAGACTGAGGGATACGGTGTTCTGAACAATGGACAAGTCAAGTTCAGACGTGTTGCATTTGTGAATGGTTTGAAATATAACCTGATCAGTGTAAGCCAACTGTGTGATGATGGCTATCAAGTTTTATTTAATATTGCTCAGGGTATCGTATTCAACAAGGACTGGAAGGTAGTGTTGATTGCTCCCAGAAAAGGGAATGTGTACGTGATGGATATGGAAAGCTCTCCTTCAGAGCAGTGTTTCTATACTCAAACTGATGAAGACACAAACTGGTTATGGCACAAAAGGTTATCCCATTTAAATTTCAAGAATATTAATAAGTTGTCCAGAAAACAACTTGCAGATGGGATACCTTCAGTTTCCTTCAAAAAGGAAAGGCCATGTCCAGGATGTGAGATGGGTAAGCAGAAACGTACCAGTTTCAAGACCAGACAGAATTTCAGCATATCTGAACCTCTTCATATGCTTCATATGGACCTCTTTGGTCCAGTGAATGTTCAGACTCGTGCTGGTAAAAGATACACCCTGGTGATCGTAGATGAATTCTCTAGATATTGTTGGGTGATCTTTCTGAGGTCTAAAATTGAAGCTGCTGCTGAAATCATCAGTCTTATCAAGCAAATTGAGCTCAAGTACAGTCGAAAGGTGTGTCAGTTAAGAAGTGACAATGGAACAGAATTCCTGAATGCAACTCTGGAGTCATTCTGTACTGACACTGGCATCTTCCAGAATTTCTCATCAGCCCGCTCTCCAGAACAGAATGGAGTGGTGGAAAGGAAGAATCGAACGCTGATAGAAGCTGCCAGGAGTATGCTTGCTGAATCTGGTCTGTCTACCAGTTTCTGGGCTGAAGCAATTGCTACTACTTGCCACACCCAGAACCGGTCAGTGTATGTGAAGCGACACAAAAAGACAGCCTATGAAGTCTTAAGAAATAGAAAACCAAATATTGGTTATTTTCATGTTTTTGGATGTCCAGTTTACATCCTGAACGACTCCAGTCAGTTAGGCAAATTTGATGCCAAAGCTAATGAAGGGTATTTCTTCGGCTATTCAGCCATTCGCAAGGCCTTCAGAGTCTACAACAAGAGACTGGAGAAGGTCCATGAGTCAATTCATGTCACATTTGATGAATCAAATGCTGCAATCAACAAGAAGCCAGCCCTTGACACTCCCCCAGTAACTCCAATTATCTTTTGAGAATCTGATCCTATCAACTACAATAAAGAAGATTCAGAAGACACAGTTTCCAGTCATCCTGATCTGGAACCTGTTCAGAAAAAGAAACGCTCCAGTGGTACTCCATTCTATCCTTCTATTATTTTCAAACTACCCTCTGAAATTAATATTGGATCAGATGTTCGTACTGCTCCCCCAGTATCAATGTCAGTTGAGAATATACCAGAAATGTATTCTTATGAAGAATTCCAAACTGAACCAGTACTTCAAGAAATGCCTTCAAATGAAGAATTTCATGATGCAAATCGTGATTTAAATGACTCAGATGAAGATGCTGAAGTAGTCTGGCAAGATCCTCCTCCTGAAGCAACTCCAGAGGAGACTCGACTGAATTCTTGCACTGATATTGTTGTCAGTAACAATCCTGGTCAGTACTCCAGATGGACAAAAGCTCATCCTATTGATCAGATCATAGGTGACTCCAGTAGAGGAGTTCAGACCAGAAGAGCCTCCAGTAATCAATGCTTATATGTTAGTTTTCTATCATTGATGGAACCAAAGAAGATTGACGAGGCTATGAAAGATCCAAGCTGGGTGACTGCTATGCAAGAAGAGCTTCACCAGTTTGAAAGGAACAAGGTCTGGTATCTGGTTCCTTTCCCAGTTGGAAAGAAAGAACCAATTGGAACAAGATGGGTCTTCAGGAACAAGGTAGATGAAGATGGCCACGTAATCAGAAACAAGGCCAGACTGGTAGCACAAGGCTACTGCCAGTCAGATGTCGATTTTGATGAATCATTTGCTCCAGTGGCTAGACTTGAAGCGATCAGAATATTCTTAGCATTCGCTGCTTATCATCAGTTCAAAGTCTATCAGATGGATGTAAAGAGTGCTTTCTTGAATGGAAAGCTTGAAGAAGAAGTTTATGTCAGACAACCACCAGGTTTCGTTGATGAAAAGCATCCACATTGGGTATATCGTCTGGACAAAGCGCTTTATGGCCTCAGACAAGCCCCACGTGCCTGGTATGACACTCTGACTAAACATTTATTGAAAAATGGTTTCAAAAGAGGTGCAATTGACAATACCTTATTTATTCTTCATGAAAAAGGTAATCTGTTAATGGTACAAATTTATGTTGATGATATTATTTTTGGGTCTACTGATGAAAACATGTGCAAGAAATTTTCAAAAATAGTGTCAACTGAATATGAAATGAGTTTGATGGGTGAATTAACATATTTTCTTGGACTCCAGATTAAACAAAACAAAGATGGCATTTTTATTAATCAGGAAAAATATGTTAGAGATCTTTTAAAGAAATTTGATATGAACTCTTCACCATCTAAACCAACTCCAATTTCTGCACCACTGACACTGGACTCCGATCCAGATGGAAAACCAGTTAACACCACTGTCTATAGAGGCATGGTTGGTTCACTGATGTATTTAACTGCCAGTAGACCAGATATTATGTTTTCAACATGTTTATGTGCCAGATATCAGTCTAATCCAAAGGAATCTCATATGCTTGCTGTAAAGCGCATACTGAAGTACCTCAAGGGTGTTCCCAGTTTGGGTCTTTGGTATCCCAAAGGCTCAGGCATGGATCTAATGGGTTATTCAGATTCAGATCATGCAGGTTGTAAGATAGACAGGAAATCCACTACTGGTGGATGTCATTTCCTTGGTGGCAAACTGGTCAGCTGGACCAGTAAGAAGCAAACTTTAGTTTCATTGTCCACTGCTGAAGCTGAATACGTATCTGCAGCCAGTTGTTGTGCTCAGATACTCTGGATGAAGAACCAGTTGCTTGATTATGTATTAAGTATTCAAAGACCCCAATCTTTTGTGATAATACCAGTGCCACTGCTATCTCAAACAATCCAGTCATGCACTCCAAAACGAAGCACATTGATCTCAGGTATCATTTTATCTGTGATCATATTATGAAAAACAACATTGAACTCCATTTTATTCCCACTGACAAACAACTCGCTGACATTTTTACTAAACCTCTGGATGTCAAAACTTTTGAATATCTTGTTGGTGAGTTGGGAATGTTAAACCCTTAAATCTAGAACCTTGGTATTGAACGCCATTGTGTACTACTGAGGATCTTTGATTTAAAGATTTATAAATTTATAACTGCTCAGATATTGAACGTCATTGTGTACTATCTTTGCATTTATATATTTCTGGATCAACATTCCAGGGGGAAAGACTTGAAAGATATTTTTGCTCTTAAAAATGTTTTAAGTTCAGGGAGAATTTATTAATTTATTTTCTCACTGGACAAATTCTTCAGAAAATATTACTGGTACTTTGTAAATGTGTCCTTCTCACTGGTAATTGGACATGTTGAAGTGCGTGTTTGAGGTGACTTTTGTCTCCTTGTAAATATGTCCCTCTCATTTGTCTGTATTAGTTGACGTGCATGTTTGAGGTCACCAGTCTCTTTCAAATGGTTTTCACTGGTACTTTACTGGAGTGTCCCTCTAGTGTACCATCAGTGCATGCTTCACTGGAGTAATCCACCAGTGATACTGGAGTGTCCAGTCAACCTCCAGATGCACTGAAATGGGTCATAATATTTTTAAATACTTGGTCATTGTGCGTGCCACGTAAGCAAACTTTTTAAAGATATTTATCTTATAATCCTACGTGGCATGTAAATTTTTCAACGTAATGATGGTATTTTTACCTTGGGAAGTCAAAAAGAGCAACTTGATACTGTTTGTGGGTTGTAAACCGTCACACATTTATGTGTGATGTGATGTAATTAATGCGGATCTCAGAACCCGATCAAAATTTTATTTGATAATTTCAAATTAAACCGTTTGAGTTCCACATTCTCTCTCCTATAAATACCCACTTTCAATTTCATTTGCATTTACTTCGAATATATTTACTCCCAAATCTTTCAAATTCCTTCATTTACTTCTTCATTCAATTTCCAATCATATTTATCTCTCTTATTTACTCCATTTCCATTCAATTCTTCATCAAATCTTCATCATAACCCTATATATTCAATTTCATCTTCATCTATTCATCATAAAATGGCACCTAGACAATCCAAATCGCTTAAAAATCTACTCGCCGCTGAATATGCTCCTTCTGAAAATGTTGACAGGGCACCTCATATCACATTAGAGGCAAACACAATAAGAATAAACATGAATAACTGGGTGGCAAGACTTTCACTTTCCAGTTTTCATGATGCCCAATCTCAAATTGCCAAAGCACTTGCCTAAAGAAGTTGAAACTGTTAAAAAGGAAGTGCAGGCACTTAAGAAAGTTGTGACTGATACAACTCCAGTGGCAGGAAGAACTTTTGGTGCACTGGACAGACATATGCTAGAACAATTATGGAATGATCTCAAGTCCAGAACTGGTGATCATTCCAAGGGGGAAAAGTCGTCTGGTGACCAAAAACAAGTGACACTGAAGCATTTGGCACAAAGAGCATTTGACACTGAAGCCACTATGCTGTCTGAAGAAGCTGCTGGTACTGAAGCCAGTGAGCCCCAGTTTGAATCCTTCCCAGATATACCAACTACTCTGAAGTCTGTTAAAGGAAAAGTACAAATGGTATCTGGTGAAGAAGAACAAACTGCTGAAGAATCATCAGAGTATCCTACTGCTGATGATGAAACCTCTAAAAAGCTTGAACAAGAATGCATAATGATTGAAATCTTCAAGAGAAATCAAAAATATGAACTGCTGGCCCATCAAAGGGAGATGGCATCTATGGGGACTCTGGACTCTTACAATGCTAGCAGGTTAGGCATAAATATTGATGTGTATAAAAAGATGAAGGAAGACCCCAGAGTTCATCAATGTCTAAATGCATTGAATGATGTTCATGTACGCTCCTTTTACGCCGAAGAAGAACAAATCTATGATTCAATAATTTATGGCGTTAGTGTACCAGAACTCATCAGGCAGAGGAAGGAGGAACTGGTGATGCTCCAGAAGAAGATAAGGAAAAACGCTGGTGCTCTGGAGATAGAGTATAGAAAGAAACTGACTGGCTTACCAATACTGACTGCCAAACAGATCAAAGCAATTAAAGATACTGATGTAAGCACATTCATTCCCCTAGATACTTCTCGAAAAATCAATCATCAACAACTCCAGTCTGCTGTAGAACAAAAGAGAGTGTCAAAGGAAACTGAAGCATTGATCCAGACAGCCAAATTAAAAGACAAGTATAATAAAATGATGAATTTCAGGGCTGATGCTAGAAGGATCACTGGTACTGAGATCAAATTAGCTGAAAATCATGAAGGCATGTCCAGGTTTGAAGTAAAGTTGACCAGGGAGGGTAACTTTACTGATGAAAGAAAAAGTACTTCAGTCCAGGCGTTTGGATGGAGTGAACTGAAAGAGATTGCTTTAACGTTCAGGGGGAAGACAAATGTGTCGACTGATGTTAAAGCATTTCTGAAGAGGATTGAGAAGGTATGGAGAAGAAAGCAACAGATGGAAGTTGTAATGGGCATGAAATCGCCAGAATCAGTACCATCTTCTCCATCACCAAAGAGAAAGGCTTCTGAAGATGCTCCAGGACAGACATTGAAAAGAAGGGCCTGACTCTTGTATCATTTACTTATTGTAATTTATTGTTTAAATGAAAATTGTAACTATTTATCAGTTGATGTATGTAATATTAGTTGCAATTTTTAATTCATAAAAGTAAATGATCAGATTTAGTCTAAGTTAGAACTTAAAAGATGAAACTGAAAACACTCATGATCTATAAAGTGTTTTCCAGTAACTTAGATTTTTTAGACAAATCAAAACTTGTGTTTTTCAAACATACAAAATTGTATAGATTTAAGCTTGAAAACACTTGCATTATTTCTAAACAAATAGGGGGAATTTGTTAGGTCCAGATTTACTGGACTCGCTCCAGACTCGACTACTGGAGCCTTACTGAAGATCTGTCCAGAAACGTGTTCTACTGGACCTACTCCAGACTTGGAATCTGGAGTCCCTCTGAAGATTTGTCCAGAAATAATGGAAGACCAGTGAGCAAATACTTGTATAGGAAATCTGGAGTATTCTCCAGATTAGCTCACTGGACTTCACCCCCAGTCCAGATCTACTCTACTGAAGACGTTCTCACTGAAGTCAAAGACTGAAGTCAGAATAAAGATGACTGACAAATGGCGGAGTCCACTGGAAGTCTTACCAGATCTGTACACTGGAGGATTGTCAGTGTTCTAGACCTTACAAGTCTGAACACTGATATCGAGGAATTGACTTTTGCCTTTACACACTTTCCAAAGAACAATCCACTTGTTCTTTACCAAAGTTTATACGTGTGTAAAGGTGGTTGGTTAAAAGAATAAAATCATATCAATATGACTTTATCCTTGTACCATTAACCAATGCATTTAATGTTCTTGTCGGATCATTAAATGCATGCAACCACATTTATACGGCACAAAATTCACTGGTGAATTTTGTTGCCTATAAATACAAAGTCATTTCTTTGAGAAAATACTTTTAAGCATACATTTTGCATTAGAGTGAATTTGTCTAAATACTCCCGATCTTAAACAGGGATACTTCACAACTTTAAGTATCTCGATCCAAAAGAGTTATTTGACAAATATAGATCATTTGTAATTCATAGGTTGTTAGGATACATACTTATTTGTATTATCTTGATTCCGCACAACCTTGTATTTTATTTAACATCATAAATAAAATACATCTTGAAAAATACTTTTAAGCATACATTTTGCATTAGAGTGAATTTGTCTAAATACTCCCGATCTTAAACAGGGATACTTCACAACTTTAAGTATCTCGATCCAAAAGAGTTATTTGACAAATATAGATCATTTGTAATTCATAGGTTGTTAGGATACATACTTATTTGTATTATCTTGATTCCGCACAACCTTGTATTTTATTTAACATCATAAATAAAATACATCTTGAAAAATACATAATGTTCCACTTTACTTGTTTATTGCTTTAAGTCGTGTATTACTTTATTTATATACTTGCATTTATATTTAAGTAATACTAGTCCATTCTAGTGATTATTAGACTTGTTGTATTTTACACTTTCTAGGTTAACCATCGTATTAAGGGACTCACACCAAGCCCACACGAAGCATAACTATACAAGTATAAATACTAAACCTAAGACTCGAATTAGGTAACGAATTAAGAAAAAAGTCGAATTGTTGCTCGTGTGATCTCCTACACGAACTAGCACTTCGTGCGTGACCTTAGGTTGATTAATCACTTATCAATTGACAAAAGGCAATAACAATCTAGTTATCTCAAGAGAATTCCGTACTCTTGACATAACGAATCACGTATTATTTACGATCTATACGACATTAGGGACTTACACCCACTGATAAACAACTCGCTGATGTTTTTACAAAACCCTTGGATGTCAAAATGTTTAAACATCTCATCAGTGAGTTAGGTATGCTAAATCCTGTGTAGCGTCACCTCAGGGGGAAGTGTTAAAAAATTTTGTACTTAAAAGAATTTTTCTCTAAGGGGGAACTTGGCTTTCTGAAAAATATTTTGACTGAAATGTCTCAGCCCATTGAATGGTTTCAGAATAGGTTTTAAACTGAGGTGGTTCAGATTCCTTAAACTGGACATGCTCAGATTTTGTCGAGTCATCTCTGAAATCAATCAGTCCTTTGTAATGTCTTATGGATACTTGGTTGCTTGTGTGGACACGTGATGGTTACTGTACAACGTTTGAATAATGATTCTTTTTGCTGACGTGTCACACAAGTTGCGCCGTAAATGAAAAGTAATGATCACTTTTTCTTTAAAAGTGTTGAAGAGTTTTTTGAAAAGTGGGGTCATAACCGTCGTTGCATTAAATGCGGACGTATACCCAAGATTATTTTCGGACTTCAAAACCGATCAAAACTGTTTTCAAATAAAATATTATTTATTTTGGTTTTGAAATTCAAAATTGTTTTCGATATATTTATTTTGGAAAAACTCTTTGCATTCCATCATAAATATAAATACTTTTTCCCAAAATCATTCCTTCATTTACTTCATTTTTCATTTACTCCCAATCATCATTCTCTCTCATCTTCTCATTCTTCCAAATTCCAAAACCCTAAATTCATCATTTCAATTTCAGTTTTCCCTTGTAGAAATGGCTAAAACATCATCTTCCCAAGCCAAATCTCTCATAAATTTCGAATACAATCCATCTGAAGCAGTCAAGCCAAGTGCGACATGGCCAACGGGTTTTAAACCTTCAACCCTTAGGTTTAACATGAATAATTTTCTTGTCGCACTAAACATTAAATCGGCAACTTTAATGGGGAGGATTAACAAGTTTTATGAAGAGTCTCCTCTCCATTTTGCCTTGACTGCTAATCCTTAGGCAATGTATCATAGATACTTGCTTGAATTCTGGTACACTGCTGTAATAAGCAAGGATGAAAAATCCATTGCTTTTACATTAAAAGAAGGCACAAAGCAGTGTGTCATTTCTCTTGAAGGGTTCAGGGAGGCCCTTCATCTGAACTACGTTCAACCTCCATCAGTCTTTGCCAAAAGACTGAAAGGCATAAATTTCAGGGAGGTTTTACGAGACATGGGTCATGATGATATGACTGATGCCAACGGCGATCTGAAGACCTCCGGGCATATATTTTTGTCTGGTTTTGGAAATTGTTGGAGGTTCTTCTGGACTCAGATTGTCGAGTGCCTAGGGGGAAATTATGGTGGTTTAGACCAAATTTCTTTGCCCCAAGTTGAGATGGGCTATTATTTGTGGCATGGGATAGAGGTACACTTCGCTGAGATACTCTTCTCTCAGTTAATTGCAAAGTTGAAAGGAAAAAGAAGTCTGCATATCTCTTTTCCCAGATTTTTGAGCATCTGCTTCATGAATATCCTTGGAGATGCGTACAATGATGAGGGGCCTGAGGCTTCAGCACCAGAGTTCTGCAGGGATTTCTCCAATGCATCCACTTTAGAAACAGAACCTGAATTCTCTACTGAAATGATTCAGGTATTTACTAAAACTGTCTCAATAAGACCAACTGGTTCAGAAAGATTACTGAGCGGGCCACAAAAGAATGTAGGACCATCGGTGGATCTAGTGGCAAAATGTTGAAGTTGTTTAAAACCCCAACAACTTCTTCCACCCAGCCACCACCCTCTTCCACTGACCAACCTGAGGACCTCCCAAAAGGTCCTTTGGGATCTCCAAAGGGCTTATTAAAACATCGTAAACTTAAGAAATCATCCTCACAGCCCAAGGATGTTAGTGCCGAAGCTCGCCCTTCTGGATCTTCCCAACAAGATTCAGAAGAAGGTCAAAAGGGAAACCCACAAGCAGCCATCACCAAAACTTCTTTAGGAGGGGATGGTGAAGAAAATGTAAGTGTGTCAGCCCAACACACAGTACAGTCCGTGTCAACACGTGCACCCCCTGAAACTTCACAAATCTTACACTCTTCTGATGCACGAATCGATGAAGTCTTTGATGTGACACCATTAGAGACTGAGGTTCCAGACTCTACGGCCAATGAAGTAGTTCTTGACGATGGCACGAGAATTACTAAGGCAACCCCTGTGTCTGTTGTCTCTGGCAGTGAAGCTTTGGCTGAGCCAAACATTTCTGAAACTGGTAACGATGCATCTGCAGTAGCGGTTGTAGAACCAGAAGCTGGTTCAGGTTTCAAGGATCTGAACCAGGGCATATCTGATCAGACTGCAGTCTTGACTGCTTTCTGGGATGACGATGAGCCACCTCAGGGGAATCTTGATTCCCTTGCTGACTTTGAGTTTGACGAGGGTCTATTGGAGGAGAATCAGTCGTCTGATTCTGAGCCAACCTTCAACCTCGCAAACGTCCCTCCTCCCCCAGAAATCCAAAATATTGAACAACCATATCAATCACCACCAATAAGCCATAAACATCCTTACTTTCCACCAGGCTCAACTCCTGCATATATCACTTCACCACGTTTCCAACCACAATTACAACACATTCATCCACAACTTCAAACCGTTCCAAAGCCCATCAATTATGATGATCTAGTTGAAAAGGAGTTGGACTCTGAAACTGAATCAGAGAGTCCAACTGAAATGCAAATTGAAAAGGCACTGGATGGGCTTGGAAACATTCCCTTCATTGCTTCTGCACAACCTCCTCCTCCTTTGAGTGTGGAAGCACAGTTAGAGAAATCAAATACCGAAGTCCAAAGCCTACTTATCAAGGTGGAGGATTTAACCAAATCTCTAACTGCCAATACTACATCCCTGGCTGAAATGAAAGGTGCTCAGGTGTTTCTTGGCACTGAGTTGACCAAGGTTGCAAGAAATGAGGGATTAGTGGCTGGGAAGCTCAATGAGTTGGTTCATGCTTGCAATAAGATCAGCTCAGCCATCAGGGAAGCTTTCAGACTGACCAAAAAGGATGTGCAAAATTCTGTTGTTGCATATTTGACATCCTCTGTCGAGCTAATCAAGCAAGATGTTATGGCAGTCGGGAAAAAAGTGAATGAATTGGTGAAGAAGCCCAGTGTTGATGAAAAGGTACTTGGGTCTTTTCTAAGTATTGGTGTGGTTGAGAAGCTGAAGTCTGAGCTATCTCGGGAGCTTGTTGCTCAGATTTCTACTTCAGTGGCTGAAAAGGTAGAAGAAAGGGTCAAAAGGATGGTCTTAGAATTGACAATGGACACTTCCAAGAAAGTAGACAAAGTTGTACAAGATGTTCAGAAATCAATCTCTACTCTTGATGAAGTTGTTAAAGGCCAGTCGAAGCAACTTGATGAGATTCTGACCCTTCTCAAGAAAGAGCCAGTTGTTGCTCCCCCTCCTCCTGCTTCATTTACTGAAGATGATCGAAAGCAGCTCACTGAAATTGTTAATAAGGAGGCACTGAACCTGAACTCTAACTTCAGATTAAGGTCTCAGTTTGCCACTTTCTCTATGGGGCTTTCTGATTGTCTGAAACAACAAAGTTGGGAACCTCTGAAGAATATGCAAATGGCAATAGATGAATATGCAAAATTGCCACCAGAGGTCCCCAAAGGGGGAAAAGATTAAGTGCCTATTGGCTTGCTGGCTAGTACTCAGGAATTAATTGAAGCAACAAAGAAGCAAACTGAGTCACAAGCTGGTAGTGCTTCAGTTCAGGGGGAACACAACAAATCTGAAGCACAAGTTTCTGAGCCTGCAAGGAAGGATAAGGGTAAAGCCCCAGTTGTTGAAGAACCCAAGTCTAAAGGGTCAAAGGGTTCTGGGCTGGTGGTTGGTGAAAACGTTGATGAACATGGTTATCCTCTGCATGACTTGACTGCAAATGAAGCTAAACTGGAGGAATTGCAGAGGAAAGTCTCCAATCAGTTCATTGCCTATAGAGAAACTAAAGAGAAGGAAAGGGCACAACATCTTTCGATGGGGACCCTGGATCATATTGATGTTGCATCTCTGGGACTTTCATTGGAAAGATATCAGAAGATTAAGGGTGATCCTAGAGTGTAGAAGGCATTGACTGAAATGGCAGACTATGAATATGGTGTTCAATACTCTCCCTTGGAACAAAAGCTGGATCATCTCACCTTCAAGCTATCAATTGAAGACTTGGTGAAAAATAGGAAGACTGAGATGGACATCAAGAAGAAAACAATTCTGGCTGAAGTTCTCAAGGTAGAGAAACAATTGACAAGGCCACCACCCAAAGTAAAGACAACTGGACCAAGATCATTAAGGAAAAGTACTCGTGATGCTGACCTGTCTACCTTCAAACCAATTTCAGATGATGCTGCAGAAATACAAATAAAACATGAAAAAGATCAATATGAGCATTATCTAAAGCATCGATCTCATCCTGCCAAGATTCTTGATGTTGAAATAACAAAGGAGGATGGATTTAGGTTGTTTGATTTAATTGTAAAAAGAGAAGGTAGAGCAGCTGAAGAGTATAAGCAGGTCTCAGTGCATGAGTTTGGGTGGTCTGAGCATAAGGAAATGATTCCTATTCTGAAGTCGAAACCTAAGTCTCATCAAATTGGTGCATGGATGCAAAGAATTCAACAAAAGATGATGACCAAGGTTGACATGGAAGAAAGACTGTTTGGGAAGAAGAATGATTCACCACTGAAGAGGAAGGCTTCTAAAAGTCCTTCTGGCTTAAGGCCTGCAAAGAAGTAGTCTCCTCATTCAGTTTATCATGTACTTGTAAATATTTTCAATTTTTACTCTTGTAACAAACATTTCATCTCAGACTGTATATATGTTGCAAGTTGTAACAAACAAGTAGATGATAGGTTTGAGTTAGAAAAAACTCACAAGAAGAATTCTAAGGCATCAATGATCTATAAGACGTCCTTAGAAAATTTTTTCAACTTAAACAAAAACTTGCATTTCAGACTTACAAACATGTATAGATTGAAGTCTGAGATGCATGCACTATTTCAGGACAAATAGGGGGAATTTGTTGGGTCAAAAATGACCAAGTATAATTTGTCCAGGAAATAGTTGAAGATTCAGTGAAGAATAACTTGTACAGGATTCTGAACCATTTTAGAATATTCACTGAAGCTTCACTTCAGTTCAGATCAGCCCAAACTGAAAGCATTCATCTGAAGTCGAAACCTAAGTCTCATCAAATTGGTGCATGGATGCAAAGAATTCAACAAAAGATGATGACCAAGGTTGACATGGAAGAAAGACTGTTTGGGAAGAAGAATGATTCACCACTGAAGAGGAAGGCTTCTAAAAGTCCTTCTGGCTTAAGGCCTGCAAAGAAGTAGTCTCCTCATTCAGTTTATCATGTACTTGTAAATATTTTCAATTTTTACTCTTGTAACAAACATTTCATCTCAGACTGTATATATGTTGCAAGTTGTAACAAACAAGTAGATGATAGGTTTGAGTTAGAAAAAACTCACAAGAAGAATTCTAAGGCATCAATGATCTATAAGACGTCCTTAGAAAATTTTTTCAACTTAAACAAAAACTTGCATTTCAGACTTACAAACATGTATAGATTGAAGTCTGAGATGCATGCACTATTTCAGGACAAATAGGGGGAATTTGTTGGGTCAAAAATGACCAAGTATAATTTGTCCAGGAAATAGTTGAAGATTCAGTGAAGAATAACTTGTACAGGATTCTGAACCATTTTAGAATATTCACTGAAGCTTCACTTCAGTTCAGATCAGCCCAAACTGAAAGCATTCATCTGAAGTCGAAGACTGAAGACTGAAGAAAAAGAATCATCTCAGAAGCAGAACCCGGAGGATATTCTACCTGATCGAAGACTGAAGCATCTCAGTGTAAAAGTACTTACAACACTTTTACACTGATTACGAGTAAGCCTTTTGACTTTACCAACCTTTACCCGGATAATAGCTTTATCTCTGGAAAAGTACAAGGTTGAGTAAAAGGTTGGGAATAAAGAGTGAAATGTCACATCAAAGTGACTTTCACAAATATCCTTAAAATACGCATGTTTCAATTCCTTAAATGCTCTCAACCATATTTGTACGGCCTGGTCCACATCAGCATGAACCTTGCCTATAAATATAAGGCTTCTCACAACTTGCAAAGTGCTCGAAACTTTGACATTGCAACTTGTGAGATATACTCTAAGTAATTCTTAAGAGTATTTCCAAGTTATTTAGATCACTACAACACATAAAATGCACATGGGGGGGGGGCCCAAAAGTGTAACAAACATTTTTGTTACAAATTTTATAAAAACCATTTACTTGTACATTTTATAGATAAAATTGTAACATAACTTATTACATATCTTATGTAACATATTACATATTATACACAACACACATAAGTGTTTATTTTGCCAAATAAACTTATTCACATTTCTCTCAAAATAAATCATCCATATAATTTATTTACATATCTCAAGTGCATGTATTTCAAGGTTGTTTAGATACTTCACTAGGGTGATTATCTTTGTTCGGCAACAACCTTTGTATTTTGTTTATATCAATGAATAAAATACATTGAAAAGTACAACGTGTCTCAATGTTACATACTTGATTTATATATGTTATTTATATAGTTTCAGCTCCTTTAGTTTCTTGCAATTTACTTTCAGTTACTTACATTTATTGTTTAATCCATATCTGGATCGTCATTCTGAACTGGTCTCATTCCAGATCAGAATTGTTTGTCAGTCGGGTAATCCATCTATTTGGGACTTACAAAAATAATAACGTATAAAATATCTCTTACTCCCTCCGTCCCATTAAAAGTGTCTAGTTTTAAATTTTCAAAGTCTTTGTTTAGCAACTTTGACTAAAAATATTTTTATTTGTATTGCATAATAGTTGATGAAAGTTATATGATTTGATCAAGGTTTAAATGTGTTTTCATTAGGTATAATTTTCATTGAGTATTATATAATCCAATAAAAAATATTTAAGATCAAACTTATAAAAAATAGACTTTGAAAATTCAAAACTGGACACTTTTAATGGGACTGAGAGAATATTATTTAACATGGTGATATCAAAATAACCATAGAAAAGCTGCTCTAAAAGCTGCTTCATGCAAAATGGTCAAACACGAGAAGGCGTGTCTTGACAACCAACACGTGTTTATACCCTTTGTATTTGATACATTTGGGTTTCTGGCACCTGAGACCGTTGAGCTGCTTGGAAGGGTCCAACGGGTTATGCATAGCAATGTTATGACGCCACGATCTATGAATGTAGTTTTTAAACGTCTTAGTTTTGCTATACAAAAAGGAGTGGCGGCGCAGCTTGTTGCCCGTTAGTATTTCTATGTAAATTATGTACATTAATGGAATATATATCTACTAATCTATAGAAAAAATTACGATAATTACAAAAGTACTATGGATTCATGAATAAATAATGTTCCAAACGACAGTATTCGTTCTCAAACAACGGCACCTGGTAGATATAAAAACGATAACTGGTAGACATAAATATAGAAAATAATAAATTTAATATTTTCTTAAAAAATCAACATAAGAAACATTAAAAACGATTACAAAATCTGGCCCATTATTAAAAATTGACGATTACAAGACCCGGCCCATTAATAGTTTCCAAAGAATTTCAATTTTAACTTGAGTTAATTACAGAAATAGTCCTTGTCATCGACCCCCATTTGCAGCTTTCATCCCTAAATTTCATAAATTATAGTTTTAGTCCAAATAAGTTTACTCCGTCAACAGTTTTGGTCAAGATTACTAACTGACGTTAAATGTAAGGTCACGTGACCTACACATAATGGGTATTTTAGTCTTTTTCTTACCACAAAACCAAAAACATATAACTCCATTTTAACTTCATTATTGATATATATATGTTCATGTATCTGTATCATCATCATCATCAAACACCAACAGATCTTCATCCAAATCTTAATTTTCTTAACAGGTATCCAATCATTTGCTTCACCCAGAACCTAAATTTTATCAAATCAATTATTATATAATTTCATCCATTATCATCATTCATATTTACATATGTCCTATTTTCAGATCTATGTATTTATATCATCTCAGCAAATAAAATATGGAACACTTAGTTCATAAAATATGCAAATAAATGTAATAGGTTAAATGATAAAATAATAATAATAAAAAAAGCATATCATATTTCAAACTTGTGTGTGATACAGCTCACAATTGAGATGTTACCCATGAGAGATTCATCCTTCCAACATTATCACTTTCTGAATACCACATACTCTTTAACATATACTAATTTTGTAAAAAACTTATCTTCATCTTTTTACCTTTTTGTTGGGTTATCAGTGCAACTAGGAGACTGTTGAGGATGATGTTGGGATTAAACTCATGAAAGAAGGAAGATTTAGAAGATGTTTACAACAAAACTACATCTAGCAAAAACATTCATCTAATTTTTGTACATCTATAATCCACATCTATGAAAATATCACAGATCTATAACCAAGAAAGTGGTGGTTGAAGGTTGCGACGGCCAGAGTTGTGGTGGTGTTTTTACAACGGTGGGAGAGGTGGTGGTGATGGTTGAAGGCTACAAGGTTTTCAGATGTTGCAGAGGTGGTGGTCGGCAGGATTCTCCGGCAACGACTTTTTCCAGCAGGAATCTTTGTTTCCCCCCTCCTTTATTATCTAATTTTCTTCTTCTATGCCATTCCGATTTTGAGAGGAAAAGGAAAGGAAATAGGGTTTTGCGTTTGGAGATTGGGAATTTTCTTGGACAGCCTTATATGGGTTTCCCAGTATTTAATTTTGGTGTTTTGACTTTTAAGAGAGAGAAATAAGTAAAACTAATTAAATCAAGAGTAAATTTTATTTTTGAGGAAAAAATAAACAAATACTCCGTAATAGTTACTGTACATTTTTTGTCCATGTGAAATGACTAAAATGTCCATCATGTGCAGGTCACATGACCTCACATGTAACGTCAGTTAGTGATCTAGACCAAAACTGTTGACAGGGCAAACTTATTTGGACTAAGACTGTAATTTATGAAACTTGGGGATGAAAGCTGCAAGTGAGAGTCGACGACAAGGACGATTTCTGTAATTAACTCTTTTAACTTTCTTAAGCCGACACATTTTTTTACCACAGTCTCCTCTCTCTCTCTCTATAGTATATATATATATATACACTTTTTTTTCTTCTTTTAACCGTTGTCTCTTCTCTCTCTATATATACACTTACTTTTTTTTTTCTTTACCAGAGAACATAAAACAGAAGAAAAACACAAACAAACAAATATTAATCTGATTCTGGGAAACAAAAGAGAAAATCAAAAATCAAAAAAACAGAAAAGATGGAAGAGGAAAACAAGACAAATCTAGATACAGGAAAGGCAGAGAGAGCAGTATGGTTAATGAAGTGTCCTGTAGTTGTTGCTAAATCATGGCAATCATCTGAATCCCAACAAAATCTTTCAAAAGTTGTTGTTTCTCTTGATCCTCTTCATCCTGAACACCCCAATTCTCTTCAGGTCTATCTATACATACATACATACATACATATATGTTTATTATATCTATATCTATACCCACCTCCCATTATGTTTACTTGTTTTGGTTTTAGGGTTTTGGTGCATACTTGTAATGGGTCCTTTGTAATTTAGATGATTTATTATTATTATTGAACTTAGGTTTATGTGTGCTGATATATAGTTGAATTTTTTGTGTTTTTTTTTATAATATAAATTGGCCAAAATATACCAATTGCTAAAGTATGTCTTGAACTTCAAAACTTACCCTTTTAATCAGTGTATTTGATCTGGTAAACTGTCTAAAGTGGGCATTTTTTTCCGTCTTTACAAGTTAGGATTTAGGCGAGGATGGATGCATATAATTGTACTGAACTGTAAGGTAGAAAAGAAAGTTGAATACATACAATAGCGAAACAGGGATAGTTGGATAATCTTCTACCTTTTTTGGTATATATGGTTCTTTTGGAATTATTTTTCAAGTCTTTACACATATATGTTAAGTTTAGTTTATGTATATTTTAGTTTCTGATTGGGTTGATTTAGTATTGATTTTAGGTTTATTTGTAGTTATGATGAGTCTGTAGTTAAGATGTTTAATCTTTGCAAAGTGAGGGATTTCGGTATTGTTTAGTTAGTAATGTACTGGTATCTGCTTGATATATAGCAGTGGCTGTAACTATAGTTGTGGAACCCTAGTTTTGTGTTCGGTAGAAGAAATCAGACCAAAACGATATTCATGATAAACAAATGCTATATTCTCTTAAATGCTTTCCTTTATCAAATGCATATTTGTAGATAGGCAACGTCACATTAACTATTGACACGTGTCCATTATGATAATTTGTTGGATGAATTTAGGAGTAGATATAATTGCTCTTTTATCTAGGATCCTTGCGTATCTTTCAATTTTCTACCTAGAATTATTCCTTATTACTTGTTAGGAAGTCCATCAGAATTCCAAATTAATGAAAGATAAAAAACGTAATTTTATAGTTCGTAATCTGACTATGTTAGATAAATGGACGCTACAACCTAAGTCTTACATTGATATTATATTTGTCTAAATTGTCATAAAGCAACATGTTTTGTATTGTTTTTCTCTAGCAATCATGATGTTAATTCTAAATCCTTGGTATTATTTTCCGGATCTGTAATTACAAAGTTCTCATCATTTGTTTTATAAAAAGGAAAACCCGGTTTTCCTCCTGTATTCCTGTGACTTCATGGTCAGTAGTTAGGGGACATTGTTTGTGACAATGGCAAAGAAAGGTTTAGAAGTATTGGTATTGTTATTTGTAGGAAGTGATTTTATATTCTAATGAACTTTGAGCATTTTTTTAATATTGATATATATTTACAGTTGTGGCTTGTTCTTAAAATCTGACATATGTTTCTTTTCTACAATCAGTTTTCTATGGAAATGGCTAGCAGTGATAATCCAAATATGCCGAAGAGCTACTCCTTAAATATGTTCAAGGATTTTGTTCCTATGTCCATTTTTTCTGAATCAACCCAAGGTAGTCGGCTTTTTTCTTTAAATAAGGTTAAACTTTAACTCCATAATGTTGAAACTTTTATTTTATGTATTGCATCACTTTAAGATGCGACATTTTGTTTTGCTTCATGAACAAGTTGGAATGATGTAGAAAGGTATAGTTGATTAATCATTATAAACTATTGGCTATGTTGAGTTCATTGTAGACACGGTAGATGATAGTGCTTTGCTCATGTACAAGAGTTTTAGAAAGAAATCAGAATTGTGAAGGGAGGCACACATATCCATTAACATGTGGTTGGCTGCGTTGAGTATCTATTAGTTTTGTCTGTACTTCCGAGCATTTATGAAGGCTGAAACTTGAAACTTGTTAAGGAGCCATTTTGACTTGTTTACCTAGGTAGGAGTTGATTTGGGATATGTTTTATCTTTAACAGGCCAAACCAAGTAAAAAAAAAGTAGCCAATTAGCAAATGTGTCGGAAATCATGAAATGTATATCTCTAATGCATATGCCCTTCTAAATCAGTTAATTTAGAATAGAAGTATACAGTTATTTAAATAGTACAAGTACTGTAATCCTTTGACACACTAATTGGTTATGAAAAACATATTGGACAATAAGTTTTCCTGACCCATTACTGCCGAATACCCATCAAGACGATTTTCCCAACTCTGCATTGTTAGTTGCACGGCTACGTCATTCATAAAAATCTGTAGTAAATGCTGTATTTTCATGAATATTGCATGTATTTTGCTTCAACACTGACTTCAGTATTCCTGGTATAGTTATGTGCTAGAAATACTGATTGCAGTAAATCATCTTACTTACTCAAGTTTATGTTATCTACCTAGGGGTTACCTCAAAATGTGCATTATGTTAGTCTGATAAATTATTTGTATAAACTAATGCTTGTGGAGTGTGTTTTAGGGAAGGTTGCCGCGGAAGGTAAAATTGAACATAAGTTTGACATGAAACCCCATAACAAGAATATGGAGGAGTACAGAAAGATGTGTCGTGAGAGAACAAATAAGTCTATGGTTAAAAATAGACAGATAATGGTATAATGCATTATTTATTTTATTATTCACGTATTTCATTATCTACTTAGTGTTTGAAAATTCTGATGAAACATGATATCTTCCTTGTTTGTTCAACAGGTGATTGATAATGACCGAGGTATGCATATGAGACCCCTGCCTGGAATGATTGGCTTGATTCCAGCTAACAATAAGGTAATCACTTCAATCATCTCCAAGAATCATCAAATTGATCTGCGTATCTGCAATTAGTTAAAGGTGCAAACTAGTTTATATAATGTATGTGCACATGCGGTTTGATATACTCTAAATGATCCGTATCTCCAAGATGTTGCTATAATGGCCCGTTTACTTGTGAATGGTTGACATGGAATTTGCATTTATCTCAAACGGGTCAAAATACAAAAGAAAACGTAAATTGAAACCTCTAGTTGTAGCTGGCAAGAACTAACCGATCTGGAAGTGAGTATTTTATTTTTACTATATTGTACAATATGTTATATGTTCAGGATAAGAAGAAAGCTACTGTTCCAGTCAAGGCACCAGAAGTTAAGAGAACCAGGAGGGATCGTGGAGAGCTGGAAGATATCATGTTTAAGCTTTTTGAGAGACAACCTAATTGGGCTTTAAAGCAGTTAGTCCTTGAAACGGACCAGCCGGCGGTGTGTGCTTACTTTCAAATTGGGTCATTTCAATTTGAACATATTGCACTTGAATGGAACATAGTTTCAGTCGATTTCTATTTCAGGAGAATTTGCTTTTAAAGATAACATCATGAAAGCCTATGATTATAAAAAGATAACATCATGAAAGCCTATGGAACATAGTAAGGGACATGGTTTTTTTAAAAAGATTTATGCTACCCATGCCCTCAGAGGCTGATTTTTTAAAGTGGGCTTTCTGAATTAGAAATCGACAGAAAGTATGTCTTTCTGAATTAGAGTCTTTTGCTCATTCCCTACGAGTTTTGATTGATTTGCATTGCAGCAATTCTTGAAAGAAATTTTGAACGACCTTTGTGTCTACAACAAACGTGGATCCAATCAAGGAACATACGAGCTGAAGCCAGAATATAAGAAATCTGTAGAGGATACAGGTGCCGAGTAATCCTGTGTTTGTAAAAGATGGTACAAATAACGCCAGGTGGTCAGGGTTACCAAATCAGCCTAGAGGCACTTATACCAATCAACACTCGAACTGTCGCTTTTAACTTTTGCAATATATGAAAAATCGGCTTATTGATGTCATTACAGCTACTTTTGAAAATGCTGTTACCTGGTAATATGTGTGGTGCTTCTACTTTGTATGACTAAATGGATAAAACAAAAGTGTGTACAATTGTGCGAAGTAAAATCGTTGGTGTACCGATCACCTCTGCATCTCTCATGTGTGTGCTTTTTTATACTATCTAGGCATTGCATGTTGTATTAGGTTATATAAAAATTGTTGAGAATTATAGTATGACATTCATGAATTATATAGAATATGATACTCGCGAAATTTTGGGTTTTCTTCTTCTAATATACTAAAGTACTCGTAAACATCAAACAATAGAGTACTCTCATAGACATTGTGGTGGACAAGGTTCTTGAATATTTGTTGATAGGTTGCAAAACCAACGGTAGGATAAGTATGAACTTCAAACTTCTTTCCTATGTTACTTAGAGCGACTATTTTTTTGTTCAAATTTTATGTGCCACCATGGTTCGAACTTCAATATTTTCTGATGAAACTACTTGTCATTAGATTATAAAATTTATTACGTCTTTATTAAAACCTTCTGTTCCATAATAATAATTCCCAAATATAAAAATTTCTGTTTAAATGGTATAATTATTGAATCGTTTAGATGATAAAATGTTAGTTTGGAAAGTGGGAAAGTTTTTTTTGTAACAAACAGAATATCAAGGTAAACAAAAAAAAATTGAGACGAATGAAGTACAATCACACATATTTGTAACAGAAGGATTTCATTGGCCTCCAACTTCTGTTGAAGCCATTCGATTCCGAGGCAATCGACATCTTGGATCGTCGTAACATTAGTTGGAACTCACATTCAAACGACGATAGGTTTACATGCGGGAACGATAAGTTATACTACTAAATAACACCGAAAAAGGTGAAAGAAAAATTCAAATAACAAGCAATATAATAAAAGGAATGAGAAAAACCGGGATCATCTATTGATGGACATGACAAATGGGTCATCTTTTGAGAAGCTTTTTTCGGCCATTGAAACAAAGAAAAAAGTGATGCAACTTCTTAGAAGGCAATACACCATAGACATTAATTTAGACATTACAACATATTCTCATGTATATATACCAATCATATTTCTAATCTTTCGCCTTTCGGTCACGCATATTAAGCTTGATGTCGACCTTTGTATCTTCTAGCCACCCATATGTAAACAAACAAGTTAACTGCACTTATCCCTGCCAATATTGAATAATAATAGTCGAGTTTACTCTCGTTAAGGTCATCTCTCAACCATCCATTTTCTCCTGTTCCCGTTGCCTTCTCAACGATCTTAACAAGTGCGCTGTTCACCCAGCTTCCTATTCCAATCTCGCTTAAAAACAATGCCCCACAAACACTTTTCATACCATCAGTAGCTTCATCATAAAAAAACTCCAATTGTCCAACATAAGTGAACGACTCGGCCCCACCCAAAATAAAAAACTGTGGGACCAACCAAAACACGGATAGACCAGAGGGGTTGGAGTTGGTCCTACGCATGTGTTCGACTGCTGCAGCACAAGCAAGGGAAAATATGGATATGAACAGACCAATGCCCATTCGTTGCAAGGCTGTGAAGCCACGATGATGGTTTGTTGTCTTTTGGAGGACTGGAACAACTAAATTTTCATAAATGGGAACAGTGACAAATGCGTTTATGACTGCAAAAACTTGCATTGAGCCTGGAGGGATCACGAAGTTTGGGCCAAGCTGTCGGTCCAAGATTTTGGATTGGGCAAGGAAAAAGGTTGATTGTTGGGCTAATGAGAGGGAAAGGGCTATTGTTGAGGCCCATACCGGGAAAACTCGTAAAAAGGTCTTCAGTTCTTCTACTTGTGTGACAGTGCATAGTTTCCATCTGTCATTTATGTCAGTTAACTCAGGATCTTCCATCACTGCTGCTTTGTCCAAAAATCTGAAAACCAAATCATTGTCAAAATAAATGGTCAAAAGCTACTTCAGAATATTCGGTTAACAAGTAAAGATTACAAAATGGGCAGGTTAGACTGATAGTTAACGGGTCGTAATGAATTTGGGTCAGAACAGGTAACTTATAAAATTTATTACGTCTTTATTAAAACCTTCTGTTCCATAATAATAATTCCCAAATATAAAAATTTCTGTTTAAATGGTATAATTATTGAATCGTTTAGATGATAAAATGTTAGTTTGGAAAGTGGGAAAGTTTTTTTTGTAACAAACAGAATATCAAGGTAAACAAAAAAAAATTGAGACGAATGAAGTACAATCACACATATTTGTAACAGAAGGATTTCATTGGCCTCCAACTTCTGTTGAAGCCATTCGATTCCGAGGCAATCGACATCTTGGATCGTCGTAACATTAGTTGGAACTCACATTCAAACGACGATAGGTTTACATGCGGGAACGATAAGTTATACTACTAAATAACACCGAAAAAGGTGAAAGAAAAATTCAAATAACAAGCAATATAATAAAAGGAATGAGAAAAACCGGGATCATCTATTGATGGACATGACAAATGGGTCATCTTTTGAGAAGCTTTTTTCGGCCATTGAAACAAAGAAAAAAGTGATGCAACTTCTTAGAAGGCAATACACCATAGACATTAATTTAGACATTACAACATATTCTCATGTATATATACCAATCATATTTCTAATCTTTCGCCTTTCGGTCACGCATATTAAGCTTGATGTCGACCTTTGTATCTTCTAGCCACCCATATGTAAACAAACAAGTTAACTGCACTTATCCCTGCCAATATTGAATAATAATAGTCGAGTTTACTCTCGTTAAGGTCATCTCTCAACCATCCATTTTCTCCTGTTCCCGTTGCCTTCTCAACGATCTTAACAAGTGCGCTGTTCACCCAGCTTCCTATTCCAATCTCGCTTAAAAACAATGCCCCACAAACACTTTTCATACCATCAGTAGCTTCATCATAAAAAAACTCCAATTGTCCAACATAAGTGAACGACTCGGCCCCACCCAAAATAAAAAACTGTGGGACCAACCAAAACACGGATAGACCAGAGGGGTTGGAGTTGGTCCTACGCATGTGTTCGACTGCTGCAGCACAAGCAAGGGAAAATATGGATATGAACAGACCAATGCCCATTCGTTGCAAGGCTGTGAAGCCACGATGATGGTTTGTTGTCTTTTGGAGGACTGGAACAACTAAATTTTCATAAATGGGAACAGTGACAAATGCGTTTATGACTGCAAAAACTTGCATTGAGCCTGGAGGGATCACGAAGTTTGGGCCAAGCTGTCGGTCCAAGATTTTGGATTGGGCAAGGAAAAAGGTTGATTGTTGGGCTAATGAGAGGGAAAGGGCTATTGTTGAGGCCCATACCGGGAAAACTCGTAAAAAGGTCTTCAGTTCTTCTACTTGTGTGACAGTGCATAGTTTCCATCTGTCATTTATGTCAGTTAACTCAGGATCTTCCATCACTGCTGCTTTGTCCAAAAATCTGAAAACCAAATCATTGTCAAAATAAATGGTCAAAAGCTACTTCAGAATATTCGGTTAACAAGTAAAGATTACAAAATGGGCAGGTTAGACTGATAGTTAACGGGTCGTAATGAATTTGGGTCAGAACAGGTAACTTATAAAACAGGCATATCGACCCATTAACACGTTTTCCATCTTTCCTCGAGTTATTAGCAACAAGGTAGAACAAACTGACAAAGTACTATTTAAACCGTTCAAAACTCACACCCAATTGTAATTTAATTGTAAATCTCTTTACTAGTGAAAAGAATATAGTTTTTTAAAGAATTAACCGCTTCCATTATTTAGAATAACGACAATATATGGACAAAAAGCTATCTACGGGCCACCATGACCAGAACGGTTTTCTAACCTGCACTCAGGAGTATGAGAGAGCTTTCTCGCGCCTACAATATCAGATTCTTCAGTAGCAACCTCATAAAGCTTAGTTTCAGGGGTCACTTTAACACCTCTAGAATGGTTTCTAACAGAAGCTACAATTACCTGAAAAAATCTAGTAAAAACACTCCCCATCGGCTTCTTATACCGATACTTTGGGAACCCAGCTGCCAAAATCAAAACAGATGCAAACATGATTGCAGTTGGAAGCCCAAAACCCCATGCATATCCTTTCTCCTGTTCTATATATACCATCACAGTGAGTCCTAGCAGAGCGCCAACTTTGATGGATAGAAAAAAGAAGTTAAAAAACGTGTATTTGTAGGAGAGTTCTTTTTCATCATTTTCATCATGTTGGTCAGCACCAAAAGAAGGTATGTTGGGTTTGACCCCGCCCGTTCCTAGGGCTACTAACGCTAGGGCAGAGTAGAGGAAGGCTGATTGGCCCGGTGTTGCAGACGGGCAGTTTTGGTTTTTGGTGCATGGAGGTGGGCGTAAGCTTTTAACTGATGCTGAAATGGTCAGCAGTATCATCCCCTGATCATAGCAAACAATGAAAGAATTGTAAGCAACTCATGGGCCAAATTTGTATGCTTTTAAGTTATTATGAAACACTATTATACTAGTACTTAATGATCAAGCTCTTTACAAAATAATATGGTTGAAAATATGACACAGCCCATCACTTGGCCGTTTATAAGAATGATTGAGTCTTTGTCCAAATTTTGCAATCATAGTATTCTAGAGGTGGCAAAAAGCAGGTTAGACGGGTTGGAAAACAACTTGGGTTTGAGACCGTTTGTTTTCAAGTATGGGTCAAAATGAGCCAGCTCTGGGTTTGATCTTATTACATTATTTTTAGGAAATGATAAACCGAACACATAATATGATAGATATATAATAATGCAAAAGTTTTATATTAAACTGTACAAACATATTATGTACCGTTGTGGTAAATTTATTAAATTGTGTGATAACCTATTCAATTATGGTTTTTTTTAAATTACTATGCTATAACTATATATAATTTAATGATAAACTTCATACAAAAAAAGTGATAAATTTATGTTCAGTAAATCTTGATCTTTAAATAAATTTTTTTTTTCATAAATCTATTTCTTTGAACAAAATTAGACAGATATTTAAATCAAACAAAGAAAATACTCAATGATTTATAATGTTGGAAAGCTCAATTTCATCAAAGTCAAAAAATCAACTCAAGTATTTTTGGTAGCCATATATAATATATATATATAAATGACAAATTTGTTGTCAAACATGGCCTACATACGAAAAAAACTAATTCCGTGTTCAAACATCTTATTTTAGTGTTTACGATCTTTTAAACAACTTTTATGTTCAGTAGGAAGTCTAAATAAAATCACATCCAATCATGAAACAAGCCTTATTCATTTAACAACCACAATAAGTAACGTAAATTCATAGAAATCATATCATATCCACCAATATGCTAGCACAAATGCAGCCCAAACAATTTTAATCCCTGGTGCCCAGTAACTTATAAAATTTATCCATATATTCATATCGTATTTTTTTTTACCATCAAATTATCAAATTTGTTTATATATGGCCATTAAACTTTCAAAATCTATACTATAAGAATATTAGAGAATTCAACTGTGATAACCATATACGAACAAAATTTGAAAGTTCACAATCATTTTTAAGCAATAACTAAAAGTTTGATAGTAACAATAAAATGCGATGTGTATATATCAAAAAAATTTAAATTTTCGTAGGCACTGATGCTGCAACTGTATAAAACAAAATACATTATCATTTTAAGCCTTTATCCGTGTGTATATATAATTATATATATAATATAATTCCATACAATCCAACAAATCCATTTAAAGCATTGCATTCAATTTCTGTATGGATAAATAAATAAAAAAAAAAACAGAAAATAAGAGAAAAGGGCACTCACAATAAGGTAAACGGCGGAAGACAAGATAACGGTGAGATAACGGCCTAAATAAGCATCAGCAAGAAAAGCTCCCAAAAGCATCAACAAATATGTAGCTCCAACCCAATCACTTACATGCGTTGCTGCATCCGGCAACGATTCTTTCATCTCCTTTGTTAAATACAACACTAAACTCGCCGACACCGTGAACGCCGACAACCTCTCGGCCGCTTCATTAGCTACATACAACACCATAATAATCAATCAATAGTCATGTAAACATGATTCGACTAACGCTAACTATAAAATAAACAGTTACCCAATCCCCACTATTTCGCGGGAACCAACCTTGACCTCTATTTCCAAAGACAAAAGTTTTCCAACTGATCCAACCCTGTTTTTTTTTTCCAAAAAACTATGAACATTATATATAGTCAAAAACTATGAAAACTATATAGTCAATTCCAACATTACAAAAAACAATTATACATGTTTATCTGTTTTAAGCTCAAATTGTTGAAATATAAACATGTTTATATGTTTGGTTCCAACTAACATAGAGTAATAAACAAGTCTAATAAGAGTTTATTCAAATTGGCATATACACTAAAAAACTAGACATGTTTATATAATTTCAATTCTTGAACTAAAATTATAAACATGATTATAATTTTAAAATTAAACAAGAAAAATCCAAGACATGTTTATATGTCCGGTTCAAATGGCATATAGACATAAACATGTTTAATATATATATTTATTCGAACCGACACAAAAAATATATAATATTATAATAATAATGATAAGAAGTACCGATGATGAAGGGAGAGGCTTTCCAGCCACCGGTGATACGTTTATTAGCAACTCTGCCTCTAAAATCAACGCTTCCATTAGTCACTAAATCCTCCATTGATGATGATGAAGAAGATGATGGCAAATTTGTATTACTGGAAGGATCTTTGGTGTCAAGTAACTGATAACTCATCGATATAATATATAGTTAGAAAATATATATATAGTTAGTTAGAAAATATATATATGTAAATATATGACTGAATAAAGTGTTTGGATTGAATTAAATTTGGTACAGGTGAGAAACTGGATTTTGATCAAATGTTGTTTTTTTTGAAAATTTAGTCGTGATTCTGTCAGGATTCACAAGTGTCCGGATACAGTGAATCAGGATTTTGGATAATTTGAAGCAAATTATGGTGAGTTAAATTTGGTAGAGAAATTTTGAGTCAATGATATTTTTGCCTTTTTGGTACAAGATATTTGGAGATATATTGTTTTCTTTATAAGATCTTTGCTTTTTCTTTACCTTGTGCCTATCATCAGTATATAAGATTAACAAAAAACTATTTTGACTTTTTTTTCTCCCAAACCTAAAAAGTAACTAACACCACCAATCACTGGGGTATATAACCTCAGTGGTATGAAAGTCCTTCAATGAAGGCCTCAATTTTGGGAGACCCAGGTTCGAGGCATGGAGAAGGCAAAGGTTTACTCTAATTTAAGTGTAGTGCCTTTGGGCTGCTTGGTTAGAGGTTTTCCTCCTAAATGGTGAATGGGGGCTACTACCACTGGTGGCACGATGATACTCCAGTGGGTCAGTTAGCTATTCCAAAAAAAAATAACACCACCAAATCGTCTTTTAGGGGCAAGGGTGCAGTCTTTGGCTTTTGGCTTGCATCGGCTCTTTGGCTTCATTGTACCCTATCCATCGGCAAGCATCAGCACTTTGCATCGGCTATATATATCGGCCATATTTGGCCGATCCTTATGAACGCTGGGAACGTGCTATGTGACCGTTTTTTTTGTTCTTGTGCCAAAAAATCTCTTGCCGGAAACCTAATTTATTTCTTGGGGGTTTTCGATTTTGAGGCAAATACTATGGTTTTCTTGGCTTCTATTGCCGGAATCCATGCCGGAAACGACTTGCCGATGCTCCTAACGTACAATACCCTTTTCCGGCGAGATCTGAAACCCCCTTTTGGGGTTTCTTTTCGTCGCCGACCAAAACGTTCACTTTTATTACGGCCAAATAGTTGTTTGGCAAGGGTGCAGTTGGCACTTTTCATTGGCTCTTTGTATGGCTACTTTTCCGGTGACCCCTTTTTTGGGGTTTCTGGTTGTTGTTACGGTTGGTACACGCTTTTCTGGTGACCTCCCTTTTTGGGGTTTCTTGTTTCCGTTGCTGCATGTTGTCCGGCTACCCCTTTTTGGGGTTTCTGGTTGTTCTTACGGTTGCTGTTTTCCGGTGACTCCTTTTTGGGGTTTCTGGTTGGTTCAGTTTTTCGGCGAGCCCTTTTTGGGTTTTCCGGTTAACTGCTGCTGCTTATGCTTATGATTATATGTATATTTATCTTTAATATTACCGTTAATTGCATGTTTGTGATTAGCTTGGCATAAAAATTCAAAATATGATATTTATTTCCTTTCTTGGGCCCATCGGGCCCCATAAATTCTTAGTTAATTAGGCCTTTCCCAATAGGGGCGTCGACACCCCATCGATGGGGTTATCGACGTCGACCCTATTGGTAGCAACCTCTTCCACGGCTCTTCGATGGCCTCTTCTTGCCCACACTACGATGGATCGATGCTGGTTGACGAGGGGGAGGAGCGTGTGTGGGCCTGCAACGGTCAAATGTTAAAAAAATTTTATTTTTTTCATCGACGGTTATTTAAAAAAATAAAAAAACCTCCTTTATAAAAACCAACTCTTATCCAACCATTCTCATCTCATCCACTTCATTTCATTCAAAAATATTTATACAAAAAAACACACTCTATACAATTCACCATTTCATAAACTAAATATGTCGAGTTCCGACGAAGATTCAGTTTCATCCATTCGTAGATATACAAAAGATCCCAATATGTTAAACACTTTTGTTGCTTTTCTAGAAGACGAAGAAAGAGGAGAAGCCGAGAGCTCGACAATGGCAAACATACCAAGAGCACCAAGAAGGACCGTACCCAGAAACCATGTAGAAGCCTCGACACGTTTATTTAATCATTACTTCGCCCCGGTACCCGTTTACCCCCTGATTATTTTCGAAGGCGTTTTCGAATGCCCAAGGAAATGTTTATTCGTATAGTGCAAGATATACATTCCTTTAACGCCATACAACCATTACCTGCTCACTTTGCTTACTTTCACAACGCTCCAACAGATGTTACGGGTCGTCCCGCTTTAAATATTTTTCAAAAAATGTACTTCCGCTATACGCCAGATGGCGTATGCTGCTAATGCCGACCAGTTAGATGAATACCTGGAAATGGGTCAACAAACGTCATACGATTCGTTGAACAACTTTTGCAGATGTGTTATTCAGTTATATCACCCAGAGTATATAAGAAGACCGACACAAGAAGATGTTGACCGACTGACCGCTAAACATTTGGTGTCGCATGGTTTTCTGGGTATGCTCGGAAGCATTGATTGTATGCATTGGGCTTGGAGAAACTGCCCAACCGCATGGCAAGGCCAATACACTCGTGGTGACAAAGGACACCCGACGATTATGCTTGAAGCGGTTGCTTCATATGATTTGTGGATTTGACATGCTTATTTTGGACCCGCCGGTTCGAACAACGACATCAATGTCCTCAATGAATCTGACTTGTTCGACCAGCTTATGCAAGATAATGCTCCTGTGGTACATTTCACCGCTAATGGCCAAGAGTTTACAAAGGGGTACTATCTAGCTGACGGTATCTATCCAGAATGGGCTACACTTGTCAAGTCTTTCAAGTGTCCCATGGACCCCAAGACCAGTAAGTTCAAACGTGACCAAGAAGCTGCAAGAAAAGACGTAGAGTGTGCATTTGGGGTGCTTCAAGGCCGCTGGAAAATCCTTCAACAAGGTGCCCGCCCATTCAGCATTAACAAAATTAAACGCATCATGTACTCTTGTGTGATTTTGCACAACATGGTCGTTGAATATAACGGTCGTGCAATCAGTCCTTTCGATTTGGAGTTAATTCCACCTACGAGGCCAGTCCGTACTTGGGACGAACGGGTTGACCTTCAGTTACGTATGACAGGGGAGTCGAACACATTTGGAACTTGCCGGAAAACCAACGTCAACGTTGAAGTTTAATTTCCAATAATGTTAATATTGTTTTTTTTCTTAATTTTTTAAATAAATGTAATGCTTTGTTTTTTTTTAAATAAATGTAATGTTTTTAAATAAATGTAATGTTTGATTTAAATAATTTCAAGTTTAATTTATTTATTTTTTGGATAAATATAAAATAAAATAAATAAAGTTGAGGAAGAAGTGAGTAAGAGGTGTTATTGGTAGTGAGTGTGGAAGAGGTGGATGAAGAGAGAGAAAAACTGATGTGGCAGTGTGGAAGAGGTTCCTATTGGGAAAGGCCTTACTATTTATAAGTATGTATGCATGGTTGTTCTCATACCACTTGTTTTGGTTTCTTATAGGAGGTTTTGTTTATTATGCTTTTACGCTTTTATGTTGTTTAATATATCCAATGTGGTTTCTATTGTATAGGTATTATGTTTTACGTATGGTTTCTATTTTATATGTATTGTTGAACTTGTGCTAGAGTATGTTAGGTCGCTTGTTTGTTATTCCTCCCTACTCATAATGCAGTCAGGTGTTACTCAGCGGACAGGTATGACTACTTTTACACCCCCTGCTTCTTACACTTTTGGCCGGAGGTCCCTTTGGAAGTAGTCTCTCTACCTCTGGGTAGAGGTAAGACTGTCTACGTCTCACCTCCCCCATACCCCGCATTCAGGGATTTGGGTCTTGTTGTTGTTGTTGTTGTTGTTGTTGTTGTTGTTGTTGTTGTTGTTGTTGTTTTTGTTGTTGTTTTTGTTGTTGTTGGTGTTGTTGTTGTTGTTGTTGTTGTTGTTGTTGTTGTTGTTGTTGTTGTTGTTGTTGTTGTTGTTGTTGTTGTTGTTGTTGTTGTTGTTGTTGTTGTTGTTGTTGTTGTTGTTGTTGTTGTTGTTGTTGTTGTTGTTGTTGTTGTTGTTGTTGTTGTTGTTGTTGTTGTTGTTGTTGTTGTTGTTGTTGTTGTTGTTGTTGTTGTTGTTGTTGTTGTTGTTGTTGTTGTTGTTGTTGTTGTTGTTGTTGTTGTTGTTGTTGTTGTTGT
>CM067173.1:32212089-32214589 GCA_034093135.1 Erigeron breviscapus | reverse complement strand
GGGGTCGGGAATTCGGAAGTCAAAGACGCCATGGCTGCCAACCCGAAGGTTTACCCCGCCAAGATACGCCCCGGATCATCCGAGTCCCATTTTTACGAACATTTTGTATCATCATCGCCATATAAACGTAACACCAGCAACCTAATTGTTCAACGATATCATCACCGACATAATACTACTTTTCCGGCTACCTATTGCTTTAATAGAACAAAATACGGCAACACTACCAAGGAAAAAAATCCGGCAACGCTACCGCTAAATCAATTCATATGACTTTCATCAAGTATTATAAATACAAATAAAATTATTTATGGTCAAAGTTGGTAAAGTTAAACTTTGAAAATTTAAGACATGACACTTCTAATATGACGGAGAGAGTTATTACTAAATATTATTGTACTATATTTATATTTGCAACCGATTAGTACATAATAATCATTTGAATATGTCCTAAAAATAATAATCTACAAACTAATTCAACGATACAATATATATTTTATAAATGAGCTTAGCTCTAGTCTTGAAATGAACAAAGCTTAAATTCAACTCACTTTATTCACAGCTTTACTTATGAAATTTTGGTAAAAAAAAGTTTCAATTACTTATACAATTTTATGAGACCTAGAAAAGCAACTATTGAACCTTTTACATTGACCGCATACGAAGTGCTAATTTGATGTTTAATTTGTGTTGATTGAAGCACTAGAAATCTTAGAATTAATAACAAGCTCTGTATTTTTTGTTAATCTCTAAATATATATAAAAGAGAAACCTTAATTCATAATTGGAGAAGTATGGACCCTTAGATGAAGTTCAACTTTTAATTAGAGTCATTAGATCAAATGATGATGTCATATACCTTATTTAACTTTTTTAGATTTAATTTTATTTTAATAAATTTAAATTATTATTATTTCCTTATTTAAGTTTGTAGACATTAATAATTAATGTTTTTAATGATATAATTATGGAAACTAATATTTTTATATTTTACATCATTTTTTATCTTTAAAATTAATTTTTAATTTTTTTACAATAAAATTTCTTTTTTAATGTAATATGTTTTTATTAAATTATATTTTTATATAGGATTTTTATCATATAACGAATAAAATTTGGTTATAAGGATTTTTGTATAGGATTTTTATCATATAACTAATAAAATTTGGTTATAAGGATTTTTGTATAGGATTTTTATCATATAACGTTTTTATTAAATCAATGTTTTGAAAACTGAACCGGATGTCAAACCGGCCTTCTTAATAAAAACTAAAAAACAAATATGGAGTCTATAGTAAGCTATCACAATTATATATCAGAAAAATAATTGTATGAAAATTGCAATGATATTATGCATAATTTTAACTTAGATTAACACAACATGCCATATATAGATTGATAATTAAATTGCTTAGTAATTTTAGTGTATAACTAACTTATTAGAGCAAAACTTTAAAGCACAAGTACAATGACAATGCAGACATATCCGGATGAATGAAAGACATCCAAAGAAACGAAAACCTTACTTAGCGAGACCTCTAATAGATGATGTATCCATTTTTCAACTGCCTGGTCACTGTTAACCGGAATTTAAACAACCACTAATGTAACTTCATGTTTTTTAGTGGTTTAATTCTTACCTGGTTAATATTTGTCAACTTATGATATTATAAAAATTTAACATGTTATTAATTATATATGTTTCCCGCGTATTACGCGGGTAATAATCAAGTTGTATATGAAACTATAACTTGTTTCACATATGAAAGTTCTAAAATAAAATGTCACATAAAACAATTTTAAAGCTTACACAATGAAAACCGAAACAGATGAAAACTACACAAATACTGAATCACGCAATATATTTAGTTGGAGTTCATACCTTTCGTCGCGGCTCAGATTCTTTTTATGATTAAGATTACTTAGTTTTAGACGTTACCACTCGTTTAATAAATTAATAAACCTCCTTAATCAACTGGCAGAAGGTATTATCGGTTAGACTCCATTGGTTTTCTGATTATAATGTAATGAGAGTTGAAAAAACGAAAAGTGAATAAATAAAACGAATTATATTTCAAAGAGAAAGGATTAAAGGTTTTGTGGTATTATTGTTCTATCTTAAATTAATTTGATGCCTGTTTTATATTACGGAATACATATTTCGTCATTAAAGGTGATCATATCCCATTGGAATTCCTTTTTAACTTATAAGGTTGGACGGAGCGCCTAGGGGAGGGAAGAGGTACCGGTCCGGTACCGGTTGGCACACCGCGCCGACCCCCGGTACCGGTGGGGTGGGGAGGGAAATGGTGAGGGCTGTGCCGGTTCTTGTGCCGCTAGTTTCGACCGTTACAAACTTAAAAAAAAAAAAAGAACGGGTCCCACCCCCAACGTCTTTCTCTTTCTCTTTTCTTTTCTTCTTCCTTTTCTTTCTTTCTTGCTTCTGCCGTGTTCTTCCTTTTCTTTCTTTCTCTTTTTTTTTTCAATCTAAACAATCAAA
>CM067173.1:32197089-32209589 GCA_034093135.1 Erigeron breviscapus | reverse complement strand
AAGTTGTATGTTTTACTTGTTTTATGTGTTTGAATAAAAGATTATGTGTTGATGTTGTGTTTTAAGTTGTATTGTTAATTTATTAAATAAAATGTTTTAGTTATTATTTTAAATAAAAAAAGTAGAAATAAAATTAAATAGAAAAGGTGGGGAGGGGAGGGGAGATGTGGTAAGAGGGAGGAGGCATTAGGGGAGGGGAGGAGAAGCAAAATCGGGGAGGGGAGGGGTGGCGAGGCGCTCCCCCACCCTAAGGCTATACAATATAGTTAATTTAGACATCTTTATTTATCTTATATAAAGCAGAAGTCCCTTCCTAGAATTTCTCTAAAATTAATCTATGTGGCACAGTTAAAACCTTTTCATTCACTTATTTCCATTAAAAAAAATAGATACATGACGTCATGCAATTATTAATATATTTTCCCAAATATTTCTCTTTTTCTTGATATGCTTATCTCCAAAAGAAATGTTCCTTCATCAAATTTTAGAACAATCAATTAACGAATATTGTATCAATCTTTTGTAATCAAGGGACGAGCAACAAAGTTTTGGGCATGTTACCTATATTTCGTTTCCCATTTTTTTCATCTACATCACTATGGCAACAATATCTCAATTACAATATCCTTGCGACCATGCATATTATTTCCGGGTGAACAAAGAGTAATATTTTGTATGCATTATGGACTCCTTCATCGGTTCCAAAATTATTGCCAACTTGATAAGTATACATGACTTTGCCTTTATTGGTTCCAAATTTTATTTTTTGCCAAACTTAATGAAAATACTTGCCTTTTACCATTCATAATTACAAACACGTAATTATTACAGTTTTCTTTCTTTTGAACGAGAGGGATACCCGGACAATGCGACGGCGGTGGCAGCGACGGGTGGTGTTAGTGGCAGTGGTGGCGATAACGGTGTAGTTATTAATGTAAAAGTAATTAATTTAAAAGAGGTGGTGTAGTTATTTTAAAGGTTAAAAAAATATTCATTAAGAGTATTATGGTATATTAAGTGGAAATATTTAAATTAGTGAATAAATGAGAGTGATCGTTTGAATAATAAAGTTGGAAAATATTTTAAGGACATTTTGTGTATATGTAGTGTGTGAGTTGAGAATGTTTTGAAAGTTAAGAGTATTTTTTGTTTTTTAAAGATAGAAAATTAATAAAGGAGAGAGAGATAGTTTGTTTAATAAAGAAGTAAAAATAATAGTTTTTGATCAACTCTTTGTATCCATACCCTCGAATATATTATGATTATTGATAATTCATTAAGTCTTTCTTAATACATAGTGGATGTTAAGTATATTTCTACGGTTGAGAATGTTTTGAAAGTTAAGAGTATTTTTTGTTTTTTAAAGATAGAAAATTAATAAAGGAGAGAGAGATAGTTTGTTTAATAAAGAAGTAAAAATAATAGTTTTTGATCAACTCTTTGTATCCATACCCTCGAATATATTATGATTATTGATAATTCATCAAGTCTTTCTTAATACATAGTGGATCTTAAGTATATTTCTATAATTTTATCTCGAGTCTTCTTTTTGCCGGTGACATTGTAACCGGAATAGTCAACAAGACTTTACATCCGTTTTGATGCGTTAGAACAGAAACCTGCATCTTTTAGATTTTCTAATGCGTCAAACTAGCTCTTAATATCACTTGGTAAACTTTTATGGTATGCTATCATAGTGATTGCTTATTAGGCAATCAGCTATGTTGTCGTGTTTTCACATGTAACAATTATATCACAATTATATAACTATAAATGAATTATCATAACACTACCCGGGTGCTTAAGCTATACATAAGAAAGCAACAACCCCTTTTTTTAAAATCTCAATTAAGAAATTGAAATACCTAAAATAACACTCTCTTTTATTCATTAATGTAAACATCTCTACCTACTATATCTATAATACCCTTAATTAAATAATTTACAACATAAATCCTCAATCCTTATAATAACTACACTACCTTCTTTTATATCAATTACTTTTACATTCACCATCATTGCCGTCCCCACCACCCGTCACCACCACCGCCGCCACCCCGCGCCACCACCACCGCGCGCCACTACCACCATCGCCGCCGCATTGCGCGGGCATATAACTCGTAGATACAAACAAAGGCTTATTGTCCTTTTGAGTTATATACAAACTTAATCCTTGGTAAATGTATAAAACATTTTGTGCTTTAACTCTCGATATGTCGTTAGTTTAATTTGATTTCATTATTAGTATAGCGTTCTATTTTGAACATTCAAACTTTTCTATCTGTGTTTTTATCATATTTAATTTTATCAATTCCACAGTCAACTATGTTATCGTATTTTCATATTTAACATTTACATCACAATTACTTTAAATATCATGAGTTATCATAGTAGTACCCCGGGTATAACCCGGGTGCTTAAGCTAGTAATATATGAAGATAAATTATTAAATGATAATAACAAATTTATCCGTCTAAGCTATTTTTATAATTTGTGCATACAAAAGGAATATTTTAGATAAGAAACATGTATATGGCAATACTAGATTAAACGTACGATTAAAAAAAATATAATTATGACAATAGCCATAACTATATACATGTCATAAAAGATGAAATGAACAGTGTGATAAAATCAAACATAATTTGAAATCCAATATGACAATTAACTTTAGATACCAACTAAGACAAAATTTATCCTTATCTATTAAAGTAAATAAATTAATAGGATCACAAAATTTCTACTCTCTAATCAATAAATTTTATAGATTACTAAGCATTTATATTAATATTTGATGGAAAAGCATGGACAGGCTTTAGCCTAATTAGTTATATTGCTTGTTTTGTGTTCTATTCGTCACAACAGATTTGGGTTCGAGTCAGAAAGAAAATGATGTATGTACAATTTCTTAAATTGCGAGTTACCAATTTTTGTGTATTGATTTCGTTATACAAATTCTGTAATATTAATATTAAATAACAAATAAACACTAATCGAAATACACATTAAGTACAGAGTAAATAAATTAACAAAAAAATAACTTTTGATTTAGAATAAAATCCAACCAAACTTTGAGAGAGCGATGTAGAATCGACCATGGAGTTGAAGAGGTTAAAGATAATGGTTTGTGTCGTGAATAAACCATTTAAGTTAAAAACCCCAATTCCTATAAATTATGGGTTTACCTGGCAAAAAATGAAATTTACGTACAGAGGAAGTCTTGAAAAACGATTTGGAAGATATAATAATTATGGTATTGTTATGAATTCATTATTGTGGCTATCCACATTGTAACTCCCATTGTATTTATGTTCATCATTATGTATGTATTAATTGTATCATTATCATAAAGCCTATATATAGAGGCTCATATATGTTGAATGATCACATGAATGAAATGGTCATCTTCTTGAGTCGTTAATATCATGTACAAGCGTCCTTTGATATATCCAGTAGTTGAAATTTCATGCCGCATTATCTTCATGTTGATATGCCGATTTCGTTCTCTTATAATATATGATAAAGTTGATGCCAACACTTATAAATACATATTCAGTTATAATCAACCTTCCTTTCCAATGCATCCTCATGGGATAAGATTTGTATCTTCTCAACAGTAAAATATATACAGTCTCTAATAGCTAAATGCTACTCATTTATGGTATTTTAAACTGAGTACTTTATCTTCACTTTTGGATAAGGATATTGTTCATTATCCATATCTTATCCATATCAAATGACCATATATACAATCCATTTGAGTATACTCAATAAATAGATATCTTCCAAGGAATATATAATTATCATCATATAAATTCCTTGTGAGAAACTGTTCAACACTTGAATGTTTGATTTTTCTCGTTCGAGATTTTCCTCTCACTTTCGAATATATAATTACCATACAGATCTTTTTACACCCACAATATATTCAAGTATATATCTCTTTAATATATTTCATTGGGCAAATATAATAAGTTCCGTAGCTTCAAGCTAAATATTAAGATAGACTTCACCAAATGCCAAGTATTATATAAGATATTTATAAAGTATTTCATTTATATAAAATATTGTTCTCGATAACTTTTCAAACATGTTCCAGCAAATTGGGTCAATAGACATGCTCCACGCATTTTATATACTTCAAGTAATCTTGCAATTTAAAGAATAAGGCATGCTCTCTGTATTATATATATCCACTTCGGATTAACAATATCTAATGAGCTCAAAATCATCCATGAGACGTTGTTTAATCTTATCATATATTGCCAGACTTATAAGAAATAAATAGTTGCATCCACCACATGAGAATGTGTCTCATTGTAATCAAGTCTATATCTTTGCGAAAAATCCTTATTCTATAATTAATTTCACAATGACCCCGGACATCCGATATATATTTATTCGTAATTCTCCCCTCGGATGTCCATCATTAAATAGATTATACCGTACGTATCATACTTGCAAATTCCTATTTATTTTTCGCACACTTCCAAGTGTATGGACTCAAGTTCCACACTTTTGCATATTTGGCCAATCATTAATATCTTATCAATTTATGTGCATGCATGCTTTCAAGATCCTCATAATTACTTATAGTACTTAGCGCTATATCAAATGCAAAATCATTATCGACGTCGATTTTTCCTTTTCGATTCCATACTTCTCCAGACATGTTATAGTTTACTGAGATCTCAATATTTAACATTCACTTTTTCAGGTACCTGAGGTTCTTCTGAAACCTTCATGTCTAGTGACTCTTCTGGAGTCTTGTTTGGGGTCTTTGTTACCTCGATTTGACCATCTTAATTATTTGCTCCTTTTCTCATTTGAGGATTTTTATTTTATTTTATTTGGAATCGATTAGTCTATCATGCTTCTAGCATGTCGTAGGCTCATTACTAATCAAAACTTGTCCTTCCGGGACACTGATATTATATGGAGCATTAGCAGCTTGGTCAGTTTTACTTACGTTGGCTGGCAATCAAGAGTTTTAATAAATGAGTTATCCCATGAACTTTCAATTTATTATCTTTGATGTGAGGATCTATATGATAATTCGTTCATACTCATTTCAATTTCAATTTCAAGCTGCTTTCCATCTCTCCCTAATATTGGGAACATTTCCCCCCTAATGTTGGGAACCAATTATATCATTGGGAAACTTAAGCCATAAACAATTCTTTAAAATGATGGCTTTAAAGAGTTATTCATAGATGGGTATTCATACCATCATACTCAATATTTTTTCCAACATTATCTCCAACATTCTTTGAAGTCTCATCTTTGTGCATTGTGGTGGAGCAAGATGAACATATTCCGCTCAACAAAAAGAACTTTTATGAGACATATTTGGTTTCTGACCGTAAACCAATTTCAATGGGGAGGAAATACGATAAACTATTGGCATGATGCAAATTCATATTATCTCATGTTGTATAACATGGCCCCAAACAATTAATAATTCATTTTACTCCCATATGATCATTGACATTACAATCAACTGAAAATACTTAATAAGCATTCCAACAAAAGCAAAACTCAATGATCATCATAATATTAATCATTATCGCCAATACGGTATGAAACATGCTCACAATAAGCAATCAATCACGCAAACTTCAAGTTGTGAATTTAGTAACCATTTAGACGATGCATCGGTTTTAAACACTAAATGGTCTTTTGGACGATGTAGAGGCCTAGTTACATCTCCTTTGCATATGTTCCATTCTTGGCATATACTTTCTCATAGAGAAAATACGCACAATTTAAATAATCACTTTGAAGAGTCTTTTGACCCTTATATATATTTTTGCATCATCATTGACCCGGGATGGTCTATCTGGTCATGCCAATTAATCAAACAATCTATATTCATAAACTTCTGGTTTATGACCACATGTGCTTCAATGCACTTGACATATTTCAAATCAGATCGGAGAATTTGGTACTTTCAAATTCGAATTTCTCCTTCAAATTACTTATACACCTTTTGAGCTTTCGTACAATTCAGTATAATATTTATATTAGCCTATAACAATATTAACAGCAATATGCTAAACATGTATACACCATTAATCATTCAATGATTTGTTTTATAAGCATATATATAAAACCACATATAAACGTTACACAAATATCCGAAACTTTATATAATCCGAGTCATTTTCAAGATATATATTTCATATACTCGTCAACTTTCAATATACCCATATACCTTTTCCTTTAATTATGATCCGACATTTACACAAATGTGATTTTCACACTCATGACCATAATGTATATTTATTATAATGACACATTTATCTTTTACATATTGTTAGTACTCATTGATCTTCTCATAATCAGAGACATCCCGTCTACTTACCTTAACCATGTCATTAGATAATCAAGGTTCATATAATATTACATTGACCTATAGCCATTTAAAGTGAACATACAATTCAAGTTACACTTATATCATTGATCAATTATCAAAATATTCCAGCATAAGCATATAAACCACGTCTAGTCCATGCCCATTACATTGATCAGCATACTATCAAATTCTCTTCAAAGAGTTAAGTATATTCTATAACATTTTGAGTGTACATCGTTACTTTGTTGACCGTACATATCAATTCACAATAATAAGTAGCCACTTTACGATATTATTCATGAAGAATCATAATCTCAATTAACAGTGAGTGACAGAACTTTAAAAAACTTCGCTATAATCAAATTAAATATCACAAACATTTGCTATGAATCATGCCATATAATCACGTAGATGTTTTAATACAATGATTATGCTTAAAATATTTTATGGGAATTATTATGGAAATAATCCAAAATGTTTTGAGCCATTCCTTTTTATATAAATTTTAGCATGTAAAAATAGTTAATTATCTCTTTATTATGTTGTGACTAAGTCATTAAGTTGAATTGTCTAAAAACCTCATGTTAAATTACATAGGCATGCACAACTAGCAAGCTTAATTATAACTAATACAACTCATATTCAGATTACAAAAAAATAAAACAACATGACCGTATTTTATTTTATTTTATGTCTGGTAATTATTATAAGAATTTTAACGGTCATTAATGGACAATCCATACAAAATTTAGATAAGTGTTTAGAATTAGAGATTTAGAGATATATGTAATCGATATACTAACCACCATAAATAATGGGATGGTTGATATGACTATAAAGAACTCTAAACTTCCAAAGTAATTACAAGTAACAATCCTATAAACATCAAGACAAAGAATCCTACAATCTCAAAGATAATCTTAAACAATCAAGTTTGATAACCTTCATTGCTTCCATCGATTATACAATATTATACGTTTCATCTCATACGTTATACTGGTTGAATATTAATTAGTATTTAGTATGATCTCATAAATGATAATTAAATAACAATATTCACATCTTTCATCTATAATAATTAGTACATATTGAATTGGCTTGTAAAACACATAAATCAAAAAACCAAAATTACTTTTTAAGTAGCTAGATGTAAGTGCTTTAAACAAAATTTTCAAACACAAAATCGGTACCAATTAGTTAATAAAATCGATAACCCATCAAAACTTTTCGGATGCAACTTTGGCTAGCTTATTAGGATCTATTGCACATAATTATAACCATTTTTATCGAAATATTATTGGAAATTATTTCCCTCCATCATAATTTGAATAAGCATTATAAACTTGAAATTTTATGTCATAAAATCACTAGACAAAAGAGTAACACGTAAAACTAGAATTAAAATCACATTCATGCATATAGATCGATAAATAATGAAATTTTACGGTTGAGAGTTTACCTCAATAAACGAAAAAGGAACTAGAGTCATTATTGACTATCGAAATCTCAAAAACTAACCTCCGAACCTTTTAAATTTGAATTGTTGATTCTGCATCATAACTTACGAAATATGGGATAATAAAAAGATTGCCTCCAAAATTAGCATCCGAAAGGAAAAAAAATCGATTAATATAAAAAGAAACAAATTATTATTTTCTCTCAATATATATTTCATGTAACAAATGTCAACTAATGAATGATTAGGTTTATAAAAAAAACTTTCGTTTGAAAACATATAGAATAAAATTAATTAAAAGAAAACCAAATCTGAATGTAAATCATGAGAAAAAGATTTACGATTTTTCAAGTAACATCAATATACTCAAAGAGCTCAAGTGATGTGATCATCAGGGGGAGAAGATACGCGTTGCACTCTTTTTCCCTTGACCATGGTTTTGTCCCATTGGGTTTTTCTGGCAAGGTTTTTAATGAGGCAGCATCCCCAAGCGTATCGAAGAACTGTGTACTCTTTTTCCTTCACTAGGTTTTTGTCCCATTGGGTTTTACCTGGTAAGGTTTTAACGAGGCATATTCTTTTGATTAGTGGATAGCCAAGGGGGAGTGTTATGAATTCATTATTGTGGCTATCCACATTGTAACTCCCATTGTATTTATGTTCATCATTATGTATGTATTAATTGTATCATTATCATAAAGCCTATATATAGAGGCTCATATATGTTGAATGATCACATGAATGAAATGGTCATCTTCTTATTCTTTCTATCATTCTCTATTGTTATAATTATTATATTAGTTATTAGGTCGTTGTTTCAAAACAGTATGAAATATGATACATTATTTGACCAATCAAAGTTCGGGAGATTTGATACAATCCCTAGTTGAAAACAGCCGTGATATGTTGGGCATACGGCATACCAAGTAAAGTGAGATTATGTATCAATAAGAACCTATTAAAAAAAGAAAATTAATTAGAGAAAACGAGCATGGTACCCGCGCAATGCGGCGACGGTGGTGGGGAAGGCGGTCTAGTGGTGTCGGTGATGGTACTATTGGTGGTGGTGGCGGTGTCAAGTGGTGTAGGTTGATGTAATTGTGATAGTGGAAATTTTTAGAAGATAAGGGCTTAAAGTGTTAATTATTAAAATAAAGGTTTAGAGTGTAAATTAATTTATTAAGGGCAAATTTGGTATTTTATAAAAACTCTTTTCATAGTGGGTGTTTATTAAGGGTAATTTAGTAATTCCGTATGTAACTATTGTGTAACTATTTCTAAAATGGGGGGTGTGATAATTTTTATAAAGAAGTATAGATAAAAAGTAAAAGTTGTATCAATAACTATGTGCCGTGGTTTAGAAAAAGTTAACAAAAACTCGCCTAGATCAAGTTGTTGTGATGTCGTACTCTGAAAATTGAGATGTTGGGTTCGAACCCCACCTCCTTCAATTTAATTTAATTTTTTTGTAAAGTGAGAGTATAACTATATACATGTGGCAGATGATGTGTCAAACTTTTAGACGAAAACGATACGAAGGTGACACGTAGGATAAAAGCTGACGTGTCAAGTAAAGAGAAGTGCCACATAGGATCAATCATATCGTCTCTTAGTTGTATATAGTTGAATCAAATTTAGAGGATCTCTATTTATAAGTTTGTAAAGATGTAGGCAGATAATGATATACATAATTTTAGGACCTACAATCTTAATCTTTATATATACTAAAAGGCAACTGACCTAACCTCAATTGACCAATCACAATCCTCAATTTCTCAAAATTAATCAAATCAACACATGTCTAAATTAATTTACACTTTTTGGTTTTTCATCACCAATTTACACTTTAACCCTATTTAAAAATAATAATTTACACTTTTAGTTTTCCATCACCAATTTACACTTTAACCCTTTAAAAAATAATTAATTTACACTTTTTGGTTTTTCATCACCAATTTACACTTTAACCCAATTTAAAAATAATTAATACTTTATTGCATAATGTCTATCTAATAACAAAATATAGCTAAAAATTAGAGAAGTTACAACATTACGAATTAATAATTATATCATTATTTTATTTTATATTATTTTTATATAATTCAAAACTTTCATGAAATACAAATACCATAACAAAACTACAAGAAGTTTATGTAAGTCCCAACTCGTTAGATGGTACTACTGAAGACACCTCTATGTCGATGGTGGAGTTACTTTGCAATATATGCACTGAACTGGAGACGACCAGTTGCAGTGTGTATATACCAAGTTGTAGATAGATTACTTATATAAATGACAATAAGTAAAGAACAATGCAATAATACAAATAACTTGTAAGATAACTTGATGAGACAATATGTATTTTTCAATGTGTAATTTATTTATTGATGTTAAATAAATTACAAGGTTGATGCGGAACCAAGATAATACAAGAATGTAAATATCCTAACAACCTATGAAATACAATTGATCTACACTCGGAATTTCTCAAGACAATCGAAACACTTAAAGTTGTGAAATGTTCCTTTTAGCGATTGAGAGAATATTGCACAAGTTCACCAAGAATATTGCAGGTTTGCAAAGTGTGAAGTTATTCGTCTTTGTGAAATAACTTAATATTCTTGGTGGTGCAATGACTTGTATTTATAGGCAAAGTTAACATTGGGATGTTAACTTTAGCCGTACAAATGTGGTTGGGAGCATTTAAGGAATAACATTTAATTCCTTAAAAAGCAGTGTAAAGTCGCATGTTAAAGTGACTTTACATAACCACCTTTATGTACCTTTTAATACTTAAATAATAAGATAAGGCTTATTATCCGGGTAAAGGTACATAAAACATACAAGTCAATTCCTCGTAATCAGTGTAAAGCTTTGTAAGGGCTTTCCACTGATGGTCTCCAGTTTGTAACTGACTAGAATGCCAACTGGGCTTCGCTGCCATTGCCATTCTCTATCTTCCATTTGTTGTCTTCGACTTCAACTGGAATGCTTCTTCAACTTGGTCAGTTCTCAACTGGAGGAAGTCTTCAGTTGCGTTACTGTACGGTGCAACTGGACTTCAATATATTTCTCGACAAATCATTAAGGTCTCCAGATACAACTGGAGACTGGACAGTTCACTGGACAGTTTCACTGGGTCTCCAGGTGCAACTGGAGACTGGCCAGTTTACCAGGTGAACTGGTCCTAACAAATTCCCCCTATTTGTCTAGAAATATAGTCTAAGTCTTTTTCTAGTTCTTGTATCTATACAAGTGTGAACTATAGAGACTTGTTCGATTTAAAATCTATCTAAGTTTCTAAGGCATTTTTATAGATCAATAAATGCCTTAGGTTTTTCTTTTAGGTTTGTTAGATTTTAATCTTTTATCTACCTTGTGGTTACAAACTGGTAACTTCATTTATACAAGGAAATGAAATTTATACAAGTTACAGAATGTAAATACAAATTACAAGTAGATAACTGAAGAAAGAACTTAATGAGATGGCCCTTCGCCAGTTCTTCTTCTCTTGGCAACTGAAGAGATAGGCTGAGTATCTTCAGGATCAATATTCAACTTTTGCTCAACATTTTCTTTATGTTGAATTTTCCCCCTTAGAAAGTTTACCCATGTTTTCTCAAACCTATTCTTTTGTGCCTTAGCATCCAAAACATTCACCATCTCCACCCATTCGCTGAACCCATATTGCATAGCACCAGGATTGTCAGTTTTAACCAGTGGCCCCCTGGTATAACTAACTTTGACTTGAAAAACTTTGGTGCCTGGCTTGATTGTTACATTTACACCATTAATAGTACCACTATGTCTTCTGGTTGACATGATCTGGGAGTAGTAGCTTCTAGCTTCAGATTCATTTGTAATTCTTATACTCCCAGCACCAGCAGCCAGTACAGCGGACTTGATGTCTTCATTGGATACCTCACCAGTTGGTTCAACGAATGTGCTAAGGTCAGCATCTCTTGACAGTGGTCTTCTTGGTTGTGGAATCCTTCTTGGTGGATTCAAAACCTTCTTCACAACCTTCTTAACATTTTCAATTCGTTTAAGAATCCCACTGGCCCTTATCTCCTTAGCCTTCTCCACTGAAATGTTTAAACTTCTGGCATCAAATTCAGCCTCATCCTCAGCATAGTGTCTATCCAGTTCTACATCCAGTATTTCTTTCAACTGGTCAACTATCCTGGGATCATTCTTGATCCTAACATACTCCTCCTTAGTGATACCCAAAAGATTGACATCACTCATTTCAAGCAACTTAATCTGAGCAAGATGTGCCCTGGCTTCAGCTTGGTTTCTTTGTTTCATTTTCTTTCTTTCTTTAATGTCATCACCAAGTCTGGCCAGTCTTCTACTATCACTATCTGAAACTGGAGGGAGTATATCAGCATTGCCAGTTTTCCAACATTACATCAGTGGCCGGCTGGGCAGATGCATCACCAGCTAAACCTTTACCTTTGTCCATCACATTCCCCCTAACACCCACATCACCAGATCCACCCACTTTGCTCACCAGCTTCAGTACTGGTAGCCACAACCAATTCTCTTCCAGATGAAGTCCTTCTAGGTGCAACTGGTGTAAGGACTGAACTTCTTTCCCCCTTGGCAGCATCTAGACCTGCCCTAATTGCTTCCCATTCAGAGGGGTGAAGATGGCAACCGGTCAAGAGGCTGCCATGATGCAACTTT
>CM067173.1:32194985-32196089 GCA_034093135.1 Erigeron breviscapus | reverse complement strand
TAACGGCAAATGGTCTTCCCAACTTCCACCAAAATCAATTGCACACGCCCTCAACATATCTTCAAGTGTTTGAATGGTTCTCTCGGTTTGCCCATCCGTTTGAGGGTGAAACGCCGTGCTCATGTCAAGTCGAGTACCCATGGCTTTTTGAAAGGCTTCCCAAAATTTTGATTTGAAACGGGCATCTCTATCGGAAATGAGAAACCGGCACTCCATGCTTAGATATTATTTCCTTGATGTACAAACGAGCTAAAGTGTCAAATTTATCGGTTTCACGAATGGCTAAAAAGTGAGCCGATTTCGTTAACCAATCTACTATCACCCAAATCGTGTCTCGGCCGCTTCTCGTCTTCGGTAGTTTAGTGATGAAGTCCATTGAAATATGCTCCCACTTCCATTCGGGCATCACCGGTTGTACCAACAACCCGGGTGGCTTCTTGTGATCGGCCTTAACTTGTAAGCAAGTAAGGCACTCACTCACATACTTAGCCACATCACGCTTCATGCCCGGCCACCAATACAATTCCTTCAAGTCAAAGTACATCTTATCCGACCCGGGATGGACCGAATAAGGTGATAGGTGGGCTTCATTCATAATAAGCGTTCTTAATCGCCGAATATAGGAATCCAAAGTCTTTCCACCATGTATAGCCCGTTATCATTCTTTCGGTCAAATAGTTGTTCCATGCCATCTAGGTTTTCGTTTCCAAAGTTTTCCGGTAGGGTCGCTTGAATTTGGGTTTCAATAATCCGATCACGAATACTTGGCCCTACCGTGAGGCTCATAGCTCGAGCCCGTCTTGGTTTCACTCTCTCCTTTCGGCTTAAGGCATCGGCTACTACATTTGCCTTGCCCGGGTGATAACGGATGTCACAATCATAATCACTGAATAGCTCTAACCAACGCCTTTGCCTCATGTTCAATTCACTTTGGTTGAAGATGTGTTGGAGACTTTTGTGATCGGTATAAATCACACATTTGGTGCCATAGAGGTAATGCCTCCAACACTTCAAAGCAAACACAACCGCCCCCAATTCCAAATCATGTTTCGGGTAGTTCTTCTCATGCACCTTCAATTGACGAGAGGCATAAGCAATGACTTT
>CM067173.1:32127485-32189985 GCA_034093135.1 Erigeron breviscapus | reverse complement strand
TTCCATATATTAATTCTTATATTGATAATGTTGTAAACCCCGTGTATTTGACACAGTCTAAAATCTAGTTGTTTATATATATACATAACAAGTTGATAATTTTCATCATGAAGATAACATTAAATATTAATTTGGATATATTGTGTTTTTGTGTGGATAATTACTCATCGGGCAATAGCTAAAAATCGTAGCATAAGGTTAATTTTGCCAAAGAATATATCATTTATGTCATAGGGTTATATATAGTGAACATGTGAGTTCAACTCGCAATTTAATCAACCCAAACATACTTAGGCCGGTGCCAACGCTCGGCGTAAAAGCTCGGCGTGGCACCTTTGTGCTCTTCCTGGGTTGGCACGGTGCTCGGCGTGAGCTCTTCCTAGAGCAACTCTTCCCCCCACCGCCGAGTGAGGAAGAGTGATTGTGGGGTTGATTTTGACTTTCGCGTTTTTTTTATCTTAACGGCTATAAAAAAAACCCACCTTATTTAAACTACCATTATCAAACTAAACAAACACATTCTATTATTAAACAAACACATTACATTACTTAAAAGACAACACATAATTAAAAAGACAGTACAAGATAAAAACACGAAATACATTCGTTAGCTACGATTACTCTTCATCATCTTTTATTGACATTTTTCCTATGCCACGGTAAGCGTTTTCGTCGAGCCACCACTTGTCGTGTTGCGGGCATTTGACTTCCCACGTAGTTTTGTCTTCCCCGCAATTGTCGTGGTATGATTCAGCCCAAGTGCATTGGTCACCCAACGTGTGACCGGCCTTAAAAACATCATCGACCACCCTCTTTACCTTCTTGATCTCATCCTGCAGAAACAAAGAATATGTCTCTTCGTGCTTCGAGACCTTGCGGCCTGGTGCTTGTATTGCCTCAACCTCTTGCTAGCATCGTCGTCTTTTCTCCCGTAGATAACCCATGACCCCAGAGAGTTCAGTTTGATGGAGGGTGTCCTCTTTGATATCAGCCATGATTCTTGTTTTCATCTCATCTTCGGTCAGACGAGGTCGGTGAACATTCTTTTTTGATGATGATGACGCCATTTGGTTAGAAAGAGTGAGTGAGTTTGTAGAAGAATGAAAATTGGAATGGTGATGAAATTGAATTGTTTGAGGAAGATAAAAATGAGTTGAAAGAAGTTGTTGTGATTTGAAATGGCTGTGTTAAGTTGAGTATAAATAGGGGTATAAAAAAAAAAAAAAAAAAAAAAAAAAAAAAAAAAAAAAAAAAAAAAAAAAAAAAAAAAAAAAAAAAAAAAAAAAAAAAAAAAAAAAAAAAAAAAACAAAAAAAAAAAAATAAAAAAAAACTAGAATTAGTGGTCATTACAACAAAAAATGAAAAGCTAACTAGATAAGGACTAATTTGAATTAGATACCTTCTTTGTAAAAAGAGTGGCATAGCCGCATAGATAACAACTCATAAACTTCAAATCAATGTAAACTATGGCCTAAACACAAGATTCCATACTTTGTATAAGAATTAGGGGCCAAACTTCTCATTACACCAAACTTGCCAAAAACAGAGAAAGAGACACGGGTCTATTCTGCCTGGCCCATGATCACCATTACAAGACATCTTTTTATTTCTATTCTTGCTTAAATCACCTTGTTTTCTGGACATCTTTGTATTTTTTTAATTATGGTATTTTGGTAGATGAAGTCTATTTATAATTACTTGATCTAGTCCATGTAGTCATTGATGTTGTCAAAACATGTTGATAGTTTATTGTATCCTATCAGGGGAATTTTCATAATAATCCGTTTTACTTTAGAATAATCCGATATGATTTCAAGTTGTTTGTCCGAAAGTATTATGACCAAGAGTTTGGGCTTTGGGATGTTACATAGAACATGATATGCCAAGTGTTACATATGAAATATATTATATATGTCTTGTTTTTCGTTTTTATCTCCGTTATTTTTAGTCATAAGTTTGAATTTTCATAATAATCCGTTTTACTTTAGAATAATCCGATATGATTTCAAGTTGTTTGTCCGAAAGTATTATGACCAAGAGTTTGGGCTTTGGGATGTTACATAGAACATGATATGCCAAGTGTTACATATGAAATATATTATATATGTCTTGTTTTTCGTTTTTATCTCCGTTATTTTTAGTCATAAGTTTGTATTTTCATAATAATCCGTTTTACTTTAGAATAATCCGATATGATTTCAAGTTGTTTGTCCGAAAGTATTATGACCAATGATTTTTGCCTCTGGAAATTTAAGGAATCGTTAACGCAGAATTTTAAAGAGCATAGTTATTAAACTTAAAAATAAAAAAAAAATAAAAAAAAACTAGAATTAGTGGTCATTACAACAAAAAATGAAAAGCTAACTAGATAAGGACTAATTTGAATTAGATACCTTCTTTGTAAAAAGAGTGGCATAGCCGCATAGATAACAACTCATAAACTTCAAATCAATGTAAACTATGGCCTAAACACAAGATTCCATACTTTGTATAAGAATTAGGGGCCAAACTTCTCATTACACCAAACTTGCCAAAAACAGAGAAAGAGACACGGGTCTATTCTGCCTGGCCCATGATCACCATTACAAGACATCTTTTTATTTCTATTCTTGCTTAAATCACCTTGTTTTCTGGACATCTTTGTATTTTTTTAATTATGGTATTTTGGTAGATGAAGTCTATTTATAATTACTTGATCTAGTCCATGTAGTCATTGATGTTGTCAAAACATGTTGATAGTTTATTGTATCCTATCAGGGGAATTTTCATAATAATCCGTTTTACTTTAGAATAATCCGATATGATTTCAAGTTGTTTGTCCGAAAGTATTATGACCAAGAGTTTGGGCTTTGGGATGTTACATAGAACATGATATGCCAAGTGTTACATATGAAATATATTATATATGTCTTGTTTTTCGTTTTTATCTCCGTTATTTTTAGTCATAAGTTTGTATTTTCATAATAATCCGTTCTCACATGGCATCTCCCAAATACTTTATCTCCATTATTGGTTATCATAACTTTGTATTTATTTTATTATAATTTATTTATGCTTTCGGTTGAAACGTTTGTGCTACATGATACATTTGTGATTTTGGCGTAGCATCGCGCTATTGGTCCATTGGGCCCTTCAATTGTCTATGGTCCATTAGGCGCTCTTAATGGCACTATGGCAGACATTAGTTCTTCATTAGTTGGCCCATTAATTTTTCATCTAAAGTGATGTCATTGGCAGTTTAGCACCATGTCATCAAGTCATGCCAACGTATTTAAATACGTCAGTTTTTCTGTTTTTTTTTCCTTTTAATACGAGTTAGTAGTTAGCGTTCGAAATATCGCAGTGACATCTAAATATTTAATTGGACAATATACGGAGTTTAAACCACTCATGTTTGGAATGAAACCCAAGACACTCGAAAGCCCCCTAATAATCTACTCTACCAATGTAGAAAGTTAAATTCGAACCCTGATTGATTTTTTTAAAAGTTAAGAGCTTAACAATGAGCCAACAACCCATAGGCTAAATACGGGGAAGGGATCCCCTCAAGTTGTTTTCAACTTGATTGATTAAGTTAGAAACATATTGACCTTTTAGATTGAAATCAAGGGTTAAGATTCAAAGATGGACTTTGAATCTTGACCCTTGATTTCAATCGAAGGGTCAAAATTTACCTAATGTCATGTTAGGCAACTTGAGGGAATCATCTCCCCTAAATACGCCAGTTGAAAAATAAAATAAACAATATGGAGACTATATGCAAAATGACTCACCAACTAAAAGTTATGAGTTCGACACACGAAGAAACAAGTTAGTTATTATATAAAATAAAAATTCCCAAATCAATAATTTATTGAAATGCAAAAAATTTACCGTTATTTGCAGATAAAAGTTCGAACCGAGCGGAGCCTAGCCCTTCGGACCATTTTCGATCTCTCAACTTCAATTAGCCACACATTCATTTTCTTTTACGGATTTTCACTCACAACGTAACTCGTCGATATATATAGTCTATAATACATCTATTTATAGCAATAACAACATGGTTTAATATATGAGCCACGTTGAACCAAGGGTATACTTTACTAGCCAGTAGCCACGTAGAACCACCTGCAAATCTATTAATGTCTCATTAATTAATAGGGTGGAGATGGACATATCCATGATAAGTTTTTACTTTTCTAATAATGGCACTTACTTATCGATGCATCTTATTTAAGTTGAAGTTATGTTTAAACCTGACATTACGTTGGCATGACTAAAATTAGAAGAACTTTTATCCCATGTTTCTTATGTCCAATCTTTCGTCTTCAAGTGTAATTATTTCTAATCATAAACAGTAAACTAGCTAGATACATGCCCACGCAATGAGCAGTACAAATAATGTTGCATTTGTCCACACTTTTAGTTAGTGTGAACAAATAAAAAATGTTGTCACGCTTTTATGTGTGTAAAAATGTGTAGAACTAAAAGTGTGTAGAAATTTATCTACTAAAAAGTGTGAAATTTTTAGTGTGGATAAATTCTACACACTTTTAGTTCTACATATTTCTACACACATAAAAGCATGACAAAATTTTTAAATTGTTCACACTAACTAAAAGTGTGGACAAATGTAACATTATTTGTAGTGGAGTGACGGCGGCGGCGGCGAGAACGGTAATAGCGATTGCGGTAAAAGTGTGGTTATTAATATAAAAATAATTTATGTAAAATGGGGTAATATAGTTATTTTAAAGGTTAAAGGATATATGTTGTAAATAATTTTATTAAATTATAAGTATCTTAGGTGAAGATGTTTTTAATAAAAAAAAATATTTTTTATAGTTCTGTAAGCTTTTATGAAAAAGGAGAAAACGGATTCCAATATATAGACCACAACAGTTAAAGTCTAGATAAGGTATCAAAATGGAATAATTATATATTTTAAATTTTTGTTATGATACCAGCTCTATAAACACGACTATTTATTTTAATTCTAAACTTATCGACATTGTTTATAATTTTATTTAAAGGTATACGTATACGGTATACATACAACTCGACTAAACGGGCACAATTGTTTAATAAAATCGATCAATTCATCACAACACACATTCTAAGTTTGGGAAGCTAGAAAATACCACTTTTACAAATCCACAACTTTTTGTGATGAACACTATACCTTAAAAAAATTCGATTTCTTCACCAGATGAATCAATTAGCAAGGGGCAAATTAAACTTTTGGATACAAGTCACTTAGCAAATACATAAGTTTTACATGATTTTATAAATACACAACAAATGTTTGAAAACAATGAAAGTTTTAATTAAACGATATTAATTAACTTTGATGATCAATAATAGTGGAATCATCTCTAACACTTGTAATAGCACTTGCTCCATCCCTACCTTTATACCTTCTTGCAACCCACATATAAACCACCAAATTAACCACATTAATCCCCATCAAAATCCAGTAAAAGTAATCCAACTTACTTGCATTCAAATCATTTCTCAACCATCCTTTCTCCTCTTTCCCTGTCGCCTTTTCGACGATTTTAACAATCGCGGTACTTAACCAACTTCCTATCCCAATTTCGCTCAAAAACATTGCACTGCTTATACTTCTGGTACCATCCGTTGCTTCGTCATAAAAAAACTCTAGTTGTCCCACATATGTAAAAACCTCTGCACTACCCATGAGGAAAAACTGAGGAAATAACCAAAATACACTTAAAGTTGTCGGGTTAGAGTGATTTCTACGTTTATGTTCCACGACTGCAGCTGATGCCATTGCGAAAATGGAAATGAAAAGGCCGACACCCATACGTTGTAACGAGGTAAGTCCACGGTGGTGGCCCGTTTTGGTTCTGAGGAATGGGACTATAAGTTTTTCATAAATGGGGACGAGGATTAAGGCGTTGATTGCTGAGAAAACGGGTATGGACCCAGATGGGATGACAAAGTTTGACCCGAGTTTTCGATCCATTAAGGCAGCTTGGCTTATGAAAAAAGTGGAAAGTTGTGCAAAGGAGATTGATAAAGCAATAGTTGTTGCCCAAATTGGTAAAACTCGAATGAAGCATTTGAATTCTTCAACTTGTGTTACTGTGCATAAGTTCCATCTGTTTCGTGTGATTGATGGTACTTCTGATGATTCTTGATCTTCTATCAGGACTGCTGCTTTATCTAAGAATCGGTATTGTGGAGTGTGAATAAGCTTTCTTGCACCAAAGATATCTGACTCTTGAGTGGTGACCTCGTAGAGTTTGTCGTTGGATGTGACACGAACTCCTCGGACATGGTTCTTGATGGCGACCACAATTACCTGCAGTGGCGGATCAAAAAAATTTATTAACATGTAATCACTCACTGATCAAGTGGACCCTTGGCTTTTGGTTCTTGTAGTACTGTCTGTGTGATACCCATCAACCTATAAGTTGTGGAATCAAGTCTGATAGTGGACAATTTTCCTATATATGTATAGATTTACGATTTAGCCTTTCTAAAAAGTAGATATATAAGTTGTGAAGTTTGGAACAAAGCTACAACCCAAATAATTACTTCATAGTTCCAATTTAAATGTCCCAATTTGACTTTTTGGATCTTGTTTTTTTAACCTTGACCGTAAATATATTTTACTATGTTATATAATACTTCATGTAAACTAAACGAATGGATTGAGTTTTAAATGTCTATTTATCAATATATTTTTCAATAAGTATTATATAAAACATATAAAAAGATTTAAGGTCAAAGTTGAAAAAAAAAAACTTCGCAAGTCAAACTAGGGTCTTTATAATGGTACTGAATAAATCTTTATAAGAAGAATTCTTACTTGATGTGTACGAATTTTAGCAACCAAATTACCTGAACAAATCTCGTGAACGGACTCCCCATCGGTTTCTTATACCGGTAACTCGAGAATCCAGCGACCAAAATCAAGATCGAAGTAAACATAGTTATAGTTGGGATACCAAAACCCCAAGCAAACCCTTTTTCTTGTTGCACATAAACCATAAGAGTGATTCCAATCAATGCACCCATGTTAATTCCAAAGAAAAACCAATTAAAAAACGCATACTTTTTCACAACTTCACCCTCATCTTCTTCATCAAACTGGTCAGCCCCAAAAGACGACACACAAGGCTTTATACCGCCGGTGCCAATGGCAATGAGACCAAGCGCGGTATAAAGGAAGGCTGTTTGATTATCGGATGCAGGGGAACATGGTCTTTTCAGACAAAGTGGTGGACGTAAGCTGTCGAGTTTAGCTGAAATCGTCAGCATTACCATTCCAGCAAAGTAAATGAGTGAGAAGACTATGATGGTTAAGAATCGACCCAAATAAGCGTCTGCCACGAAAGCCCCTAACAGAGTAAGTACATATGCAGTTCCAATCCAATCAGTTACATGTGTGGCTGCATTTGGTAATGATTGGTGCATTTCCCTTACTAGATACAGAACCATACTCACGGCCACCGCGAAAAAGGCTAGCCTCTCTGCCACCTCGTTTACTAACAAAAATAATATAATTAAGTTAATTAAGCTGAACAATTCATAAGTGGATCAGTGATATGTTCTTTCATAACTAAAAGTGATTAAAAGTTCGATATATATCTTTACCAATGATGAAGGGAGAAGCTTTCCATCCTCCGGTTCTTCGTTTATCAGCAATCCTCCCTCTAAAATCAACACAACCGTTGCTCACCAACGTCATCGTTGACACGTCTACACTCTCTAATTTCTGCAAAATTCAAAATAGACATACCTGTTACGATATAATCGCCAAAAGAAAAGTGGTCACACTCACGGTATAATGATATATATTACCTTATACGATGGTTGTTTTTTGATAGGTTCCATTACAATAGATGGTTCTATATACGATTTCTCTGATCTTTCACTAATTGTATCCATGACAACACACAATGTGTTTAAAAATTTAGATTTAGATTGAGCATATATATTGTATTTTTGGTTTCTAAATATGACTTCATTAGCTTGTTATAAAGGTATATTAATAATGTAAGGATAGTTGTTGGACTGTCTCTGAGTAGTGGGATGGCCGGCCGGCTTATTGAGTTGCATGGCCGTTTTGAATCATCTTAATTAAGGTTATTTGTGCTCAAAACTGCCGCTCCAAAGGTAAAATACTAAGTCAAACTTGCTAAAAAAAAGGGTTAAGTACACGGAAATGTAATCAACTAAGGCCGAAAAGTTATTGTATACATGAACTTACAAAAGGTTTATTGTATACATGAACCCTTAAAAAATGGTTATAGAGTACACGTTTTACCTGCTATTCCCTTAGCCGGTAACCCTTGTGAATTCTTACAAAATTGCTGACGTCAGCATGACGTCAGCAATTTTGTCTTATTCTTATTTTGTCATTTTCTGCAGTTTTTTTTTTTTTTTTTTTTTTTTTTTTTTTTTTTTTTTTTTTTTTTTTTTTTTTTTTTTTTTTTTTTTTTAAGTGTTTTCTTTTCTTTTCTTTTTTTTTTTTTTTTTTTTTTTTTTTTTTTTTTTTTTTTTTTTTTTTTTTATTTTTTTTTCTACTTTCTATCTCTTAATTTAACGCTTTTAACTTATTTGTACCACTTAACTTATTGGTTTTTTAACTTTAGTCTAACTTTTTGTATAAAACTTAATTATAGTTTAGTTTTAAAGTTTTTAATTTTTATCAATTAACTTTGGGTTTCTAACTTTAATCATCAAATCTTTTTTTTTTCTTTACTCTCTATCTCTTACATTAAGGTTTCTAACTAAACTATAGTAAATTTTATGTGTCCAAACTTTTAGGTACCGTTGTATGTATAAATGCTTGCATGACGCAGTGTCGATCCCGGACAACGTCCCCCTGGGGTCAAAAAACTAGTTCTAACTACACACATTCATCAGAATTTAGAACCATAAGAATTAAAAAAAAAATAAAATCGGATCTCCATATCTCAATATAAACCGCAGCCAGTCATTCACAATCTACCGTCTTCATGCGTAGTCCATTTCATGCCGTGATGCATCCAAGAGAGAGTGATTTTATAGTATTAATATTCCTGATATGTGTGTATGTGTTATGTAAATATATATACTGATACATATTTACGTGAGGATATGTATATAAAGCTGATAAAGTTGGTTTATAAAGGGTTGTTTGGGAGTAGAAAGGAAACGATGTAGATAGAGAGGAACTGTGAGAGCTAAATTATTTTCTGTTCCTTCGATCAATTGTGTGAAAAGTATATACTTATTACTATGTGTTTAAATTTCAGTGATTTTCCAGAATTTCATTATAATCATATATGTCGCTTGTTTATAGTTTTGTTCAACTATGTGCATCAAAAGTTGATTTTGATTTTGTTATTTTTGTGGGCTTTTTGTGTTTTAAGTTGTAAATATGCACATTAAAAGAGAGAGATTAGAAAAAGTAATTTGGTTTTATTGTTACTTTCGAATAAAAACATGACGGCACAAAAAGGGTACTTTTGTGTTTAGCTACATGAACTAAATTTTGGTTAGAATTTATATATTGAAGCTATTTTAACGTTACAAACCAACTCAGTGTATTTTTATGAGATTCATAATCTATTAATGAATTATGTTTCAATCAATTCTTGTATTTTTACTTCTTATTAACAACTTTAGCTATTATGATCAAACACTTAAATAAATTTAAATAGTTTCAATTACCGGCTTTCAACTACATCAACCAGCTACAGCCACCGGTTGCTAAACATTAGTAACCAATGATCAGCTATTAGCTAGTTTTGTCAAACATATATCTGTATACCAATTTACTGAATCTATTAAACGTTATTTTCATGTAACTTTTTCTTCTATATATACTGTCAATATATACATCAGTTTATACACCCATAAACCTTAAACAGATAAGAAGAAAGAGGGTTAACTTATTATTTATTTTTTTTGGAAGCAAAATTTAAATAAAAAAAAAAAAAAACTGAAAACCAACCTCAATATAAACCGCAGCCAGTCATTCACAATCTACCGTCTTCATGCGTAGTCCATTTCATGCCGTGATGCATCCAAGAGAGAGTGATTTTATAGTATTAATATTCCTGATATGTGTGTATGTGTTATGTAAATATATATACTGATACATATTTACGTGAGGATATGTATATAAAGCTGATAAAGTTGGTTTATAAAGGGTTGTTTGGGAGTAGAAAGGAAACGATGTAGATAGAGAGGAACTGTGAGAGCTAAATTATTTTCTGTTCCTTCGATCAATTGTGTGAAAAGTATATACTTATTACTATGTGTTTAAATTTCAGTGATTTTCCAGAATTTCATTATAATCATATATGTCGCTTGTTTATAGTTTTGTTCAACTATGTGCATCAAAAGTTGATTTTGATTTTGTTATTTTTGTGGGCTTTTTGTGTTTTAAGTTGTAAATATGCACATTAAAAGAGAGAGATTAGAAAAAGTAATTTGGTTTTATTGTTACTTTCGAATAAAAACATGACGGCACAAAAAGGGTACTTTTGTGTTTAGCTACATGAACTAAATTTTGGTTAGAATTTATATATTGAAGCTATTTTAACGTTACAAACCAACTCAGTGTATTTTTATGAGATTCATAATCTATTAATGAATTATGTTTCAATCAATTCTTGTATTTTTTTTGGGGACAATATATATACATACATATAAACAAAGTTGGTTTATAAAGGGTTGTTTGGGAGTAGAAAGGAAACGATGTAGATAGAGAGGAACTGTGAGAGCTAAATTATTTTCTGTTCCTTCGATCAATTGTGTGAAAAGTATATACTTATTACTATGTGTTTAAATTTCAGTGATTTTCCAGAATTTCATTATAATCATATATGTCGCTTGTTTATAGTTTTGTTCAACTATGTGCATCAAAAGTTGATTTTGATTTTGTTATTTTTGTGGGCTTTTTGTGTTTTAAGTTGTAAATATGCACATTAAAAGAGAGAGATTAGAAAAAGTAATTTGGTTTTATTGTTACTTTCGAATAAAAACATGACGGCACAAAAAGGGTACTTTTGTGTTTAGCTACATGAACTAAATTTTGGTTAGAATTTATATATTGAAGCTATTTTAACGTTACAAACCAACTCAGTGTATTTTTATGAGATTCATAATCTATTAATGAATTATGTTTCAATCAATTCTTGTATTTTTTTTGGGGACAATATATATACATACATATGTGTATAGATTTTGTTTGTGTCATTTTTGGTTTGCCTATTAGAGCATGTTTTATGTTTAAAAAGCATTTTCTAGACAAGTGATTTAAGCTCAATACCTTTGTGAAAGTAAACATTTTTATACAAGTTTGTTGCAGTTACCTACTTTGCTATTTGGTAGTTGTTAGTTTGTGGACTTTGATGGTATATGTTTGACATTAGTACCAAATAACATCATGTTCTAATCTACCTTTTTAATCTAGTGGGAGAAGTGACAAAATGGTCATTAATGCTTCTAGATCGTATTAAGGTTTTTATTTGTTTAGGTCGAGCAGGAAAAAACGCCAATGGCTCGTATTAAGGTTTTATTTGTTTAGGTCGAGCTGGAAAAAACGCCAATGGCTCGAATTCAAATATACAGACAAATTTTTTGTAAATAATGACTAACATTAAAATTTTTGATATTAATTTATAAAATTACAAATTACATTCGACTATCTTGAATTATTACATGACTACCTTGAACTATGACATAATCTAAACTAATACAATATACCATATACACGGTCTAATAGTTTCAAGTTATATTTTAGACACTAATTAATCAAGTACACATTATACATAATATAATTTAAATTTGTGAACCCTCAAAAAATTGGGCCTAAGCCAACAGTCGGATTGGCAGGGCCTCGATGCCTTCCGAGTTGATTTTGTTTATTTTTGCTAGGAATTGCTTAACCATTTATGAACGCAGATTGCTTTTTGTATTTTGGAACAGTTTTTGGTTTTTGTCGATGCCATTTGTTAACTTTGAATATGGTCTTTATTGTTGGTAAATGAAATTCTTATGAAATGGGATTTTCAAATTCATTTCCATTCCAATGTATAATGTTACCTAGGGATGTGCACGGGTCAAAACCCGGCCCGAACCGGGTTGACCCGCGACCCGTGAATGCATGAAAAACGGAACCGTGACCCGGCTCGTGAAGGTTTGTGCCGGGTTGGTTCCGGGTCGGGTTCAAGCGAGTCATGAATTTACGGGTTATTTGCACATCCTTAATGTTACCAACAAGTGAATGATTTTGTGGTCCATTTCTCTTTGACGATTCTATGTTTATATTAAACAACGAGATGTGATGCGGCAAAATCCAAATAATGTAAGAGGGTGTAACCTACGAATAGTAACTCGCCATCAATAAGAACTTTGACATATGAAATAGATATTTGTTCAAAGGCACTACTCCAAATAAAACCAAGAATTAACCTGTAGTTTTATACCCTAACGGGATCAGATGTGGTAAAATCCGAATAGTAATAAAAAAAAAGTTTTCAATATAATTATTTAGAAACCCAAAAGGAAAAAAATATACATGAAACCAAAAAATAACCCGTAATAAAAACCCGAACGGAATGTGATTTGACGAAATCCAAAGAATAATACGAAATATAACATGGACGAATAGTAACTCGCCTAACATTCCATTGTCTTAATATAGTATATAATGGAATTGATTTTTCCTATTTATGTCATTTCCCCCCTACATTTCTAAAATAATTCCATCTTTTATCATTTTTCGTTACCAAACACACGTAAGGATTGCATTTCAATGTATTTTCATTTTTCTAATATTCAGTCGGTATACGACATCGGAGAAACCTCACCTTATAATGGTAAAGCCTTGCACGACTCTAGAAAACGAGATTTTGACCATGACCCGTTACAAATATTCAGAGGGAAAAACCTCAAGATTTTGCCATCGTTAAGAATCGAACTCAAGAACTTAGGTAATATCCATAAATAGTGCTTGGAATGATACGAATGACTTGAGATTTTCAAGTCTTTGAGTTTAAAATTAGATGTGAACAAAATATTTCCCGAGCTGGATTTAAGGGTCTTCGAAAATAACCTGGTTTACTCTTAATAAGAAGGTAGAAAATTTTGGACCCCGCAACTAATTGTCTTGTTGAAACAGTTACGTTATTTTAGTATATTTGCGTTGAACCTTCAACCACTTAATTGAAAATAATTATGTCATGAATATGCTTGTTTAAAGGTGTGCAAAAAATTAAAAAGTAGCCCGTAGTGGAAATTAAAATGGGGTGTGATATGACAAAAACATCAATATATCATTTTAGAATTCAAGCGGATGCGATGTAGCAAAAAGCAAGTGGTGGTACGGGGTGTGCCACAAAAGTGTTGAATGACTCAAAAGGAAAAAAAGTGTGAAAAAACTAAAAACTAACCCGTAGTATAAAAACCGAAATGGATGCGATATGGCTAAACCCGAATAGTGGTATGGGGCGTGACATGGACGAAAAGTAACTCGCCACGCAATCCTATTCATAAGTCATATTAGAAATGAATATGTGAAGAAATAATGCCGCTAAGACCAAACATGACGTAGAAAAATCAAATTTACAAAAACAAACATATACTTAAAAGATTTTATGATTGTATATGTAGAAAACATTTTAGTTTATTATGCCACAATGAACATGTTCAAAATGACAATATAAATATATATATATTTATTTAAAGTTAGGACGAAAATATGGTATAAACATGTTTCTTAAAAGAAATAATCCGTCACGAATTTCAGACAAAATTTTGCGAACATAACAACAAAAAGTCATTAATAAATAATTGCGATACCGATAAGGTTTCCCATTATACTATATAGTATAAAAGAAAAACCTTAATTTCAAAATGATGTACTCTCTAAGTATATTGGGATAAATGGATGGGAACCTTGTGGTCTCATATACCATCTTGATACCCAGAGCACATATCGAATGGAATTCATGTCCGGTGAATCACCATGCATCCAAAGCACAAGATATATTTCTCTACTTGCTTTTGGCAAGGTTTGTACATGTGACCTTGCAGTCTTCATCGATTTTGTGGGTCCATTTGATCATATGGTGGCGATACCAATTGATTTATGATGAATTGGTATTCTTTGAGTATATTTGAGAATGAAGTGCTTAATTTGTTTTGTGATTTTCAAAAACTTAATAATGTGTTATATCTTGGATAGGACATATTACACTTTTGTACTTAAAATTACTACTATCAGTTTTGAGTAGTATTTGTATCATTGTATGCAAAAGGAGAGGTAGATCATGGTGACATGTACACATGCATTGCAACTTATACGTTTTCTCTCTTCACTTGCGTTAATTTGATGACATTTACAGAAGTTGTATGTGTTTTTTCTCACGTAGTTAATTATTGACATTGCTTTCTAGGCTGTATTAAACGACTGTAAAGAAGAATCAGTGTAAAGTTAGCTTCATGTATGCCCGCGGCGGGTAGAATTCTAATCTAAACTAATTAAAAAAATATAAAGTTAATAAAGTTTATAATGGATTTTTCAATACTAAGGAGTAAGGACCATCTTTCATTTTCGATTTGAATAAATGGACTTTTTAAAATTCATTACGGCCCCAAACTTTTTAAACCTGTACATATATATACAAGCATACACAGTCACACACCCAAAAAAAAAAAAAATTAATTAAGGAGAGAAGTATTAATTATAGTTGTCAGTAGATATGTTATTGTGTGTGTATAAGTATATTTGGAAACTATTAATTACACATGGTAGAATATGTTGTTGTAGAAAAGGCAATTATTTATTGTTACTAAAATCAAATAATTTGTGAAATGTTGTTAAAGTAGCAACATGTCCGTCTCTTCTGGTCTTATGTATATGTAAGTATCCACCTTCTTGATACTGAGTTTCAAACCCATTAGTCTCAGTCTTATAACCATAGCTTTCTCATTGTAAGAATCCACACTCAGCTCTACAAACCTTAACAACAATCCTCTGGACCAAAAACATGAACATCAAAAAAACAAACTGTTTTGGCTATCTGTCATTAGGATTGCCTTTCTTTACATGATAATCTCTTTGTACACCAAAAATTCAAACATAAATAATAAAATCAATATCATCTAAACTTCAAAAGTGCTATCGAGAAAAGTGAAAGTTATGGGTTTTTTTACTTTCTTAAAACAAGGTCGATATAGGGCTTTCTTGTCATGAAACCAAGTGGGAGTCTCCACTCATAGAGAAGTATTGGGTAATGACCGTCAAAAGGGCTGTGGCAAGTTCAACACCTTTCAAAAGGTAGTGGATGTTCCAGAAACAAACACGTATCATATTTGATTCAGGCACATACACGTAAGGTTTCTTATTGTATTTTCACGCTTATAAGTATAGACAAAGTTTTATGTATATTGTATTTCTTCATCCTTAATAAGCTTTTAACATATTTATCTTGTCTGAAAGAAGTTTAAGATCTCATATTTGTTCTAGTGCCTCAAGAAGCGATTACCTCATAGAGGGATCTACCATTCACAAAGATGAAATTTGTTGTGCCCTCAATGAAACAATTTTTGAAATAATGCCTTCCTAGATCATCAAAGGAGAGTATCTTGATGTCCATAGAATCCACAATTATAAAAAGCTGCTTGATCGGCCCCAACTCTCAGTGCGACTGCCTAAGCTCCAACCATATCTTGGCTTGGGGGAGGAGTTGTGTTCTTTGCCGTTCAAAATAATCACAAATATCAATCTTGAAACTTTAATAGATACATGAGTAAGCACCTAATTAAATATTGTACATGGGAATCTATGGTATACTTGCATTTCCTTAAACCTGATATTGTAAGCCGTGAACTTTGGTGCAAAAATGCCAACCGAGTAGCTGAAATAAGTGTCGTTACTTGAACCTGCATTGGCGTTCCAAGAGAGAAATGCCACTATTGGTTCACTCTTAAAACGCCAATGTTGGTTCAAGCAACACCACTGTTTTTAGCTACTTTGTTGGCATTTTCGCCCCGAAATTCATGGCTTACGATATCAGCTTTAAGGTAATGCAAGTAAATTATAGATTCCCATGTGCAACTTTTGGGTTTCGACTTACGTATTTATTTAATTTTCAATATTGATATTTGTGATTGTTTTGAACGGAAAGAACAAAACCCGTCCCCCAAACCCATGTGAGATTGGAGCTCATGTAGTCGCACTGATAGTTGGGTCGATCAAGCAGCTTTTTATAAGTGTGTGTTCTATGGACATCAAGATACTCTCCATGATGATCTAGGAAGACATTATTTCAAAAACTGTTTGAGTGAGGGAACAACAGATTTTATCTTTGGAAATGGTAGATCAGTCTAGGAGGTGATCACTTCTTTAGGCACTACAACACATATTTCATCACAAGATAATCGTTCAAACTTATAAACACGTAAAATATGTTGAAGTTTATAAGGATGAAGAAATACAATAAGAAATAAAAATGTTCAATTCATGCTTATTGTTGTAGATAAACGTCGGCACTTTTAAGATCAGAAACACAAATTTGTCTACTGTTATAAGCGTACGTGGATATACTTAGATTATAAGATTTATTTCACGTTTATAAGTGTAAACGACTTAACCAATACACACACATTTGCTTTTAGTGAAAAACTAAGGGTGCAAATCATAACTAGCTTTGTTGTAGCGAAAAATACATAGATCAAAAGTAACAATTTCTCTTTTAGTATTGTACACTGAACTCGGTAACAAGTGGCCCAGGGATCAATGGAGCGGTAGCAGCACAACAAAGAATTTAGTTTTACTTATACTCCTTCATTCGAATCGTTAAATCTTTATTCTATTTCCATTTTGATCACAAAAGATCTCATATTAAGCTAAAGATTCAACACTTAAAAAAAACATTTCATTCAATAGCATAAACTATGTTTTCTGCATTGATCTTGACCAACTATAGCATTTTAAATATATGACTAAGTTAATATTTGATTTAATTTTGAAACGAGTTTTGTTAGAAAGTAGACTCGAAAACCGTTCAAAGGATCCAGATTCCAGACCACACAAAAATCCCAGTTACATGTTCTTCACTATGATTTGTATAGAGCAACATACTTTTTACACTTTGTGCAACCTCCGTTATGGGTTGACACAAATACCATTCAAATGAGGAGAACCAATTTTTTAGATAACCCATAAGCTAATTATTCCAAAAATTGGTTAATTTCTGTAAGTTACAACTTTGAAAACTAGACAAGCCAACTCATTTTACCTCTAGATATCACAATTTCACGACTCCTTGCATATATATATATAGGAGAGAGATCAAATGAGTGAGTTAAGGAGAGAAGGGAGACAAGGGAGAGAAGGTCTTTTAAACCAATCAAAAATTGACACGTGGATAAATCAATAAAAAAGCACGGTGACAATCTTGTAAATAATGTGTGTTTATATTATAAGTCCCGCGGTGGCATTTGTGTAATTCTTATCCGTTAGTTAGTTGACGGACGTCCGTTACCTTCCCTGATGATATCTTAAGCCGTCTTTTTCTTTAATCTTCTTTTACATGTGCGTTATATATACACCAAATTTTCTTTGTGGTTTTTTGTTCTATCCATCATCTTCTTATAAAATCCTAATTTTAGGGTTTTTTTTCTCTTCATTATGTTTAATCTTCATGAATTTGATGAAAATCAAAGTAATTATTCTTTAATTATCTTCTATTATATATAATTTTTTTGGTTGTATAATGGAGCTTCATCTCATTTTTTTTACTCAACTCATTGTAGCACGTTTGCCTATTATCGAATTGCAAAATATAAGATTCGATTCAGACTAGATGCTTAGAATATAACTGGCGAGGATAACGATGGCATTTAGATGTCTGCTTCCGCTACTCATGATGACACAAGGCCTTCAGGTATAACTTATAGTAATTAATTACTCCGTAGATCTCTATTAACTAATTTCTAGAATAATGGCTACTAACTTTAAGCCACCAGTTGGTTGGAAAAATGTTATTTACACTGCTTAACTATAAAAAGTTAAAACTAGGTCACATGATAAAGAATCTGATCGACTTTCTTGACACCAAATCCAGTCAGAAAAGATGGACTGATGAAAATACTCTTTATTCATATATGTTTTCTTACAAGAGGTATCAAGTTTGAATGTTGTTCTAGGTATTATATAGTGGGTGAGTCAGCTTGAAGTGAATGAAAACTCATTGATAGTTCAACTGCACGCAGCTTGAAGTGAATGAAAACCAACCAAGATATCTTTATATCAGCTTGCATATAGGTTAGCTCGGGTACGAGTCAGCTTGCGTCTCAGTCAGCTTGGATGACTCTCACTTAGCTTGGGATGTAATCGGCTCACAGAAGATTCAGATTACATTCTACTTAGTTTATTTTTGCAAGGTCATATTGGAGTGCCAGATTGAAGAAATATCAGCTTAGTTTATTTTTTCAAGGTCAGATTGGAGTGCCAGATTGAGAAATATTAACTTGGAGCTCTATCAGCTTATAAGTTGGATCATATTCGGTTGACTCAGCTTAGGTCAAGGGTCATCTTGCAAGACCAATCAGCCTTGAGTGATTTAGTGTAAATGCATGAAAGAAAGCCTTGCCAACATTCATCACATTTTTACTTTAAGACCTTGTTGTAGTGATGGTTACAATGATTTCAATACATTTCACTTGCAGGTGAGCTCTCTGCTATGAATGCTATTCATTTTTCTTTTACTGGTTTAGAGAAAGTAATGTTGCATACTTTAGCAAATCCAACACGGGCATGATGGTAGGGTTGGGTAAAATAGTGGTTATTTTCAAGTATGGACCAGATACGGACATGTGGGATTGACCAGCTAACACACTAGTTATTTGTACATATCAAATATCATTATAAAGTTCATTCTGCACATGTGTAGAACATGTGTATATTTGTCTACTTGCTTAGTTGTTTACACATGTGTAGCTAGGAATACTTGTATTAGTTCTACATCTAAACTATCAATAGAAAGTCCATTCTACACATGTGTAGAACATGTGTATATTTGTTTGCTTGAATATAGGTCAGGTTGAATTTGGGTCAGCTTAGGGTTGGGTCAGATTGAATTTGGGTCAGGTTAGGGTTGGATTAGCTTGAATTTGGGTCAGCTTAGGGTTGGGTCAGATTGAATTTGGGTCAGGTTAGGGTTGGATTAGCTTGGAATTGGGTTAGCTTAGGGTTGCATCATATATTCATTAAATAATTTGTTTTGGTAAAGGTCTAGCACTTTTTAGTTGTGTGCATGCGACATTATCAAGTGAAGTTTCTTTAACCCGGGTTTGTTATTTGTTATAGTTAAATCAAGCCAGTTTCTACATTGTTCAGTATCATTGTGAAATCGATAAAAGTTTATTACGAACCGAGCAATAGTTTGCCATGCAACTTGCTGGAGGAAATTCTGTATTGGCTTTTGCAATGACTGTAACAGCTAGTTCATTGGCAATTTTGATTGTAAGTTCCCAAGTTGTGAAGCTAATTTTCTTCTTGAATATTAAGGAAAAATTATATCTTGGGTTTTCATGTACTCATAATTAGATAAATTATTTCTGTTTACACTTGTAGTTATTCGCATTTTTGACAACACAATTACAACATTTTTTAATGGTGTTGTAGGGCTTCTATTTTTAATTAGTGTTCATGCTGATGGAGGTCTTCCGTTTATATCATTTATCTCATAGTATAGAAAACTGTCTGATATCTTATTTAGTTAAAAATCTAATCTGTTGATGAAATTTGATGAAGGCAAGCCCACATATCTGATTTAACAAGGATGGCTTATTGATGAAATTAGAATCTTTTATATGATGCAGCTAAGTGTATCAACTATACTGATGACCTTTGGGAACTAGTTTGATCCGTATGGCGCAATGAGCAGGCCCTTATATTGAACAATCACATTCAAGCAGGTAATCAGTGACAACTTCCGTTGGGCATTTTTTTTATCACGGGTATGTGATAACTCTCAAGTTAGACTTCTGAATGCTATAATTTTTTGCTGAATTATGAACATTATGAGTATGATATAAAAAGTTGCAGTTATTGGTTTTCATAGGATTGTAATTAAACTAGTTATGTGTTTGTTCTTTTTTAGCCTTCGGCGACCAAATATGGTCCCTATAATTACACTAGGGGCGGCAATCCAACATGTGACGTGCTTGAAAGGTATAAAAAATTAGATTATAATAATGCTATTGTGGTCAACTATAGTGTATTCAGATTAGTATTGACTATCATTTTCCACCTAATAGAATCAGATTAATATTTGGTCATTCTGATCTTAATATATTAAAGTTTCAATGTTCATGAACTAGTTTTTCTATATGGAATGCATATGGGATCCTTTGTGAGTCATTTTACAATATTTTGTTAATATGAAGTGATTTAATGTATTTAGCTTCATTGACATGACAGTCAAATGGGGATCTTAATGGAGCCGAGTAATGCTACTTTTGTGCTACACGGGCAGATCCTACAGATGGCAAAATCCTAATGCAATATGCTGAATTAGTAGGGGAGCTTCATCATGACCAAGATAGAGTCTTAGGTTATTATGAGGCTGCTTTTCTTGCTCCTCCTCAAGACTGGTTAGTATCTTGTACATAATGGTGGTTTGGAAGGGTTGGATAATGGGTCACGTTAGTCGATTTTTTTTTTGGATCGTTTTAACCCACGTCTCCTTCTGCCCATTATAGCTTTTTCCATAGATAACTGATTCGTGAAATATAAGACGCACGCATATATGTTCCCTTAATCATAAATGTCCAACTTTTTTTGGTTCGAGTCGTTTGAGATAAAATGTAAACCCATGCAAAGTCATTCATTAATAATTGAGTCAGATTCCACCTCTAAATCTCTAATGACTTGCTATATATATAATGGATATGGATTAACCTACAAGGTTAAAGCTCGTATATTAAGTTAAAAACAGCTAAAGGACTTCCGGTATATGATTTTGAGAGTTTTGCATCGATTTTGAAGTTAGTAACCGCTTAAAAGCTCAAATGTTTGTTTGCAATGATATTTCGGAATCTGGTTTAAGTATATGTGTTTGGACTTTGCATTGATGTTCTTGCTATCAGTGGGAAATAGATGACGCCAAAGAGAATAATGTGGCAGCTACACCCACGCATGTAACTTTGCCCATAATTGTGTACGTCAGCGTTTCCTTATGGATTAATATACATACAACGGCTGACATTTAAATAGTAATCATATTTATATTGTATTTAGATTCTGAATAAATTTTATTGGATGTTTATGACTGAACAAATAGTTACAATTTCTTTTGTATTTGAAGTTTGATGTGTGTCCTGGTTTGTATCAGCTATCATTTCATATTGATCTTATATATAAAATTGAAGCATAAACTGGTTTATTTGGTGTGTATCCTAGTTTTAATGATAGTTTGTATTGCATAACTTTAGATGTTTGTATGGTTAAAATGAATTTCATAGACAATAGACCATAAATTGAAGTTGAGTCAGCTTAGTCATACATGATTTTTAAACTTCGTTATATAAAATGAAGCATAAACTGGTTTATTTGGTGTGTATCCTAGTTTTAATGATAGTTTGTATTGCATAACTTTAGATGTTTGTATGGTTAAAATGAATTTCATAGACAATAGACCATAAATTGAAGTTGAGTCAGCTTGGTCATACATGACTTTTAAACTTCGTTATATAAAATGAAATTGAAGGAGAGTCAGCTTGGTCATGCACATAAATTATCTACAACTAAATTCATGGCTTTTGATGTTCTACGTATGTGTAGAATGAACTTTCTAGTGATATTTAAGATGTAAAACTAATACAATAATTCCTACCTACACATGTGTAAACAACTAATCAAGCTAGAAAAATATACACATGTTCTACACATGTGTAGAATGAACTTTTAAGTGATATTTGAGATATAAAACTAATACAAGTATTTCTACTACACATGTGTAGAATGAACTTTTAAGTGATATTTGAGATATAAAACTAATACAAGTATTTCTACCTACACATGTGTAAACACCTACTCAAACAAACAAATATACATATGTTCTACACATGTGTAAACACCTACTCAAACAAACAAATATACATATGTTCTACACATGTGTAGAATGAACTTTTGTAACAACCGGCAAATTTCAAGTCATTTTTTTATATATATATTTTGCGATCAGTGTTTTAGTATATAGACAACACTATTAAGATGTTTGAAACTTTAGACAACTCAAGTTTCATTAGTGTCACTCAGAATTCGATGAAGCTAGTCTTGAATCTCATATAATGTAGAGCTTATAATCTTATATACCATATATAATAATTACTTTTTTTTCCGGTAAAAGGCCGTCACCCCTGGTTATTATATATAAATCAATGAAAAACAGGCAATCTAGTTGAGTACTAGATTGGCTATACATCCCATGCACAAAGTGCAACATCCAATGAACAAACTCCCTATGCCTAAAACATTACGAAATAGACAAAATCAAACAAGACCTACAAAGAAATAAAGTTATATTTTATGAATTAATGAAAATGGTAGATCCCATGATGTTAGGAAGTGCTCGACTCTCTTCGTCTTCTTGAATCTGCATGTAGCCAATTTTAACCTAACAGTCGATATAATAACATCAACTATTTGGTTCACATTGCGCTTTTTCTGCTTGAACATCCTTGCATTTCTTTCCTGCCAAGTGAAGTAAACCGCTGCAGCAAACACAAGCTTAGCACACACACTTTGAGTTGATTTCTTCTTCGCATAAGGAAGTATTTCATCAACTATGGCATCCCATGAACCTGACCGATCCATAATATTAGCTTTGCTAGCAACACGAGACCAAACCTGTACAGCAAAAGAACACTCAAAGAACAGATGCTGGTGGGAATCCGGCTGCAACTCACATATCGAACACACTAGGGGTGTGTTCGACCGTGCGTGAACATCCCATGAACGCAACTGATCTTGCGTTTTTAGTTTCTTCCTAAACGCCAACCATAAGATAAAGGAGTGCTTTGGCACTTGGTGAGCATACCACACCACATGAAACCAATCAACAAGTGGAGCAGAAAACCGAATAGAATTCCAAGCTCTCGCAACAGAAAACTCGTAAACACTATTTGCTTGATCCTTCCACATCACACTATCTCTAGTTCCTTCATGAAGCAATGGAACATTAATATGAGGAAACTTATTATTCCAAGACCGTGGCCATTTCCAAACACCGTGATCAATAATATCACTCACAGAAGCTTTAAGAGAAAAACCCGCATTAGTAATAACCCGAGGAGACAAATAAGAATAAAGAAAACCATGTTCGCACCAGTTGTCAAACCATGCGGAAACCACTTTACCATCACCAATTTTGAACCATAAAAACTGCCTAATAAGTGGCCTAATCTGCAAAAGCTTACGCCAACTCCAAGTAAGATTCCCATGACAAGAAATTTCCCAAAAATTCTTTCCCTTTAACTTATACGTATGAATCCATTTCACCCACAAGGAATCCTTACGAACAATCAAATAACAAGCATGCTTAGAGAGAAGGGCAATGTTGAATTCCTCCAAACGGCGTAAACCTAAACCCCCTTCTTCTTTAGGCAAGCAAACCTCACTCCAAGCTACCTTCGCCTTACCTTTTTGCAATTCTCCATGACACCACAAAAAGCCTCTCAAAATCTGCTCAATATCAAGTAGAATACTAGATGGCAACATGAAAACAGAGGACCAGTAGACATGTAAAGAAGAAAGCACAGATGAGATCAATTGCAAACGCCCAGCAAATGAAAGAAACCTGTTTTTCCAATCATCAACCCGTTTCTTAACACGTTCTACCAATACCTTACAATCACGAATCATCAACCTGGATAAAACTAATGGTACACCCAAATACCGGACAGGTAAATTACCTTCTTCAAAAGGGAGAACCTCCAGTATCCCCAACTTCACATGGTTAAGCACATTACAAAAGAATGCAGTACTCTTAGGCAAACTCGGCGCAAGCCCAGACACTTGCTTAAATTCCTCCAAAGAGTCCATAACCACTTTAGCAGAATCCACATCTCCACGCAAAAAAATAAACAAATCATCCGCAAAACATAAATTTATAATTTCATGCGCAGAACAGTTATGATGATAAGAAAACTCAGCAGAATCACGAACCCTTCATTTCAGAATCAAGGTAAGAATCTCCATCAACAATGTAAAAAAATAATGGGAAAGAGGATCACCTTATCGCAATCCTTGTTTCCCATGAAGGAAGCCATGAAGATTACCATTTAAATTTATCGAAAAAGAAGAAGTAGTCACACATTCCATAATCCACTCAATCATACGCTCATGAAAGCCAAAACCAATCAGAATACTCCTCAAAAAATCCCAATTAACCGTATCATAGGCTTTCTGAATATCCACCTTTAAAGCACACCTAGGCGGACCTCTATCAAGATGATAATTATGCATCAATTCCTGAGTTAATAAAATATTATCTGAAATACTCCTACCCGGAACAAAAGCAGACTGATTAATACTAACCAAACCCTCCAATACCCCTTTCATCCGATTAGCAATAATTTTTGTAATGCATTTAAATAACACATTACATAAGGAAATCGGTCTATAATCAGTAACTCTAGAAGGTGAAGGAATCTTCGGAAGCAAGGCAATAACTGTATGATTAATTTCTTTCAAGAGTTTACCATGAATAAAGAAATCCTGAACCGCAAGAGTAACATCAGTGCCAACAATATCCCACGCATTCTTAAAGAAACATGCAGAATAGCCATCAGGTCCTGGAGATTTATCATCACCCATTGAGAAAATCGCTTCCTTAACCTCTTCAACAGAAACCGGGGACACTAAAGAAATAGCCTGATCATGAGACAAAGTGTTACAGAATAAATCATTAGAATTAAGTTCAGCAACCGGCGTAGCCTGTCCTAGAAATTGAAGATAATGACCAAGAAAGGCCGAGGCTACTAAATCCCCATCACACACCAATCCATTAGAATCCATAATTGCATCAATTCCTGAGTTAATAAAATATTATCTGAAATACTCCTACCCGGAACAAAAGCAGACTGATTAATACTAACCAAACCCTCCAATACCCCTTTCATCCGATTAGCAATAATTTTTGTAATGCATTTAAATAACACATTACATAAGGAAATCGGTCTATAATCAGTAACTCTAGAAGGTGAAGGAATCTTCGGAAGCAAGGCAATAACTGTATGATTAATTTCTTTCAAGAGTTTACCATGAATAAAGAAATCCTGAACCGCAAGAGTAACATCAGTGCCAACAATATCCCACGCATTCTTAAAGAAACATGCAGAATAGCCATCAGGTCCTGGAGATTTATCATCACCCATTGAGAAAATCGCTTCCTTAACCTCTTCAACAGAAACCGGGGACACTAAAGAAATAGCCTGATCATGAGACAAAGTGTTACAGAATAAATCATTAGAATTAAGTTCAGCAACCGGCGTAGCCTGTCCTAGAAATTGAAGATAATGACCAAGAAAGGCCGAGGCTACTAAATCCCCATCACACACCAATCCATTAGAATCCATAATTGCATCAATTCTACTTCGGGCAGTACGAGCTTTAACCACCTTATGAAAATAAGCAGAATTAGAATCACCCACACGCAACCATTCCACTTTAGCCTTCTGTTTCAGAAATCTTTCTTCATCGAGCACAGCCTCATTATAAGCATGCAAATAAATAACAGCTTCATCTCGAAGAACCTTATTAAAGGGTTCTTTATCCACAGCTTTTTGAACCTCATCCAACTCTTTTCTTAATTTAATAACCCTATCATGCAAATTACCCTTATCATAAAGAAGTTTACGCATAGGCTTTTTAAGACTTTTCAACCTTTTTACAACTCGATACATAGGAAAACCAGGGACCTCCAACATCCACCCTTCATTCACCACATCCTTAAATCGTTCATGATAAACAAGTAAATTAGCGAACTTGAAAGGTTTAGGCCGATATTTAGCCACCATAGGAATCCTTAACACAGCAGGAGAGTGATCCGAAATCCTATATGGCTGGAACATGGCAATAGCACCAGGAAAAACTGAATCAAAAAATGGATTACCCATAATCCTATCCAATTTTTTCAACACCCCATGATCACCATGTAGTTTTTGAGTCCAAGTGAAATGCAAACCCACACTATTAACATCCGTAACAGCAATAGCTTGTGTGCATTCACCAAACTCACGCATCGAAATATCAATAACAGATGAACCACTAGCATGATCATCAAGACTTAGCGTAGCATTAAAATCCCCAAGCAAACACCAAGGACTACTACCCACGAATTGCTTATGCACCACTAAATTCTGCCATAAAACTCTTCTACGAATATAACTATTATGTGCATAAATAAAGGAGCACATAACCACTTTCTTATCAGCCTTCAAAATTACTTGAGCATGAATAACCTGATCAGACTGATCAATCACCATAAGATCCATATCAGCGGGATTCCAACCAACAATAATACGAGGTGCTTTAACACAAACAGATGCATTCGACACCCAGTTCCAATTACCAAAAACAGAATTACACAACCGTTGAAGTTTTAAGCTAGTAATATGAGACTCTAAAATAGCACAAACAGACAGTTGATTATCTGAAAGTACTTGGCGAACCTCTTTTTGTTTCGGGGTTTGGTTCATCCCCCGTATACTCCAAGATGCGAAATTTTACATTAGGAACCGTTGAAGCAGGAGTGCTTGCCCCTGTAAAACCAACCGGCTCATTAATGTTTTGTGCAACTTCATCCAACAGAACCTCATCATCATCGCTATCAGTAACATAGTTCGACTTATGCAAACCATCTTGTATAGTTCCATCATCATCCACTAGTGCCGAATACGAATTACTCGTATTAATATTAGAAGAACTTGAATTAAATATCTTTGGACCAGATTTAGCATTACTTGGTCCTGGACCTTTCGAATCAGAAGTAGAAGGAGGTTTCTTAGGCATAGCCTCTGGTGCTACTGCTTGTTTCCTTTGATACTTCCAATTCGGTTTAGGTTTATTAAGCTTAATACCCTCAATCTTTGTCTCACCAGCCGCCCTTTCCTTTCCTTTTTTCCGATTAACTGTAATAAAACCATCATCATTCTGAACTTCCTTACCCTTTGGTTCCTTCGGTTTCTTCACCTGTAACGGACAACCAATATCATCATGGCCAAAAAATTTGCAGTGATGACAATGAGGTGGCTCCCATTCACATTCCACTCTTACTACTTCTTTGTTATACCATCCCCATTCAGATTAGGAATACCAATTACCAATTCATCCTTCCATTCAAGCGAAGCATCCAACTCAATTAGTGCCCTAGCATAACTATGCCTCCCCCACGAACTCAAACACATTTGACTAGTATAAGAGTCAAGCAGAATCGGTCTCCCCAACTTCGAAGCAAACATACTCAATCCATCCTCCGTATAAGCCGCTAAAGGAACATCATACAATTTCACCCATACAGGAACCATTACCAGAATTCGATCCATTAGCAGACTTATCTTTCTTCAACGCCGAAGCATAAGAACCATTACCTGAATTTGGTCCATCCGTACCCTTTTGATGCTGATCAGATGATTGAAAGGAAAGAGGGTCAGGCATGGGTGGAACCTCATACTTTGTATTCGACTCGTCAATATGAAATTCAGCATACGTATTATTTTGATCAGTCGAAGCTTTCTTCAAACCCCCATTATCTTCTCCCTCGATTCCTACCTTATCACTAGCAGAATCCATGTGATCAGAGTTCGACGCAGAAAATGTTCCAGAATTAGGGTTAGAAGGAACCCTAATTGGTTTATAAAAGTCATCCATATTCATTCGATCAGAAGCTCTATTTTTAATTCTATCAAACTTATTAAGTAAAACAGATAAATCAATTGAAACAACTCTCTTCATAAATCATGTAACCATAATACCATGCAATAGAACGAAATCAGAGAAAAAAAAACCTAAACCCAAGGAAACCCTAAAACAATCAGCTTAATCTTAATCCGTTAGCAAGATGGCCGGCGATCTAGCTGAACTAATTACTTAGCCGCGATCTGGCAAGGTTGCTAAGAGATCAAAAAAAGAGGACGTCTAGGATTCCGGCGATTGAAAACAAAAACGAAAGAAAACCCTAAATTAAAACGACACAAACCTCTAACATGCACATCACCGAATTCAGAAATCCAGAGGATTCAAGAACTAGGGAGAGGGACACATTAACAAGGTAGAAGAAATCGATTCAAAATAGGGCAGCCAAGGAAATGGAAATCGCCAAGAGAGGGGAGAGCAAAAAAGGGTTAAATATGACCCATTATATAATAATTACTTGTCAACTATAAATATTGAGTATATTTAATTACTCTAATTAAGACTGTTTTGTTGATACATCTATATAAAAAGTATATTCATGAGCATTAAATTCCAATAATACAAACTATAAATGGGTATGCAATATGTAGGCAACAAATGAATACATAGCATGTACGTAATTCATCTCATTTCCTGAAATGAGCAAACCAATGTTGCCCTTAAAACATCCAGCAACCAAAACAAATATTGTATGAATAAAATAGATGACAACAAGCAGATCCATCATCAATTTCTTCCCTTACACTCCAAGGGTTTTGCCACCAAGCACCTCCATCACCACCTTGTAAGCTCTTTGTCACCTCTCTTTCATCTCAAACTCCTGCCTATAAAAGGAGACCTCAATCTTCCATTCAAATCACAAACAATTCAATCTCCTTCCTTGCCTACTATATATACTCTGATTTCCAGCCACCAAACAAGGATAAAACGCCATGAAAACACCCCTTTCTGCCTCTTTTCTGGTCTGGTCGATCAACAGCAAAGCAACAGGAAAGCAACACATTATTCCCCTTCCTTTCTCCTTTTGATATGAACAACAACAACAAGCACGATCCCAAGAACAACCGCCTGCACTTCCTGTGAATTTTATGAGCATTTCAGTTTCAAAACAGCCCCAAGGGAGCGAATCCAACAACCCTGATCGATCGGCTTTCAATCAAATTTATTATTGTAATCTTATGCAACACATTAGCTATTATTAAGATCTAAAAACATGTATAAGTGCATGCAATTATGATTGAAACTCATTTTGAGTCGAGTACTAACCAGCCCATGTACTTCTGGCGTTATCACTCACAAAAGCATTAACAGGATTGCCACACTAAGATGGTAGATTACCTCTTTTCATAGATAATAAAACGCTTGCAATACACGCCACTGAGTGCATGCCAGATAACGGGTGCATTTTTCTTAGTATAAATAAGCATCACTTTATATCTTTAACAGTTACATCACCTATATACTTGAACAATAAACCAGTTTCATTTGTTTTGTGATAAGTTGACCCAAATCCAAGCTGACCCAACCCTAAGCTGACCCAAAACCCAAGATGACCCAACCCTAAGCTGACCCAACCCTAAGTTGATCCAAACCCAAGCTGACCCAACCCTAAGCTGACCCAAATCCAAGCTAATTCACTTCCAATCTGATTGAACCCAAATCCAAGCTAATTCACTTCCAATCTGATTCAACCCAAATCCAAGCTAATTCATTTTCAATCTGATTCAACCCAAATCCAAGCTAATTCACTTCCAATCTGATTCAACCCAAATCCAAGCTAATTCACTTCGACTCTGATTCAACCCAAATCCAAGCTAATTTACTTCATATTAACAAACTATTGTAAAATGACTCACAAAAGGATCACATATGCATTCCATACTCTAGCACTTAAGACTTATATAGAAAAACTAGTTCATGAATTTTTAATATTTTAAGATCAAAATGACCAGATATTAAACTGATTAGATTAGGTGGAAAATGATAGTAAATACTAATTTGAATACACTATACTTGACCACAATAGCATTATTATAATCTAAATTTTATACCTTTCAAGCACGTCACATGTTGGATTGCCGCCCCTAGTGTAATTATAGGGACCATAAACGGTCGCCGAAGGCTAAAAAAAGAACAACACATAATTAGTTTAATTACAATCCTATGAAAACCAGTAAATGTAACTTTTTATATCTTACTCATAATGTTCATGATTCTGCAAAAATTTATAGCATTCAGAAGTCTTAACTTGAGAGTTATCACATACCGTGATAAAAAAAAATGCCCAACGGAAATTGTCACTGATTACCTGCTTGAATGTGGCTGTTCGATATAAGTGCCTGCTCATTGCGCCATACGGATCAAACTAGTTCCCAAAGGTCATCAGTATAGTTGATACACTTAGCTGCATCATATAAAAGGTTCTAATTTCAACAATAAGCCATCCTTATTAAATCAAATCTCTGGGCTTGCCTTCATCTAATTTGATCAACAGATTAGCTTTTTAATTAAATGAGATATCGGACAGTTTTCTATACTATGAGATAAATGATATAAATAGAAGACCTCCATCAGCATGAACACTAATCAAAAATAGAATCCCTACAGCACCATGAAATAATACAAGTGACTGATAGTGGACTGATGATACATAAACTTCAATAGTAAATCAAATATAATTACAAAAGTTCTTTAAACAAGCTATCAGATGGAACTTACATGATTAAGAAGTGGAGACATTGCAACAGCCCAAATCCAAGCTGATTCAGTGAAAACTCAGCCTTAAGCTGATTCAAACCTAAGTTATCGCCTAGTTTTCCACTCTATAATTTATTACTTATAAAGAAATAGAAGCAGTATGAATTTTAGTAAATTGAATAGCTACCGTAGTGTCAGCTACCTAAACTGCAACTGAGTTCTGATAATATGAGTATCTCAATAGCTTCCCATCATCGATGCAGAGGTCACCCAATATTGACCATCCCCTATCAACAGAATCATGACATATAACACGCTCCCATGAATACACCTAAAGTAAACCAACGACATATTTTAGGTTAGCCATATATTAATTCAAAACACAATATCATAAATGATGAATAAATTTTAATACCTTTAAACTACTATCTAACCCAGAAAAGACAGATTTCCTATCAGGGTGAAATCTCAAGCTGAATCATCTTCAATTTGACGTCCCAAGCTGATTCATGTTTTCAAGCTGAGTGGTCTAGTAAGTTGACCATTGGTCCAAGCTGGGTCAGGTTACATTTTAAGTATTGGCCAATCTGAGTATCTTCAAGCTGATTCAACCTTAGTCTGACCCAACTTGTAAGCCGTTTCAACTTCAATCTGATGCTACCCCGATGTGAGTAATACAAGCTGACCCTGTTGAAACAAGCCAAGTAAAATGAAATCTGACTCTTTTGTGAGCTGATTCCTTTCCAAGCTGAGTGAGAGTCATACAAGCTGAGTAGGAGCCAAGCTGACTCATATCTGAGCTGATCTATATGCAAGCTTATATTAATATCTTTGGGCCGACTCACAACTACTTCAGCTAAGTATTCTGCTAGTAAATGCAAGATCCATATGGCGTATCGTGTGAGTGTAGTCAGAATTTTGTCTTGACACTTGTTACCCATCTCACCAATTGTATCATCACTTGCCCCTCCGCCCACCAAGTAGCTATCAGCTTTGTAGTTATTTCTTTTGAGTTGCATACAAACGATATTCAACATCATATCCATGTAAAATTTTGTATATTGAATTTGAATAATCTAGAAACCAATAACATCATATCTATGATATATATATACTAATATTCAAATATCCATGTACGATTTTGTATATTGAATTTGAATATCTTAAAAGCTATAACATGAAAACTATTATATATATATATATATATATATATATATATATATATATATATATATATATATATATATATATATATATATATATATATATATATATATATATATATATATATATATATATATATATATATATATATATATATATATATATATATATATATATATATATATATATATATATATATATATATATATATATATATATATATATATATATATATATATATATATATATATATATATATATATATATATATATATATATATATATATATATATATATATATATATATATATATATATATATATATATATATATATATATATATATATATATATATATATATATATATATATATATATATATATATATATATATATATATATATATATATATATATATATATATATATATATATATATATATATATATATATATATATATATATATATATATATATATATATATATATATATATATATATATATATATATATATATATATATATATATATATATATATATATATATATATATATATATATATATATATATATATATATATATATATATATATATATATATATATATATATATATATATATATATATATATATATATATATATATATATATATATATATATATATATATATATATATATATATATATATATATATATATATATATATATATATATATATATATATATATATATATATATATATATATATATATATATATATATATATATATATATATATATATATATATATATATATATATATATATATATATATATATATATATATATATATATATATATATATATATATATATATATATATATATATATATATATATATATATATATATATATATATATATATATATATATATATATATATATATATATATATATATATATATATATATATATATATATATATATATATATATATATATATATATATATATATATATATATATATATATATATATATATATATATATATATATATATATATATATATATATATATATATATATATATATATATATATATATATATATATATATATATATATATATATATATATATATATATATATATATATATATATATATATATATATATATATATATATATATATATATATATATATATATATATATATATATATATATATATATATATATATATATATATATATATATATATATATATATATATATATATATATATATATATATATATATATATATATATATATATATATATATATATATATATATATATATATATATATATATATATATATATATATATATATATATATATATATATATATATATATATATATATATATATATATATATATATATATATATATATATATATATATATATATATATATATATATATATATATATATATATATATATACGGTATCATCACCACCATACATATCACAATATACATATATATATATACATAAATATACAGATATATATATATATATATATATATACTTCTGAATATACAGAAATCATATAGCACAAGGTGGGATTAATGTAGAACATGAACTAGATGCAAATAAAGGATTCAGTGAATCCTTACAGTAAGATAAACAAGTAATCACATAAGTTTACACTTTTCAGCCCGAATCTCAAGCGAGTAGGGAACTACGGAACTCACCTTGATTTCCAAGCAAACGACAAGTTAATATCGAGCTATAAATGTCCAACGACCGCCACGTGCCCACAACCTAACAATATATATCATGGTGTCATCAAAATCAACTCTATAACCCTACACAAGTTGGTTAAGTAAGTTTGAGTCGCGCCAAAATCCCACAACGCCTTAATGACTCTCCCGAGCATAAACTATAACACTTTGACCCGACATTTTTAGAAATGGAAAAGGATTCAGATCAAAAGGACTTTACCATGAGAAAGTAGACTCTCTCACGATTCCAACGATAGGTCATATGACTCAATTGGACTTACGGATCAAAAGTTATAAGCGTTTGAAGTTGACAAAGAGTCACTTGGTTCAGCAGCTTTTCACTGCCCACAACCTATCAATATATATCATGGTGTCATCAAAATCAACTCTATAACCCTACACAAGTTGGTTAAGTAAGTTTGAGTCGCGCCAAAATCCCACAACGCCTTAATGACTCTCCCGAGCATAAACTATAACACTTTGACCCGACATTTTTAGAAATGGAAAAGGATTCAGATCAAAAGGACTTTACCATGAGAAAGTAGACTCTCTCACGATTCCAACGATAGGTCATATGACTCAATTGGACTTACGGATCAAAAGTTATAAGCGTTTGAAGTTGACAAAGAGTCACTTGGTTCAGCAGCTTTTCACTGCGCCGCAGTCAGCCAAATCTGCTGCAGAAACTTAGCCAAAAACGATCCAAAACAACCCAATTTACATACGTACATACACTTCGGAGGATTTTACTTTCATCGAGTTCTAGATGCTTATGTATAGGGTCATCCGCAGCCTTCCCACCACATCTAAAACCTTTTGAAAGTAAAACCGACCTCTATGTATACACTACTATCCTAATTTATTTAACAATATCACAATCTCATACAAACCCATCAAACACTAAAGCAAAACTATCCATCATTCATCCAATGTCACCAACTAGACATTTTGTACGTGGGTAAAATCAAACAACACCAACAATCATTTACAAACACAATTAAACAAGTAATCACATAAGTTTACACTTTTCAGCCCGAATCTCAAGCGAGTAGGGAACTACGGAACTCACCTTGATTTCCAAGCAAACGACAAGTTAATATCGAGCTATAAATGTCCAACGACCGCCACGTGCCCACAACCTAACAATATATATCATGGTGTCATCAAAATCAACTCTATAACCCTACACAAGTTGGTTAAGTAAGTTTGAGTCGCGCCAAAATCCCACAACGCCTTAATGACTCTCCCGAGCATAAACTATAACACTTTGACCCGACATTTTTAGAAATGGAAAAGGATTCAGATCAAAAGGACTTTACCATGAGAAAGTAGACTCTCTCACGATTCCAACGATAGGTCATATGACTCAATTGGACTTACGGATCAAAAGTTATAAGCGTTTGAAGTTGACAAAGAGTCACTTGGTTCAGCAGCTTTTCACTGCGCCGCAGTGGGGTCTGGCACCTCCCACTGCGCCGCAGTGGGGTCTGGCACCTCCCACTGCGCCGCAGTCAGCCAAATCTGCTGCAGAAACTTAGCCAAAAACGATCCAAAACAACCCAAAACCCTAATTGAACCCTAATTTCATTACGACCCGATTTAAGACTTGTAAATGTACGAGATGACTAGAAACGAGTAAACTAACAAAAATAAATCAAACTACAATGCACATACATTTCATACGCCTTTACATTTAAGGAATCATAGATGTTTATATATAGGGTCACCCGCAGCCTTCCCACCACATCTAAAACCTTTTGAAAGTAAAACCGACCTCTATGTATACACTACTATCCTAATTTATTTAACAATATCACAATCTCATACAAACCCATCAAACACTAAAGCAAAACTATCCATCATTCATCCAATGTCACCAACTAGACATTTTGTACGTGGGTAAAATCAAACAACACCAACAATCATTTACAAACACAATTAAACAAGTAATCACATAAGTTTACACTTTTCAGCCCGAATCTCAAGCGAGTAGGGAACTACGGAACTCACCTTGATTTCCAAGCAAACGACAAGTTAATATCGAGCTATAAATGTCCAACGACCGCCACGTGCCCACAACCTAACAATATATATCATGGTGTCATCAAAATCAACTCTATAACCCTACACAAGTTGGTTAAGTAAGTTTGAGTCGCGCCAAAATCCCACAACGCCTTAATGACTCTCCCGAGCATAAACTATAACACTTTGACCCGACATTTTTAGAAATGGAAAAGGATTCAGATCAAAAGGACTTTACCATGAGAAAGTAGACTCTCTCACGATTCCAACGATAGGTCATATGACTCAATTGGACTTACGGATCAAAAGTTATAAGCGTTTGAAGTTGACAAAGAGTCACTTGGTTCAGCAGCCACTGCCCACAACCTAACAATATATATCATGGTGTCATCAAAATCAACTCTATAACCCTACACAAGTTGGTTAAGTAAGTTTGAGTCGCGCCAAAATCCCACAACGCCTTAATGACTCTCCCGAGCAAACTATCCATCATTCATCCAATGTCACCAACTAGACATTTTGTACGTGGGTAAAATCAAACAACACCAACAATCATTTACAAACACAATTAAACAAGTAATCACATAAGTTTACACTTTTCAGCCCGAATCTCAAGCGAGTAGGGAACTACGGAACTCACCTTGATTTCCAAGCAAACGACAAGTTAATATCGAGCTATAAATGTCCAACGACCGCCACGTGCCCACAACCTAACAATATATATCATGGTGTCATCAAAATCAACTCTATAACCCTACACAAGTTGGTTAAGTAAGTTTGAGTCGCGCCAAAATCCCACAACGCCTTACACAAGTTGGTTAAGTAAGTTTGAGTCGCGCCAAAATCCCACAACGCCTTAATGACTCTCCCGAGCATAAACTATAACACTTTGACCCGACATTTTTAGAAATGGAAAAGGATTCAGATCAAAAGGACTTTACCATGAGAAAGTAGACTCTCTCACGATTCCAACGATAGGTCATATGACTCAATTGGACTTACGGATCAAAAGTTATAAGCGTTTGAAGTTGACAAAGAGTCACTTGGTTCAGCAGCTTTTCACTGCGCCGCAGTGGGGTCTGGCACCTCCCACTGCGCCGCAGTCAGCCAAATCTGCTGCAGAAACTTAGCCAAAAACGATCCAAAACAACCCAATTTCAAGCCTAATTCCACATATTTGGACATAAATAAACATAACCCACTACAAATTTCCATTCCAAAACATCAAGAACACCTCCAAATCATTCAACCCAACCCAAAACCCTAATTGAACCCTAATTTCATTACGACCCGATTTAAGACTTGTAAATGTACGAGATGACTAGAAACGAGTAAACTAACATAAATAGAAGTAAATGGGATGAGTTAGACTTACCAAAGCTTCCTTCACGAGCTAGAACCCGATTTAGGTCAAATGGGTTAAAATTCTTGCACTTCTAAATGAAATCCTTTGATAAGACGATATGAGTTAAAGATGCTAATGATTCTCGAGTTAATCTAAACCCAAAACACCAAATAAAGCAAGAGAAATGAAGAGAGGAGATGGATTGGTCTTGCTTTTCACTTAGAGAGAAAAAGAGAAGAAGAAAAGAAATGTAAAGTGAATGAATGGGAAATGGGAAGGAAATGGGTCATATAGGGCTGGTGGGTCGCGGATAACCCACGGGTCGACCCGTTTCCTTCTCAAGCCCAAATACAAAACGTTATACATTTAAACACCGATTAAACACACTATCGACCCGACTACCATACCACATTGTCATTTAATCACAAAACGACCCAAATAATTCATTAACTCAAATTGTTAGTCAAATTACACGTAAAGTCAACGGGTCAAAACTCACGGATGTTACATTATTCCCCCGTCAAAAGAATTTCGTCCCGAAATTCAACAAATCACTAATCGTTAAACAAATGCGGTTACGTAGGTTCTCCACCACACATCGACCCGACTACCATACCACATTGTCATTTAATCACAAAACGACCCAAATAATTCATTAACTCAAATTGTTAGTCAAATTACACGTAAAGTCAACGGGTCAAAACTCACGGATGTTACATAAAAGACCTTCTCTTCCTTCTCTCCTTAACACACCTTCTTCCAGGATCTCTACCCTATATATATATATATATATATATATATATAATAATTATATATATATATATTATATATATATATATAATTATATAAATGTTCATATATATATATATATATATATATATATATATATATATATATATATATATATATATATATATATATATATATATATATATATATATATATATATATATATATATATATATATATATATATATATATATATATATATATATATATATATATATATATATATATATATATATATATATATATATATATATATATATATATATATATATATATATATATATATATATATATATATATATATATATATATATATATATATATATATATATATATATATATATATATATATATATATATATATATATATATATATATATATATATATATATATATATATATATATATATATATATATATATATATATATATATATATATATATATATATATATATATATATATATATATATATATATATATATATATATATATATATATATATATATATATATATATATATATATATATATATATATATATATATATATATATATATATATATATATATATATATATATATATATATATATATATATATATATATATATATATATATATATATATATATATATATATATATATATATATATATATATATATATATATATATATATATATATATATATATATATATATATATATATATATATATATATATATATATATATATATATATATATATATATATATATATATATATATATATATATATATATATATATATATATATATATATATATATATATATATATATATATATATATATATATATATATATATATATATATATATATATATATATATATATATATATATATATATATATATATATATATATATATATATATATATATATATATATATATATATATATATATATATATATATATATATATATATATATATATATATATATATATATATATATATATATATATATATATATATATATATATATATATATATATATATATATATATATATATATATATATATATATATATATATATATATATATATATATATATATATATATATATATATATATATATATATATATATATATATATATATATATATATATATATATATATATATATATATATATATATATATATATATATATATATATATATATATATATATATATATATATATATATATATATATATATATATATATATATATATATATATATATATATATATATATATATATATATATATATATATATATATATATATATATATATATATATATATATATATATATATATATATATATATATATATATATATATATATATATATATATATATATATATATATATATATATATATATATATATATATATATATATATATATATATATATATATATATATATATATATATATATATATATATATATATATATATATATATATATATATATATATATATATATATATATATATATATATATATATATATATATATATATATATATATATATATATATATATATATATATATATATATATATATATATATATATATATATATATATATATATATATATATATATATATATATATATATATATATATATATATATATATATATATATATATATATATATATATATATATATATATATATATATATATATATATATATATATATATATATATATATATATATATATATATATATATATATATATATATATATATATATATATATATATATATATATATATATATATATATATATATATATATATATATATATATATATATATATATATATATATATATATATATATATATATATATATATATATATATATATATATATATATATATATATATATATATATATATATATATATATATATATATATATATATATATATATATATATATATATATATATATATATATATATATATATATATATATATATATATATATATATATATATATATATATATATATATATATATATATATATATATATATATATATATATATATATATTTTGTTGCTTCAGTGAATAGTCAACGACTGTATATAGATTTTGATTTATTAGATTTGAATGGGCTTCAAACAAGTATGAAACTAGACCTAGTTGGTGGTTACTACTACTAAGTCGACTACTAGTCTACTACTATTAACCACATCATATTTATAGTTACACTTGTATAAAAAATAAGAAGAATTTATTCGTGTTATTCAGGTTAACCCAAAATAAAATTTTATCACCCACAACCTAAGCCGATAAAAATAATATGGGTATGATTAACTGAAAAACTAACCTAAATCCCGAATAACTCAACCTTATAACCCAAACTCATTCGAATCAGGTCGGATTATCTGGGTATGATTTTTTTCGAACACGCCTAGCTCATATGCATATGCTATATATCCTGGAAGAATATTCCTAATTACAGATTTTGACTTATATCTAAACTTGCATCTGCACGTGTCCTCCACTTCACTTCATGATCCAACTATTATTATATACTTTTGCTTCTAAAAGAGGACAAATATCAATTTATCCAATCACGCACACCAACGTTTTAAACTTTTAATAAACTACTAGTACATATATAAGTATATAACTCCAATACAAAAAACAGAAACACAACTAGGGTGTTTGGTCCAAGTAAAGATGAACCGGGTCGGGTTGGGATCCGTTTATATAGTATTGTGTTGCTTGATATTTGTAAGTATAAGAAGTTGTAATGGTGGAATAAGTAGTAAGTATGTAAGAAGAAGCAATGACATTAGTGCTGATATGCCATTCAACAGTGATGTTTTTGCACTTCCTCCTGGTTTTAATTCCCCTCAACAGGTCTTTTCTTTTATTTTACTTTCTTTCCATATATAGATATAGATATAGATACACACATATGCATTTTATATGTTTGTACACATGTATAATGGACTTTGTGATCATTTGGATTAAGATAGTAGATATAGATTAGTAATAGTTGGTAGTTTCCTAATAATCTGATTAAAAGGTGTAATAGTCCAGTCAAGATTGCACAGTCAAACTTACTTGTACCAAACGGGTTCAACGAACGAGGTTTTTGTTATTTAAGTTACCCGGGAAAGGCAATTCCTTTTCTGACTCAGATGTATGCGGCCTAACCGGGTGCCATGGTTATCCCGTGACCGTTTCTAATCGTTTTCGGACCACCTGCAAGATTGTACCTAGTAGGATTCTAACCGAGATAACTTGTAAAGAGATCTAGTATGTTTACTAGGCTACTAGTTTCTTTTGGATTAATCACGAGGATCCTATCTGGGAGTTTCCCCTATTTATAAATATGTTTGTGTGCAATCTATGGTAGTATACTTATGAGTTGAGTTGGGCATAAAATGTAGAAATTTTGCCTAATTCTATACTTGCTAGCTAATTATGATTTTTGACGAGTGTTGGTTTGTTAATGAAAAGGTTCACATAACACAAGGGGATCATGAAGGGAAAGGGGTGATTGTTTCTTGGGTTACACCAGAGGAACCTGGTTCGAGTGAAGTAATTTACTGGGCCGAGAATAGCGAGCTCAAAAGCAGTGCAGTAGGAACCTTTGTCACCTACAAGTACTACAACTACAGCTCACCTTACATCCATCACAGCACCATCAAGAATCTCGAAGTAAGTTAACCAATTCTATAATCTGTTATCAGGATTTTATGCAATGAAAGTTTCAATGAAAGCTATTATGCCCTGTACCCTAATTTATCCATTTGTTTGTGGCAAAATTTGGTAATCCGTAATGTTGGGGGGTGGGGCGTGCTGACTTACCCAACGTTTGTGGCTATTGGTGTACCTGGTCTTGAAGCCAAGACCTTTTACTATTTGTGGCAAAGATGCCCCCACAGCCTCACCCTTTACCAATTGAGCTACATGCCATTAACCTTGAATTATCCATTTGACGATTAGAGATAACACATATACTGAATCGACCCATTTCTAACTAAATGAATAAAACTTCACACCTCTATTTCTGAATTTTGGTGATTAACAAAGTGGTGATATTAACCTCTATCAAATGAAACTTGCAGTACAATACAAAGTACTTCTATGAGCTGGGGACAGGAAATGCCACACGGCAATTCTGGTTTATCACTCCTCCTGAAGTTGGCCCGGATGTTCCTTATACTTTTGGTCTTATTGGTATTGCATTAAGTGCTTATTCACTTAATAATGTGACCAAAAATCCATTTACCTGACTTGTCTTTTTCTGTCTTTTTCCTGTATCCTTTCGAAGGGGATCTTGGTCAAACTTTTGATTCCAACCGGACTTTGACTCATTACGAGTCAAACCCAGCAAAGGGGCAGGCTGTGTTGTTTGTGGGTGACCTTTCTTATGCTGATGCATATCCGTTGCATGATAATAATAGATGGGATTCATGGGCAAGGTTTGTAGAAAGAAGTGTAGCTTACCAACCATGGATTTGGAGTGCAGGGAACCATGAAATTGATTTTCTTCCCGAGTACGTAAGTAACTTCATTGTCTTTGTGCATATACGATTGTTTTTGAGTTATTTCTGATGTGCTTTTGATATTGTAGGGTGAAGGTGAACCATTTAAGCCTTATACACATCGGTATTATGTGCCATATGAAGCATCAGGAAGCACATCTCCTCTTTGGTACTCTATCAAGAGAGCTTCTGCTTACATAATTGTCATGTCATCCTATTCAGCTTATGGTAAGATGGAATTCACTTTATGCATTGCTTCTGTTTTCCCAAAAGTTCAAATGGGACTGGAATTCATGATACGGGGTAGTTCTTTTAAAGGGTACGCAACAAAACAACCAAATTTGGTATTTTGGTGTGAAAAGTCACCTCCTTCAAGACATCAAATTCGCTATAACTTGCTGAAACTCCAAATTCTTTTTCATTTTACTCCAAATCTTACACCAAATTTTAACAAGTTCTATTTTAGCCATTTACACTATTTTCTTTTACATTGTTTCACCCCTATCATATATTGATTGATGTATATACTTTTTGAATGACAAAACAAGAAGAAACTGAATTATGCATAATACTCTAGTGAAAATCAAGTTTAACGTACAAAGGTGAAAGGTCAAAGATTCTTTTTTACCAAATATGTAGCATTTAGTGCATACTGCAGATGCCTAATAGTACACTTTGAGCAACTTTCGACAAATTTCTTGCTAAGTATTCTTAATTTACCCGTTATAGATAAAACATAAACCCCTATTAACCATCAGTAAGCAAATGAACAGAAAATTCCATTGTTTTAATATCTGCTAAAATGCCGTCCATGAACCATTGACAGTATTTCTCTTTTTTGTAGGAATGTACACACCTCAGTATAAATGGCTCATAAAGGAGTTACCCAAAGTGAACCGAACTGAGACACCGTGGCTTATTGTTGTCATGCATTGTCCGTTATATAGTACCTATTTGCATCATTATATGGAAGGGGAAACAATGAGAGTGATGTATGAACAATTTTTTGTCCAATACAAAGTTGATGTCGTGTTTTCAGGGCATGTTCATGCCTACGAACGAACTGTAAGTCTTCGAGTAATGGGTCATAGTGGGTAGTCTTTTTTCTTGCCTGAGCCGGGTTTGGTTGACCGAAAACACATTTTTCAAACTACTTCTAGTAATACTCTTAAGAATCTATTGATATGCCAATTATTTTAAAGAAACATGATTTATGAGTTTTTATGGATTAACAGTTCAAATGAGGCAACTTTTGACCTGCTTGTCCCACTTGGCCCGTTCTCTCCTAAACTAATTACTTTTACTGTGCCCATTTGAACCGTAAGATAGAACATATCTAGGATCCACCCGTTCATAAACAAATGGGTTGAAATAGCATAAAAAGATAAAAGTCATGCGCTTTGTTGATTCTTTTGTATTTTACAGGAACGTATATCAAATATCGCTTACAATATCGAAAACGGGTTATGCTCTCCCAGAAATGACGAAAATGCCCCTGTTTACATAACCATTGGTGACGGAGGAAACCAAGAAGGATTACTCTATGAGTATGTAATTCCTTCATATCATTTTGTTATTTAAAATGTTCAAAATCGAATCTTAACTTCATATGGATTTGGTGCAGAATGGTTGATCCTCAGCCAATGTATTCAGCATATAGGGAACCGAGCTATGGGCATGCTACATTTGAGATTAAAAACAGGACTCATGCTTATTATGCTTGGCATCGTAATCAAGACGGTTATGCTGTGGAAGCAGACTCATTATGGTTTCACAATCTTTACTGGAAATCATCACAAGATTCCCCGACTGCATATTTCTGAGTAGATGTTCAAGATAGTAACTCATAATTTCACAAACGAAGATGTTCATGCTCGAGTTATCTATCTTGGCATTCTGAGTCACTGTTCTACATAGTAGATTGCATGACAGGGGTTATCGCTGACTTTTGGTTATCGAGGTGTTGTGTGTGCATTTCGGAAGCAATTATGCAGTTTGAATAAAGGTTTCATCTATAATAGTAACATACTTTCAGTTTGTATGAATGAATAAGGGTTTTATAAATTAGGGACGACTGGAAGAGTATATGGTACCTGTTACCCGTTCCGTCCCAGTACCTGACACTAGTCCCCAGTAACCTAGTGTAGGGTGTCAAAACTACCCATACCCAATAAACCGACCCGTCCCGAATGGTTTTGGGTAATATAGGTCACCTTATTCGGGTTTTGGTGGGTTATTCGGTTAACCCCAAACCCAAATGTCTTGTATGTTTGGTATATTGGTTATACATACAAAGATTTGGGTGTCCCAAAAAACCGAATAACCAATTTCTATGGGACTGTTTGGCAGGGGCTGTTAAAAGGCTTTTTGGAGGGTTGGGGCTTATGGTTTTAAAACAAAAGCGCCTTTTAAAAAAAAAATCTTGTTTGGAAGGAGAGGCTGGAGATTCTATTTCTTAAAAGAAAAGCCCCAATGGGCTTGTAAAATAAAGCTCTTTCAATGAGCGTTAGAAAAAAAGCCCCATATAAAATTACCCATATGCCCTAAAAATACATATTTTCTTCTCCCAACAGTTCTATCGACTCTGGCAATCTTCTTTGCATAATAAATTGAATCACAATTATATACTTATAAATCTCAAGGAGCCCAGATGACGAAACCACCATTTTGACAGAGTTAATAGTATATTATTTAGCATATATTATTTTAACTTTAGTTTGTGCTCAAATTGAACTCATATGATACCTTAAATTGGATATTGGTTAGAGCAATTTGTATCATGAAATAATGCGTGTATGTTTTTATCACTAAAAGCACCTTGAGATATTTTTTTAAAGGTACCCAAAGATGCTTCTCATATTTGAATACATGTCAAATGGTTCCACAATCTGTCGTCTGAGTGAAAGAATGGGTGGTGTTTTTTATCAACTATTTTCAAGTTTCAGTAAATCACAAGTTCTTACTTTTTTTAGAGTAAACGACACAAATCGTTCATGTGGTTTATCAAAACGATCACGTTTCGTCATTTCTAATTCAAAACATCACTGATAGTCCTTTATAGGAGGATAAGGTTCACGTATAGTCCTTTGACCGGTCAATCGTCATCTAGCCTCCATTAAACCCCTCACGTGCCTCTCACGTGAGGAGTACTTCTGTCTTTTTCATAACCAAAGGACCAAACATGATATTTTTAAAATTATACCTTGATCTCTATAAAGCATTCACAGTGCCCAGGACTCATCCTCAAAGGACTAGTCCCTGTCAGCACCACATCAGCCCAAGGACTAACCAAGGACTAATTCCCCAAAACACCCACAATGCCAGGACTAGTCTAGGACCCACCATCTATTAAATATTAAACATTTTAAAATACAATATATATATATTAATAAGTCTAATAATATTAACAATAACAATAACAAAAAACATTCAATTAATTAAAAAAAACATAGTACATTAATAAAAATATAAAAAATATAAAAAAACTTAGAAAAAAAATTACAACACATTAAAATAGAAAATTAAAAAACAACACATATTAAACTAGAAAAATATAAAAACAACACATTAAACACATTAAAAAACCAACTAAACATCGTCGGGACCTCGGATGATGCCACCATACTCTGCCATCAGCTTCTTCTTCGCGTCTTTGAGGAACCTCTTTTCCTCCTCGTCCAACTTGGTTGTACCCATGAAAGAAAGGGCCGTATACATCGTCCATTTCTTTTCTTCCTCGCAAATGATAGCGAGGGACTCCTTCTGTGATTCCATAATCTCCTGTCGGGTGTTACAGTGCCTCTCAAGTCGGGCGGCTATGTCGGATGCTGATGACCGAGAAGAACCCGCATCGGAAGACGCGGAAGTTCGGGGCGTCTTTGTTTTAGCCGGACGCGCATACATGTCGGGCCCGAAGAGTTCATTTTCGTTGGCAAGATCGACGGGTTCATAGGCGGGAACATCCTCATCACTTTCAACATTAACACTCGGCCCGACCCCCGGTCTCCTGTTTTGCATATTTCGACCCAAAACGTCCACAGCGGAAGGCGCGAGAATTAACGGATTATCCTTCAAAAGTAACCAACACTCATACATGTTAAACGCGACACCGACTTCGGTTTTGTAGGCGGCTCGCGCCTCTTCCATGACTTGGGAGTCGTTTTCTCCGCTAATTCGGTTATCATCGTACTTGGACCAAATGGCATTGAACTTGGAAACCGATGCTCGAATCTTACTCCATTTGGACGTCAATTGGTTCGAACGTCCCCCAAAAACTGTGACCGGTTCGATCTTTTCCAACAACTGGATCCTCAGATGCATCGAGCCAACACTCGGTCAAAATCTTCATCTCGTACTCGCTCCAAGGTTTCTTCGACTCAAATGATGGCTCGACTGCGGCTGCCTTTTTGCGATTCGCCATTCTTTTGATTTTCCTTTTTGGTTGGGATGGCTCGGGTGCGTCGGCTGGTGGTGGCTGTGGTGCGGCTGGTGGTGGCTGGGGTGCGACTGGTGGTGGCGGTTGGGTTGATGGTTGTTGTTGGGATAGCCATTGTTGGTATTGTAGGTATTGTTGGAATTGGTAATCGTTTTGGTAAGTTGGTGATGGTATGTAGGATGGATATTGTGGTGTGGGTGGTGACGTGTGGGAAACTTGAGATGGCGCCGACGAGTTAAGGGGCGAGTAGTTAAGCGCCGCGTTAAAGAAATCGTCTTGTCGTTGCGAGTTAAAGTTCCTCGACATGGTTGGAGAAGAAAGGTGTTGTTTGGTTGAATTTTTTAGAAATTTAGTAGGTTAAATGTGGAGAAGATGATAGATATATATATATATGTGTGTGTGTATGTATATGCATGCAAAGGTGTGTATATGTGTGGTCAAAGTGACCGTTTTACATTCAAACAAAAACCAACGGCTACTTTCAATTCAAATTCAAATATTTATAATTTAGTATTCAACTAAAAAAAACTGGGAAACGAGCTTCGTCCCTGTGGGGACGGACGAACGAAACTTGGATGTGCACTCGTCCTCCAAGAAGGAACGAAGTGGGGAACGAGCTAGAACGGGGGCATTGTGAATACTCTTATAGCCCACAAGTAGTGACACCATGAAAGCATGAACATCTTGCCAACATTATCAAATCTTAGAGATAGAAAAGAAATTGTGCTAATCGATTTATCATTTTCTCGTTCAAAATAGACACCCTCAAAGAACATCATGAGTCTTTTCTTTATTATTACTACGAGCCATTTCATATAACTCAACACCACAACCACCATGTATTTCTACCAAGAAAAAGAAGAAGAAAGAAAAGTCGTTAGATTCAGATCACAGTGTGTTTTGGCCAGTTTTCTAGTTTTCACAGAAATTTTAGTTTTCAAATGAAGATTTCATTTTTTATCTAAGTAACATTAAAGCGTCAAGTTTATTTGGGTTAAATTTAGATACCTTAGTCAACACTTTGGAAATGATTTTATATTGGATTCCAGCTAAGTGCTAAACTACTAGGCCGATACTTAGGTATAAAGTGTAGCAGACTAGCAGATCAAAATCTTCAGAATCAGAGTTATAAATGATGCGTTACATCCTATTGGATAACAACCTGTTGTAAAAAAATACTATACAAAGGAAAAATTATCATCATTCATTAACTTCCAATATTGTTTGATGAAATCAAAAGTAATACTCAAGGGACTTATTCCCATTGCAATCCCACATCGCCATTTATGTTTCCTCCATAGTGACAATTATCCCAACTGAAGATACTTGTTAACCCTGAAAGCCCTTATCAACCACCTGAAATCGGACACCTTGAAAATCTTTAAATTTGGATCATCAATCCAAGAACCATCAACTCGATTGCGCTGAATAGAAAGCTGATGATGCCTCCTTAACAATAGAGTATATGTATTTTGTATTTTCGTCACCCTCTACGGCCCATTTGCACGATGATCAAGGGTCTTGAGATTGTGGAATGAAAACGCTAGACAAACTGGGCATGCCATTAAAATGCGCCTCATTAGGTTCCACCATACTGTTGATCAAAAGTCCTTCTAAATCTAGTAATGAGTTTCTTGATGTAGAATAACAGTTATATGAAGACTTCTAAATCTAAGGTTATTTTTGAGAGCTTTTAGTTTGTTTTTGAACTAGATCATAGGTCATCTCGATATGAGTGAATCATCACCCTGTGATTGTTCAACGCAGTTTGAATACATTGAGAAATCGTATCCTACAACTCCGTTTTTTTTAATCAACTTAAGGCGCGTACACAATACAAACGAGTGAGTACCAATGTTAACCTCAACTTCTGAATTGTTTGTACACCAATCCGGGCTCCTAGAACTTGTAAATGGGGTTTGAATGTGAGGATGATCTGGCGATTCCGTTACGGTGAGGCTATACCTTTTGTACGCCAAGGATATATGATTTTGTGAATGAATCCTTTCGTATGATCGTGTTCTCCTTTTACAGGGAACACGAAACTTCCCCTCCAAGTAGGGTTATAGGTTTTGTTCATATCTTCTCCGAAAATACCTTGATTCAGGTATATCTTATTTATTAAATGTCGATCTTTGAGATATGCACGCATCCTTTCCTTGTTTATCGAATCCCATAGTATCCTGCGTGTAGGTTGCGTATTGACGGCTGGGTGGATACGTCATCAAACCCCCCAGTCTAATGGGGTGGGGCTGCGAAGACCAGCGCATTAGACTCCTAGCCTGGTCTTTCCTTCATTCTTCTTTTGTTATCTGGTCTAAAATGTAAGGGGTAATTTTGAAAATTACAGTGGTAGGTTTGGGTATTTATGTTGTTGAGTTAGTGGGCGCGGATCCCTATAATTCGAAATAAATCGACGGTTTACCCTTTTTTCTGTTAATATAAATATCTTCTTTTGGTCAAACTTAACCATAATCCTTTTCTTTTGATCGGAAAAAACCCTTGCCGGTGGGAGAATCATCTTCTTGTACTTCAAAAATAAGGTACCATCTCTGTTCTTTTGTTTTTGTTTAATAAACTCTAGTATGATGGCGAAGTGTGGTATAAGTAATACTCGATCCGTTGTTGATGAGGGTACATTGAGGGATTTTGTTGATCAATATTTTCCCGGTCGTCATGCATCTTTTCTTCTTCCCAGCCGTAATCAAACTGCTATTAATCCACCTGATGGGTTTGTTAGTGTATACATCAAAACCTTTACCATGGGTAACGTTAGGTATCCCTTCTCTAAATTTTTCCTTGATGTTCTGAAATAATATAAGTGTCATATTTCCCTGATTCATCCATTAGGTTGTGCAAGGATTGTTGCTTTTGAAGTTGTTTGTCGGGCTTATGGTGTTGATCCTTCTGTTGTTTTATTTAGAAAGTTGTTGAATATTTGTGTCGCCGGCGATTGGGTTACCATAGCCAATAGGCCAAAAATTGAATGTATCATCAAGGGTGGCGTAGACCTTCGTGATTGGAAGGACGAATTTGTTTATATGAATGTTAGCTTGTTCCCCCAAGGTTGTGAGTGTCTGTTTGAGAGACATAGGTTAAAGGTTCATAAGAAAGGGTTTTTTGCTGATGAAATACCTAAAGATGACTGTGGGAGTATATATGATATTTTGGAGGAAGAAGGATTTGTCGTTTATCAATATCCAAATGGGATTTTATTTAAGGCTGGTCTAATTCCTGCTCTTGCCGAGGGAGAGGAAGAGTTTGATGGTATGCCCACTTGTACTGATCTAACATCCTTTTGTTGTTACGTTCTTCATATGTATGCTTTTTCTTTGCAGATATGTCATACTTGCAATATGTGAAGAAGGGTACCAAGGAGGTTTCTGAAATGCCTAACCCCAATGCTTCTGCTGCTGGTGGCAGTACTGGTGAGCGTGTTGGTGAAAGTGTTGAAGTTGCTAGTCGTCCTTCTCCACAGGTTGATGCCATTGATCTTGACTCACTGCCAGATGTTGGGAAGAAGAGACCTAACATGCCCCCTCCTTCTGGTTCAATTGCTGCTCGTATGAAGAGAGCTAAGATTCTTGCTGCTGCCAATGCTGCTAGTGAAGATGTAGAAGAAGGTAACAAGAAGCCCAAGGCTACTGGCAAGAAGGCTCGTAAGTCTGTGTCTGCTAGAGGGTCTCCCAAAAAGGGTAATTACCAAATTCTCTTGTTTTCCTTGTTGCTTATGCATTTTCTCATTATTTTCTTCTCTTTTTTTTATAGTTGAAGAATATTATGAGTAAGAGTGGTTGTTTAGGTCTCATGTGCCCAAGCGTACTGGTGATGAGATTAGGTCCATGGAACCTTCCAAGTTCCTTTCTTACTTTGATGAGGATTGTGATGCTCATAGCTCTATAGTTACTAAGATGCATTTTCGCTACAATGCTGCTATAAAAGTGATGGAAGAGGGTAAACAGAGGGAACTGCTGCTGACTGATACTGTTGCTGACCTTGAGAAGAAGCTGGCAGATTATGCTGATCAAGGTGAACCTTCTTCTTTGAGGGACAAGCTGAAAGAGGCTGAGGATGATGTGAAGCTGCAGGAGTCCACTTTATTTGCCAGGAATGAGGAAATTTCCAAGCTGAAAGCTGAACTCCAGTCAAGATCCATTGAAGGTGCTAATCTGTTGTCCCAATCTCAAGCTGACAAACTGATGATTGAAGATCTCTCTAAGCAGTTGCATTTGATGAAGGTTGATCGTACCAGGCTTATCTATGAGTATGTTCCCTTTGTGTGTAAGTCTCTTTTAGCTAGTCCTGATGTTTTGAAGTTAGTTGGTGATGGTGTGTCTGCTAATCGTTTGTAAGAGAGGGCCAGGGTGTTAGAGGAGTTTAACCAGAAAGGTCATGTGGACCTTTCTTCTCGTCTTGATTATGATCCAAATGTATCTGAGAAAGTTGTGGCTGCTGCAAAACAGTGGGAGGAGGCCAAGTTCCATGTGATTGCTCATTTTAGCTCACACCCTGACATGTCTGTTGATGAACTTTTAGCTCTTTCTATTTAAATTTTATGATGGTTTAATTTGGGCCATTGTGCCATGGACTGTTAGACAATATAACTTTATTTCCAGTTGTACTGGATTTTATTTTGGACCCGCGGGTCATGATGACAATATAATAACCTAGGTATATATTATGGCCACTTAGGCTTTTGATGACATATACTTTCATTATTTTTCTTGTGTTTTTTGTGTATATGCATGATGCCACTGCCTTGTTAGGCATAAAATTTTAAATGTTCGTAGGTGTGAGGTTGCGATCCTTCTTCACCAAAACTCAAATTTTATTTAAACATAAATTTTATTGAAATGCAGAATAAATACATAGGATACGTAAACTTATTCAGTTGTAGAGGTGCCTTATTTATTGTCTTCAATTTGTAGGGGTTTCTCCTTTTTTATTGTCATGGTTGTGAAGATATCTTCGAGATCCCCTTCTCCTTCTCCTAGCTTCCTCTTTTTGATTGGCATAACCACGCCTGTTCCTCCGTGTGAACATTGGGTGGCTGGTATTTTCCGAGATGCTTGCTACTCCATCCTCCGTTTGGAATTTCACCATGCTATGTATGACGGAGGGTATCATACCAAACCTTCTTATTGCTGGTCTTCCCAAGATTGTATTATATGGTGATGCTCCATTTATTATCATGAACGTTAGTTCCTCCGTTCGCCTGCCTGGTCCAGCAACAATTGATATTTGAAGCACTATCTTTCCCGTAGGTTGACTTTTGTCTCTGGCGAAGCTAATGAAAGGTGTCCCTGCGGGTGAGGCTAGGGTACGTATTAATGGGTTGGTGCTTGGGAATGCATGTTCATAGAGTATGTTGCAATCACTTCCATCATCGATGTTTATCTTATCGACCCACATGTTTTGAAAAATTGCTTTAATCACTATTGGGTCTTCGGAAACATGTGTTCCAAGCAGTGGAGGGAATGAGATGGTGGGCACATTTTTTATGAAGGTATTGTGCTCCTTTCGCTTATCCACTTGTTTGTCCTTTCGGATTGTATATATGGTTGTTGTGGATGTATTCATTTTATCTTCCCTAGGTTCCTCCATTTTGGGTTTTACTTGCTGACGAATTCTCTTTACTAAATGTTCTAATTATCCTTTCTTTATGGCCTCGTCTATTGCCTTCCTTAGCTGGAAACACGAATTTGTTTCATGTCCTATATCATTATGAAACTCACAATATTTGTCTTTATCTCTTCTCCCTCCTTTGCTTAGCTTTGGCGGGGTTGGGAAAGTTTTACCTACTGACTCTGTCAATAATATTTCCCTTGGGGTCTTCGTTAACTCTGGGAGTGGGACTGGGTTGTAGTCTTTTTTCCTATCTTCTCTGTTATATGGAGTGTACCTCAGCTGGTTGTCTCTATTCGCTTGCCATTTTCCTTTCTTGAATCTTGAGTCTACTTTGTCTATATTGCTGGATGCGATTTCCTTCGTATCCAAAAACTTGTGAGCCCTTTTCTTGAGTTCATCAAATGTCTCTGCTAGGTCAGTATTTAAGCATTCGACTAATTCTCTGCTGCGACAACCATGTATAAGCCCTGATATCCTTTGCGATTATGGTAATCCTGTAATTCCCTGAGACTCTGTAGTGTATCTTTCTATAAAATCCCTCACAGTCTCATTCTCCCTTTGCTTTATGTTGTGAGCCGATACATGTGTCTTTTTATGCTTCTTCTGTTGGCAGAAGTGGGATTGAAATTTTGCTTTAAGTTCATCGAAGCTATTTATTGATCCCTCTGGGAGACTGCTTAGCCATTCTCTTGCATCGCTCATTAGTCCCATCTTAAATGCTTTGCAAGCTACTGGTTTGATCCAATTTTGCATTTCCGATACTCTTTCAAATGCTTGCAAAAAATCGTCCGGGTCATCCTTCCCATTGTAGGTCCCCAGGTGGGATGGGTATTTCATGTTGGCTGGGAGTGGGTGATTTTTGATCCATTCAGCAAATGGTGATTTTTGTGGTGTTTTGCTCAGGTTGAATGGTCTAGGTATATTTGCATGGTACCCAGGTGGAGTCTGGTACATATTTGGGATCCAGGTATTTACTTTGGGTGGGGTCCTCCCTGATACAGCTGTTGGTATCCTTGGCCATAAATTCCTTGGTTGTTTAGATAATTTTGGTTATATCCCTGACCTGTATTTGCTTGGTATCCCCGGTTTGCTGTTTGGAAACCTGGGTTGATATTCTGATGCTGCAACCCTAGGGTAAATGGTACTTGACTTGGCATCTGGAACCCTTGCGGCTGCGGTCCGTAGGTAAAGCATCCATGGGTTTTCTGTCCTGCCTGATTTGTTTGGAAGCCATTGGCCTGTTGGGTTTGATTGTTGCCTTGCATGTGTGTACCCTGGGCGAAATTCTAAAATCCTGGGGTGCCGATCCCTGGGTGTTGAGTGGGAATCCTTGGTTTACTTGCCCTTGGGAGTTGTTCTGATATCCCGTTGTAAAGGATCCGTGGTTGTTGTTTTGAAAACCCTAGGTAAATGTGCCTTGACTGTTACTGTTGTATCCAGGGGTAGGCATATTCTGGGGGTTTCCTTGTGATCCTGGGACGGATGTTCCCGGGGGAATGACTGTATGCTGCGTGTAATGGACGTACCCAGGCATGTTGGGTTGAGATCCTGGGGGTGTGTTATTGTTGGGTGGTGGCTGGGATTGCCCATTGTTCGCTGGTCCTGAGTTTTGCACCCCCTGAGGTGTATTCTGGGCATTTTGGGTGCCTTGTCCTTGATGGTCGTTTTGCGATTCTGGGTTGCCTTGTTCCTGAGTAACAGACTGCGGTCCGGTGGCGTTGTTGGATTGGTTATTGTTGTTTGCTACGGAGTCGCTACCTGGTGTATTGGACTGTACACTTGACCGGTGATCAAACCGTTGCCTCCGCCTTCCATTTGGTGGAGTATTCCCATCATATTCATCGTAGGCTTCATCGAAGTTGATCGTCGGAGGGTGTTTAAGATGCTTTCATGGTTCTGTCGTATGTATGCCTCATCAAATAGAGGCGGCGCCGACGTAGAGGCAATAGTTGCCCTTGCTGAAGAAGGTGTTATGGGTGTCCCCCCATTGGTTCGGTTCAGATCTATGCTTTGTTGTCCGCCGAAACCGGGTGGTCTGTTTCTATCTTCCATGTTCTAGGTTTAGGATTTGAAAAACAAAAATTTTTGTGGTTTTTGGGTGGGTTTTGCGATTAAGATGCGTGCCAGGGATGGCGCCAATTGTTTTTACACCAATCCGGGCTCCTAGAACTTGTAAATGAGGTTTAAATGTGAAGATGATCTGGCGATTCCCTTACGGTGAGGCTATGCCTTTTGTACGCCAAAGATATATGATTTTGTCAATGAATCCTTTCGTATGATCTTGTTCTCCTTTTATAGGGTACACGAAACTTCCCTTCCAAGTGGGGTTATAGGTTTTGTTCATATCTTCCCCAAAAATACCTTGATTCGGGTATATCTTACTTATTAAATGTCGATCTTTGAGATATGCACGCATCCTTTCCTTGTTTATCGAATCCCATAGTATCGTGTGTGTAGGCTGCGTATTGACGGCTGGGTGGATACGTCATCACGAATGAAGAGATATGATTTTCTTGTTCTCCTCCTCAACTTGATGGATGAATCTATCAATAAAAAATAAATCCTCCACAATCGCCTTATCCTGCTGAGCCTGTTCGTCCTCATATAAACGATAATAAATTCTCAAGGATTGTCGTCTTTTGAGCCAATGTCTCAGGTACAACAGATGGAGCCTCAAGCTTGTTATTAATTAACGGACTAACACTCACACTAGTATTACAAGTTGATACGAAACCCGGAGGTCTTGAAGGTCCCGAGAAAACATCTTCCGAACTGTTAGACTCCATATTATCCCCAGCTTCCGAAATGAATAGATGGGGCCTTCGTGTACTCATCATCAATAGAGAACTAAGTCCTCTACACCAGCCTTGTCCCGCTAAGCGATCTTCAGCCCTCAATGATTATCCCTTATCTCCGCCACTGTTACAGAAAAGAGAGTTTTTTTTTATAAAAAAAATAGGTTATTTTAAAAAATGTTTTGTAAAACTAGGATACTTCTTTTTACTTTTGCAAAAATGGGTTTTTCTAACAAAAGGTGTCCCACCTGCAGTACCAAACGTTTCATTCTCAGAACAACCTATTTTTACAAAAGAAATTAAAAAGAAGTATCCTAGTTTTTTTGAGTTTACGAAAAATCCCTATAAAATCGGAAGAGAAAATAGCCTAAATAACCAAAACCATCTTTAATATACCCAAATACCCAAGTTTTTTTGAGTTTAAGAAAAATTCCATAAAATCAGAAGACCGCAAGGAGGAGTTGCGGATCGCAAGCACTCCATGAGAATCGCAAGCAATGCTTGCGATTTTAACTTTATAATTAAGAAAAACATACCTTTTATTTTGCAAATTGAAAGAAAAATTAATTATGGTGTTGTTTATGGTGAAAGAAAAACATGTTGCTTTTTTTATCTCTTACGTATTGCAAGTACATGAAATCTCACAAAAAATCTTACCCATAAAGTAAAAAAAAAGAAGTCAAAATCGCAATCACTGCTTGCGATCCTCAAGGAGTGCTTGCGATCGCAACTCCTCTTTGCATTCTTGCGATTTTATGGGTATTTTCTGTAAACTTGAAAAAACTTGGATATTTTAGTTATTTAAAATGGTTTTTGGTTATCAAGGTTATTTTTTCTAACAAGAAATGTTTTCAATTTTTCATTTACAACCCTCCAGACTAATAAAATACTTACATTTTCAAGTCATCCAACAACCATCTTTGTTACAATTAAATTTTATCACCAACCAATTATAAAGTGATTCAAGTGTCATCACTATCACATTTCTAATAAGCAAGTTGATAAAAGCAATCAATTTTACAAAAAACATTTGTGAAAGTACCCTATTTTACAAAAAAACTCCAAAAAAGATAAACTTTAACTGATATACCCCAGATTTCAGTTGACACCTCAACGATCGGAGTCAGAATCTGAATAAGATTCCGACTAACCTACAACTTGAATAAAAACATCATGATGCCAAGCGCCCATATGGAATCAGCTAACCTCCAACCACGCCATTCGTTATTGTATATGTAGGGATAATAACATCAAAATATAACCAATTATGCACAAATAGTTGTATTGTGTAATGAGCTACTCAAGGTGTGTTCATTGTATATAATAAATCGTCATCACTTATTAGATGTCCAATGTCAAGTTGTCGGTTTGCAAATTTTTAATTGGTCGGGTAAATATAAATAACCGAAATTTGATAGTTCATTCTAAAAATATCTGAATACTTCACTATTACACTAATAACCATTTATGTATAATGGTTATATTTTGGTACCATATTATCCTTTGTATATAAGAACAACATATTTGTTTAAACGAGACCAAGCTCTTCAAAGTACTTCTCTATTGACGAGCTCTTGAAAGTTCAAACTATCAGACAAGTTTTAAATTTAAGTCAAATATTCGTTCAAAAACAAAGGTTTTAAGTCAGATATTGAAACGGTCTCTCATTTTTTTCCACGTTGTGCATGACACATTCATTTTTAACACGTTTTGTGTATTTCACTCAGGTAGCAAGCTCATCACCTATTTCTTATTTACCACTTTATTTATTTTGCTTATTTCTCTTTGCACGGACGTCATGCATGACTTATTCTACTATTAATTATTAGTATTATAAATATTAATATAATATAATTATATCATATTGGTAGATACTTTTCGGTTTTCACAATTTCAATACTTTTGTATATTGGTAGATACTTTTCGGTTTTCACAATTTCAAATATTAAATTACTATTAAATTTTTATTAATTTCAAATATTAAAATCCATCGAATCTGCGATATATGTAGTGTTGGAGTGTCACAATCCAGAAAGTCCACGAATGAAGTCAGAATTTCTCCCCGCACACAAACTACACCAATTCATATATACACATGCTTTATTTTACATTTCTTATTTTGTTTTATTCTTTTTGTTTTTTTAGAAAGGTGAATTTCGCTTGAAAACTTCGTGTCGTAATTATACGTTGTCTTAACCGGGTCCGCGCTAGAGAGCTCCCTCAAAGTAGAAATGCCTATTTTAAATACCCGATGGGGGAAAACTCCTACTAATCCGCCCGAAGGCACGACGATTAATAGGGGTAAACCCCGCCCCTTCATACTTGAACATGGGTATAAGCCAAACCCTCATATCCTTCCAAGGCTTGAACACACCTTTTCTTCACTACATCGAAACTACGAGTATATAATACCGAAAAAGTGAATGGAGTTTTTTCACATATATACGGAGAAGAGTGTTGATTTTTCCCACAGCTTAGGTAAAAAACCCTCCCAAATTAATTTATTAATATTTTTATAATGTTTAATTTTTCAAGATATTATATTATAAAATTTACATATCTAACGATATATATTTTAATTAAAAAATAGATTAGAAAGATAAACTTCATAATTTGATCAAATATGAATTCTAACAAATCGATACATAACTATTATTATAATTTATTATTATTATTTTATATTAGGCAATTATTTATTAATTAAAGTTATATAATTAAATGACACATGTCGCTTAAAAGATGTGTCACATATCGATTTAAAAAGGTCTCAATCCTGTTTTTGTATATTGGTAGATACTTTTCGGTTTTCACAATTTCAAATATTAAATTACTATTAAATTTTTATTAATTTCAAATATTAAAATCCATCGAATCTGCGATATATGTAGTGTTGGAGTGTCACAATCCAGAAAGTCCACGAATGAAGTCAGAATTTCTCCCCGCACACAAACTACACCAATTCATATATACACATGCTTTATTTTACATTTCTTATTTTGTTTTATTCTTTTTGTTTTTTTAGAAAGGTGAATTTCGCTTGAAAACTTCGTGTCGTAATTATACGTTGTCTTAACCGGGTCCGCGCTAGAGAGCTCCCTCAAAGTAGAAATGCCTATTTTAAATACCCGATGGGGGAAAACTCCTACTAATCCGCCCGAAGGCACGACGATTAATAGGGGTAAACCCCGCCCCTTCATACTTGAACATGGGTATAAGCCAAACCCTCATATCCTTCCAAGGCTTGAACACACCTTTTCTTCACTACATCGAAACTACGAGTATATAATACCGAAAAAGTGAATGGAGTTTTTTCACATATATACGGAGAAGAGTGTTGATTTTTCCCACAGCTTAGGTAAAAAACCCTCCCAAATTAATTTATTAATATTTTTATAATGTTTAATTTTTCAACATGTACAAAAAATAAAAACTCAAATTGAATATGAAATAACATGATTTTCGCTTTTCGAAAAAATATAATATACGTACAGCCAACATGTATAACTAAAACAATACCCGTGCGTTGCTCGAGTTACACAACATAAAAACATATTTATAACTTACACCACATATCTCACATAGTTTTTATCACAAAATAAACATAATATACCACATTAACGTAATGTTAAACATAATAAAATAACGTAAGTAAATTATAATTAAACAAACACAATAAAATAGCTGATTTTGTAAAAGTAAAATTGGAAGAAAAAAGATAAATGGTCTAATTCTATGACAGTAAGTCAGTAACAAATAAAAATAGGGAAATGTTAAACATAGCCCCGGGGCTATGGTTAATTTGTTTAGACATGCATGATATTGTTGTACTCCGATATTTATGCATATTTTCAAGAGATAGTAAGATTAAATGTACAACACTTTTAAACATGTCCTAACAAATTAACCATAACCTCTGGGCTATGTTTATCATTTCCCATCAAGATAATAAACTTGCATTGGTAAAAAAATAAAGAAAAAACAGAGAGACTATCACGTGCAAAACCTTACAATTGATTAAAAAAGAATACAAAAGGTAGTACACAACCTCATCACAACAATCCCCATCCATCTTTTGATAGACTTTGCCGACTTCTTCATCAAGTGGTGTTCTTGTTCATCCTACCGCCGTTGGCTTCTGCTTATTTATTTCATTTAAGGTATAGATTCGTGAGTATTCAGACGTCCTGCCACAGTTTACGGCTCTCCGTTTTGGTATATGGTTGTCGTGGTCATGTTCATTCCCATATATTGGATTTAATTAGTAGGGTGGTATTATCTATATAGAAGATTTGTTAATCAGTCAAAAGCTAAAAATAAATACCGAATGAAACTAAATAGATGGCTGAAAAATAGGTGTGGCTGTTATTGTATCTGATCTTGCTTACTTCTTTATGCACGTTCATATTATCGTATTAACTACCCAACCGTTTTAAATGAGCACGTTCATATTATCGTATTAACTACCCAACCGTTTTAAATGAGTGAATTTATAGGGCTATGATTGAAAGATTATTAGATCGGATGGACATAATTAAAAGAAAAGTAAAAGCACCGGAAAAAAAACATATTTATAACTTACACCACATATCTCACATAGTTTTTATCACAAAATAAACATAATATACCACATTAACGTAATGTTAAACATAATAAAATAACGTAAGTAAATTATAATTAAACAAACACAATAAAATAGCTGATTTTGTAAAAGTAAAAATTGGGAAAAAGATAAAATGAGTCCAGCTTAATTTGAGTCCAAAAAGGGTCCATGTAACTTACACATGTGTAAGTTAACTTACACATGTGTAAACTTACACATGTGTAAGTTACTTACACATGTGTANGTTACTTACACATGTGTAAGTTGACTTACACATGTGTAAGTTGACTTACACATGTGTAAGTTGACTTACACATGTGTAAGTTCACTTACACATGTGTAAGTTCACTTACACATGTGTAAGTTCACTTACACATGTGTAAGTTCACTTACACATGTGTAAGTTCACTTACACATGTGTAAGTTCACTTACACATGTGTAAGTTCACTTACACATGTGTAAGTTCACTTACACATGTGTAAGTTCACTTACACATGTGTAAGTTCACTTACACATGTGTAAGTTCACTTACACATGTGTAAGTTCACTTACACATGTGTAAGTTCACTTACACATGTGTAAGTTCACTTACACATGTGTAAGTTCACTTACACATGTGTAAGTTCACTTACACATGTGTAAGTTCACTTACACATGTGTAAGTTCACTTACACATGTGTAAGTTCACTTACACATGTGTAAGTTCACTTACACATGTGTAAGTTCACTTACACATGTGTAAGTTCACTTACACATGTGTAAGTTCACTTACACATGTGTAAGTTCACTTACACATGTGTAAGTTCACTTACACATGTGTAAGTTCACTTACACATGTGTAAGTTCACTTACACATGTGTAAGTTCACTTACACATGTGTAAGTTCACTTACACATGTGTAAGTTGACTTACACATGTGTAAGTTGACTTACACATGTGTAAGTTGACTTACACATGTGTAAGTTCACTTACACATGTGTAAGTTCACTTACACATGTGTAAGTTGACTTACACATGTGTAAGTTAACTTACACATGTGTAAGTTTTACAACAACTTACACATGTGTAAGTTAACTTACACATGTGTAAGTTACATGGACCCTTTTTGGACTAAAATTAAGCTGGACTCAATTTATCCCACCCCTATATAGAGAAAAGATAAAATGAGTCCAGCTTAATTTGAGTCCAAAAAGGGTCCATGTAACTTACACATGTGTAAGTTAACTTACACATTGTAAACTTACACATGTGTAAGTTAACTTACACATGTGTAAGTTACATGGACCCTTTTTGGACTAAAATTAAGCTGGACTCAATTTATCCCACCCCTATATAGAGAAAAGATAAAATGAGTCCAGCTTAATTTGAGTCCAAAAAGGGTCCATGTAACTTACACATGTGTAAGTTAATTACACATAACTTACACATGTGTAAGTTAACTTACACATGTGTAAGTTGACTTACACATGTGTAAGTTGACTTACACATGTGTAAGTTGACTTACACATGTGTAAGTTCACTTACACATGTGTAAGTTCACTTACACATGTGTAAGTTCACTTACACATGTGTAAGTTCACTTACACATGTGTAAGTTCACTTACACATGTGTAAGTTCACTTACACATGTGTAAGTTGACTTACACATGTGTAAGTTGACTTACACATATGACTTACACATGTGTAAGTTAACTTACACATGTGTAAGTTACATGGACCCTTTTTGGACTAAAATTAAGCTGGACTCAATTTATCCCACCCCTATATAGAGAAAAGATAAAATGAGTCCAGCTTAATTTGAGTCCAAAAAGGGTCCATGTAACTTACACATGTGTAAGTTAACTTACACATTGTAAACTTACACATGTGTAAGTTAACTTACACATGTGTAAGTTACATGGACCCTTTTTGGACTAAAATTAAGCTGGACTCAATTTATCCCACCCCTATATATATATATATATAATAGTAAAATCACTATAGTTTATTACACACATTTACATACACGCATCATATCACACGCATCTTAAATTAAACAAACACACTTGTATCATTACCTATATGACATATCACATGACAATCATCCATCACATTGATATATTATATAAAATTTTTACAAACTACACATATATATTTATATTCCTTTTATACTATATATGTAATATTATATTATATATAATTATATATTATCGTAATATACACACCATATTTGTGTCACTTGCCACAAGTCCACAGCCAACTTAAGTAGCTAATTAAATCAAATTCCGATGATAAATGATCACCGAAAAAAGATAATCACACCATTAAAGGATGATTCAGTTCAATACCAATTGTGTCATTGAATGTTGAGGCACCAATTCCTGGATCAATCGCTTGCGATTCGTAATCCATTGTGGATGCAGCGTCAGTCCACAACCGGGAATCATCAAATTCTGGCAAATTAGCATTCAGATTCCCGGTCGAGGACTTAGGGTCCACAAAATTATCTCCCGTTTCCGCGTCATGGGTGAATCTATTATAGTTATAATAATTATTATTATTATAATAACCACCCACGACCTGACCGTTGAGATCTGGTATCTCAACGGGGTTTTCCACTTTTACCCTCATTTGTTGTTGTTGTTGTTGATGCATGTATATTTGTATTCTCCTTTCAAACTCTTGTTGCTTTTTCATTTGCTCTATGGCACGGTGGTACCTTGCCTCCTTTGCCGCCTCGGTCACGGCGGGTGGTGGTGGTGGCGCATTTTCGGTTTCTTCGGGAAGGTTAACATGAGCATTGGGTCCATATAATCGTCTAGCAGC